>CM033475.1:66051586-66084897 GCA_019447015.1 Hymenochirus boettgeri | reverse complement strand
AGATAGATAGATAGATAGATAGATAGATAGATAGATAGATAGATAGAGGATATATAGATAGATAGATAGATAGATAGATAGAGGATAGATAGATAGATAGATAGATAGATAGATAGATAGATAGATAGATAGATAGATAAAGATAGATAAATAGATAGATGGTAGGTAGATAGATAGATAGAGATAGATAAATAGAGATAGATAGATAAATAGATATAGATGATAGATAGATAGATAGATAGATAGATAGATAGATGATAGATAGATGATAGATAGATAGATAGATAGATAGATAGATAGATAGATAGTCCTTCTGGTGGATTTTAACCCAGGTGTCATCCACATATCTGAACCAAAACAAGCACAGCTTTCTCAGCACTGTAAGGGCAAACAAAGGCAACAGAACAAGTTCTCTATTCTGTCATCCCAGAACAGCCCCAAAGGAGAACAACTACCTTGGATACAAAAGGAGGGAAGTGTCACTTCATCAAACAAGGAGGAATGGGTGAGAAACTTGTCTAACAGGACCCTGACCCAGCCAGAAATGGAAGTCCTTGCTAAGGGCTTGAATTTTGCCATCACCCCTAAAGCCATCCCTGTGGTGGATATTATAGCAGCCACAGAACCCTCTATCCAAAGTAATAAGGTATCACAGAGTGAGGCAGAACAACTTCGCCTTAAGGTATCTGCAGCCTTAGCCAGTGCTAAAACTCCTTCATCTAACCTGACTACACAGGAAAGAAGAGCCTTAACATCCCTCAAGAAAGATTCCAGTATCACCATTCTACCGGCAGATAACGGAAGATGCCCAGTGGTACTCAACACCTCAGACTACCATGATAAGGTGACCATGCTCCTGGCCGATAACAACACATATGAGGCCTTAACAAGGGATCCCACCAGCCGTTACAAGAAAGAGTCATAGACTTACTACAACAGCTTCAAAAGGATAAAGCCATTGACCGAGCAATGTTCATCGCCTCTACCCTGGTGAGGCACATCCATGCATATATGGACTCCCAAAGAAACATAAGGAAGGGACCCCACTAAGACCTATAGTCAGCAGCATCAACTCTGTAACATACAAGGTGGCAAAATATCTAGCTAACATCTTAGGACCTTGGTGGAAGTTCTAAGCATCACATCCAGAACTCTCAGGATTTCACCAACAAGATTGAAGATATAGTCTTGTGTAGAAGAAACTATGGTGTCCTATGATTGACATCTCTCTTCACTTGTATACCCACCAAGAGGCTGTTGACATGGTGAGAAAGCACTCTTACCAGCAGAACTGATCTCAACCCAGAACAGGTGTGTTCCTTGTTGGACTTGTGCCTGAATACCACCTATTTCAAATACAGGATAAGTTCTATAAGCAAAAACATGGATGTGCTATGGATCTCCAGTTTCACCCATTGTGGCCAACCTTTACATGGAGGAGGTAGAAACACAGGCGCTAATACGAGGTAGAAACACAGCGCTAACATTTAAGGGCATAGCACCCAGCCACTGGTTCAGATATGTGGATGACACCTGGGTTAAATCCACCAGAAGGAATTACAAGCTTTCACAGAACACATTAATGCGGTAGACCAAAACATAAATTCACAAGGGAAGCGGTACAAAACAATAAACTGGCTTCTTTGGACTGCTTGGTAGAAGTTAAGGAAAATGGTAAACTGGAAGTAGAGGTTTACAGAAAACCAACACACACAGATCAGTATTTGATGTTGACTCCCACCACCCTTTAGATCACAAGCTGGTGTCATCAGAACCCTGCAACCAGAGCCGAGAACATCCCCACTAGCACAGAGGCGAAGGCTAAAGAAATGAAACATCTCAAGGAGCCCTTAAAACTTGTGGATATCCAGACTGGGCCTTTGTCAAAAAGTAGAAGGAAGAAAAGAACACAAATACCAACAGTGAAGGGGAAAAGCAAGACAGGAGGAAGAACATGGTCATCCCATAGTAGCAGGGGTCTCCGAGAAATTAAGAAGATTTTCAAAAAACATCGTATCCCTATCTGCTTTAAACCGAACAACACACTGAGGCAGCAATTGGTAATCCGAAAGACCCAATACCAAAACACACAAAAAGCGACATCATATATGCAGTGCAGTGCATGAAGAATGCTCTGATTTGTATGTGGGGGAGACCAAACAGCAACTGCATCATGTATGGCCCAGCACAGAAGAGCCAATTCCTCAGGTCAGGACTCGCCGTGTACCTGCTCTTAAGGATAAAGGACATACCTTTGAAGATTGTAATGTTAACATATTGGCGAGGAACGTAACTGGTTCAAGAGAGGTGTTAAGGAGGCCATTTATGTGAAAATAAAGAAACCAAGCCTAAATAGAGGTGGGGGGGTTCGACACCAACTGTCTGCATGTACAATGCTGTTTTAACACCTTACTCTGGGCGTTCCTATAACACCTCTTAGCCACTATCCATCACACCCTTAACACCTGCTGTGATATGCTAATTGGGTTTTTCCAGGGTAAAAATTGCCACAGTTCTTGTACAAGCCATTCTGAATTGAAAGCCAGTCGGATGACTAACGAAACGTCTTCAAGAACTACATTTCAAGTCCAGTTGATCTATTGAATACAACAGATATACCATGACCTGGATGTGAGTACCTTCACAAGAACAACTTGTAGTGGTAGTTCATGAAGCCATATTCTTGATGATACAGCAAACACAAGAGTACAATTTTAATAAGCATATCTATTTTTTTCAGAAGCATAATTTTACAACTCTCCAATGCTGTGCTGTAAACTGCTATGTAGTCCAGTTTATGGCAATATGTCTGGCTACTTAGAATGTAACATCATTTTATACAGCACACTGTTCTTGGTCACTGGAAACGAGATTCGAGGCATAGCATAGGTCTACATTACATTACATTTTATATCACTGGCCAAAATTTAGGATTTTAAATTTGTTTATTTTGGTGATGATAAATTGTGAATCTCTTCTTCTAAATTGGACAGATACTTTCTCAATACACAAATAAGGAACAAAGACTTCTGGGAATTTACCATGTTTCCATGGAAGCTCTTAGGAACGCTATATCTTTAAAAACACTTTTACAGCATTCGACAAGCTAAATGCAATAACTAAATACAAACAGAGGAAATTTTCCCCCTTTCCCCTTTATGATTATTTTAAGCTCTCTGTGCATGGATTTTTGACTAACTTTACATTAAATGTTCACCTATGTTCTCCTATAACTAAAAAAAACTGCCCAATTGTCAGTTACTAGAGATGGCTGAAACTCTGAATTTTGTTCCGTATTCAGATTTACAGAATTAGGGGAAAACCCAAGATACGAAAACGGAACATATTTTCAAGTGTTACCGTATATACAATGTTATTTTTGGTAACCCTCGAAAATAACCTTGAAGTTCGATAACCTTTGAAATACCATTGGAAAACTACTTTTGAGTTTGAGCAGATGGAGTAGGCAGAGACTTTTCCCAGAAAGAAATAAACCTATATTAAATATTTGGGGAAAATATCAGTTGGGGTTGCAGGCAGAAAACTAACAAGCCACCAGTTTTTGTGTTAAAGGTAGACATGCCCTTTAAAGGATAACTGTATTGCCTTAATGCATTTGTTTTTTTACTTTTAAAAGAGTAAAGGTAGGCAGCCCTCCCCATAAATTTTGTTCCTAATTTCGAGCCTCTCTTTGCCTTCAATAAGCCATGCTGTGAAGGGGGCGTAACAATTATGTCTGCCTCTAACTGTCATTCAAAGCTAGCATGCGAGAAAACACTCCTCCACCCATCCTTGATCAACTTGATTATGTAGTCTGTATCCTAGCAACAGGATATTTCAAGTTTGTTTAACTGGCAGAGGAGGAGGAGAGAGATTATAACAGAAATTCCCACCAGCGAATGACAAGTGATATGTTAATCATGGCCCTGGGCCATCTAGGAGGCGGGCTTTTAGAACTCATTTTGCTGCGTGATATCTAAGTGAGGGAAGTGATTTCACTGCTGGAGTGTGGACATGTAATGGGGGTGATGTTTTTTTTTATTTGTTGTCCTTTAAGTACTATATAACTATTGTCATATGTATGGCTCGGAGAGAGATAACACACTTATTTGCTTGTATATACAAGCAATAGAAGTAATCTGATAGATTACTAGGAAAGTGTTGTATGATTTTTAATACAGGCAGCCATAAGGGTGCATGTATTTATTATTTTAACTTCCCATTTCTCTAATAAAGGGATTTTAGTCAGAACATAGAGTTAGAGGCATGAACATTGCCCCATGTGAGAGAGGAGCAGTTAACTGAGCTACTTTTTATCCGTAGAAGTTAGATTAACTACAATGAAAGGTTTACCTTATTTCACAATTGTCTAGGGATCTACTTTAAACATTGCACTTTCCTAACAGAAATTGTGCTTCATTTCAAATGAAGCATATTTATATACACACATATTAGTTTATTGTCAACCACCAACAACCCCCCCCTACAAACACACACACTAAACATTATACTTGCGTTCATGAGGTGAGACCTAGTGTTTGGGGTCCTTATCCTGTGTATTTCAAAAGGAGGGGGTGATCTTGGGGGTGTAATGGCTCTTAAATTGTTTACATATACATGCATATAATGTAAGGAATTATAATGTAAGGAATTGTACTGATTTAGGGCTCATTCACACTACACCAGTTTGTATCTGTTTTTTAAAAAACGGACAGGCAGTAATACCCCATATGATTTTACAATATCGCTTGCTGCATTGTATTCCACCTTAATTTTTAAATGGACTGTCTGTCTAAAATGCTTAAAAACACTGTATGTTTGAGTTTCTGTCCATTTTGCGCAAAGGATGCCTGGGAGTTCATGTGATGCTATTTCTGGTCCGCGGGCTTAAGAATAGCAAAGTCACCAGAAAATCGCAAGATCTCTCTTCACAACAATTTCTCCAAAAGCTCCGAAACCCTCCCACACAAAAACTCCTGAAACACTCCCACACTCCCAGGAAGTGACAAGTGTTTTTTGGTCCTGCCCCTTTTAATTCAATAAACTTGAAAACGCAAAAGACAGAAAGGCAGAAATAATGGACACAAATGGATAATAATGCACATGTTTAGCAATGGATACAAAATCGGTGTTAAAAACTCACTAAATGCACTGCGTTTTTAAGTTGCGTTTGTGTCTATTCCTAGTGTGAACGGCCCTCACGCACTGTGTGATGTTTGGAAGGGGAAGAAAAAAAATGGATCAACATTATAAAACACATAGCAGAAAGTATATATTTTTTTAAACTGTGAACTTTAGATTTAAGAGCTATATGAAAGAATATTCATTGAATTAGACAAAGCGCATTCTTTTTTCAAAAATATTAGTTCCGTCCTAAACAATGTTTTAAAGTTTTCACTTTACTTTTAAAGATTTTACACTGCCTTTAAATTTTGCTGAAAAAAGAGGTGTTAGGAAATTTTAGTAATTGAAAAGGGAATCTAGTCAAACGCGATCCAGCAGACATTCTTAACAAATCCCTAGAGATCAATTACTGGTTTTTCATGTGTTAAGAATTGTACATTGACCTCAACATTAAAACACATGAAAGGGATCAAGGAACAAATAAGTTTTTTCCGAATGAAAAAACTGGACGTATGAAAGGAGGTTTCCAATAACAGAAAAAAACACATTTTTTTTAAGAAAACAACATTCTTCCATAAAAAATTCTGCTTCTGCAGTTTAGAGTTTAATATGATTTTGAATGTAAAGCCCATATAAAAGAAAGGCAAACTTTAAAAATAAATGTTTTCCAATAAGACTTTCTTTATTGTACAAACACAATGCTCTTTAGGTTTTAGAAAACCTAAATGTTAAACTACAGTTTTATATTTATTTGGGAGGAATAATTTGAATAATATTGAAGTGTTGGACCCACTATACATTTGTTGTTTTTTGATGGATCTGTTCTGTGACAGAAAATTATAATGTAGTATAATATAGTATTTTAAGTTGAATAAACATACGTAAATCAGTCCAACCTACTCAGCAATACCCACATTTCCTTCCTAAAAGTTGATCCAGACAGAGGCAGCAAAAAAAAAAAAATAGCATGAAAGGGGAAAAAATACTCCTGACCTCAAGAAGAGTGTAAATGTGGTACTTCGAGCCAATGGAATACTGGGATATAGGCAATGGCACCCTTGGTGGGAAGTTCTAAGCATCACATCCAGAACTCTCAGGATTTCACCAACAAGATTGAAGATATAGTACTTGTGTAGAAGAAACTATGGTGTCCTATGATGTGACATCTCTCTTCACTTGTATACCCACCAAGGAGGCTGTTGACATGGTGAGAAAGCACTCTTACCAGCAGAACTGATCTCAACCCAGAACAGGTGTGTTCTTCTATAAGCAAAAACATGGATGTGCTATGGGATCTCCAGTTTCACCCATTGTGGCCAACCTTTACATGGAGGAGGTAGAAACACAGGCGCTAAATACGAGGTAGAAACACAGGCGCTAAATACCTTTAAGGGCATAGCACCCAGCCACTGGTTCAGATATGTGGATGACACCTGGGTTAAAATCCACCAGAAGGATTCAAGTTCCAGAGGGGTTACAGCTTAAGGATCAATTCGCTCAGAATCTGGGACTACTATAAGTTCAGAACGCCGGTTAAGTATGAGCCTCCTAACACAGCCCCGGCTATTAAGGTATTCTCTACCATGATTAAAAGTATATGGAAATTGTTTAAAGGGCATGTCCACCCCTAAAATCGTTTTTCAATATATGCTCCCCCATGTCCCCCACCCAACCGCATGTTTCTTTTTTTCAAAGATCCCCAAACTCTACTTACCTCCCCTCGATCCTCCGCCGCACTGCCGGCCTCTGCTTGCGAGAATGCAAGCAGAGGGGGGACTGGCAGTCGCGTCTGGGATTGGCTGAGCGGCAGCCAATCGCGGACACGTGCGCCGGTCATTCAGTGCAGCGGAGAAAGCGTGAAGGTAAGTAAGAGTGTGGGGAGCTTTTGAAAAGAAAAACATGCGGTTGGGCTGGGGGACATGGGGGAGCAGAATATTAAGGGGGATTAATGCATGGGGAGGGATAGTAGAACGGGAGGGAGAGGGAGGGGGAGGGAGGGGAGAAGGGGCTGAGTGCGCATGGCAAATATCTACCGGAGGCTTTGGGGGCTTTGGGGGGGGGTTACAGGGAAACCCTATGGAGCTGGGATTGAGGTAAGGATTACCTACACTACATGGTGGCCAGTTGGGGGGATTATGTTTGAGGGTGGACATGCCCTTTAAAGAACCCACAGGAATAGTAAGGTTACCATATTTGTCACAGGTGAAACGTAGGGCTTTAAAAGTCCCTAAGAATAATGATAAACTTGTTATACCAGCCAGCCTACAAAGGTGGAGGCCGTGGTACTGTGAATTATCTCTATAAATCGGAACTTCTGTCACAATTAGCAGATACTCAGACATATACATGTCTACCGTCTGACCCGACTAAACATAAATCCAAATTGAATAAATTGATCCTTTAGCATTGCTGGTGATTGGATTAATAAGCAGGAGGCCAAATATTGAGTACTGAATCCCCTAGGGTACCATGTATATATACGGTACCCAAAATTCATAAATGCTTGAAGAAACCCCCTGGGCGCCCTATTGTATCTACTATTGGATCTATCCTTAAGGCCTCCGGCTACCTTTATGGATTTCTTTTTAAACCATTGGTCCCAGGGCATGACTTCATACCTACGGACGTAGACAATTGCTACAGATACTTAGGGCATATAAAGGTCCAGTAAAGGATACGATCCTGTTAACTATGGATGTACCACGCTTACACTATTATACTCATAGGCAAGGGGTTGAAATATGTAGACAGGCTTTGATCAGATACAACCATCAGAAGCCTCCCATAGAATTTCTCATGGAATTGTTTCTGTTTACACTAGAAAACAATTACTTTAAGTTTGAGGAGCAATTCTTTAACCAGGTGACAGGAACGCTATGGGATCAAATGTGGGACTGGCTTTTTGCGAATTTATTCATGGAGGATTTTGAATCACGATTTATTTACCCCCTCTTCAAAGAAACTATTGATCTTTAAAGATATATTGACGATTTGTTTTGTTTTGTGGGAGGGACTATGAAGGAATGTAATGAGTTTGTACAGTTTTTGAACCATCAAGATTCTAAGGTAAATTGACTATGACATGAATTGTTGAATTTAGATCTGAAAATTTACAAGGAAGTTGAGAAATTGGAAACTTGATGGTGGAGAGAGATCTACAATATGATACAGGCTAATTAAAAAACATGGATAAAGGATTAATAGATCAGGAACTTTATACGTTCCTATAAAAAGAACTTCCGATTATACCCCTTTTCTAATGTATTACCTAAAATACATAAAAATCCAATAGACCTCCTGGTCATCCGATAGTGGCGGGTATTAATCTGTATTTGTAATCTTGCCATTTTTACTTGACAAATTATTAATCCTATTGTGTGTCAGTCTAGGTCTTATCTTAGAGACACGGCAGATTTTTTGGGGAAACTACAGTGTCCCCCTAATGTGTTACCGTGCACCACACACAACTGCAAGCCTGCGCACACAGGTTAAAGTGGTGCGCACCACAAAAATCTGCTGGAAAATACATGCTGCGGTATGTAGCGCACACATTTTCATTTTGTATGTGTACAGAAATGTATATCTTCCAATTAGAGGGAACACTGACCTACGTACCTTTGAAATCCCCAAGGATGCCTGTTGGTGAGTACGGATATGGCGAGCTTGATACATATACTCCATTCCTCATGTCGAAGGAATGGAGGCTGTAAAACCCTACTCACCAATGGTACATACACAATGGACAACCCATTAATTTTTACTATGGGTTTTGTTTGAACTTGACTTGTAATTATTTCAAATTTAAGAGTAATTTTTTATACAGCAGCAGCGCACTGCCATGGTACCCATGTCGCCCCATCACATGCTAACCATTATGTGTTCATTTGAGGAACGTTTCCTCTATGTTGACCCCACCTTTCAGGCTTTTTGTCTGGGGTGGTGGCGATTCATAAATATAAATTTTACAGTGTCGGTGCAACCTTTTATATATTGGGAAACACAGAAAATTATACATCGCATTTCCCAGCATTCGTTCATCTATTCAATGGCATGCAGACAACCTTGTGGGTACTTAAACACTTCCAAGAAGTTGGTCATACTGCGGATGATATAAAATTTTTTGTTCTTGAACAAGTACGAAATGCAGAGAGGAGGTGATCCTGCAGCCAAATTAAAAACGGGAGGTTGATTGGATACATAAACTTGAAACCTGTGGCCAAAAGGCTTAAATAAAGATTACGAATGATATAGTATGTATTTTATTAAAGTACCTTTAAGAGTATGCCTTAAATGCTTAGGATACCGCTGTTGTGATCATGTGATGTGTATTTAGTATCTTGTGCTGTATTGAATTGGTCATGTGATGAATGAAATGGTCTGAAACATCCTAGTGTTCACTTTGATATTTAGCTTGATAAAGGAACTGGAGCATTCCAAAACGTTGAATGTGGTGATTAATGTTATACAATAAATTTCACTTTATGCAATAGAGTGCTGCAAACTTGGACTCTCTTCTTTCTCTCTCATATTATATATAAACTACTATACTCTAGCCTCTCTTTATTAACCATGGTGCAATCCGGCAGGCATTGCAAACATGTAGGAGATGGCGTACTCTTCTGGACTTTGTTGCAAAGAATTTTTTATTTTAATACCTCGTGGCCAGATCTAATCAACGCATTTCGCGCCTTTGTGGCTGACGTCTGGAGACATGGCCACAAGTGTGACCGAATTGTGTTGATGTGATGCAATTTTGACAGTCAGCTATACAGCCACCTCAGGATTTCTTAGCTGGGTACACACTTGCAGATTTTTCAGCCCAATCGACCGATACTGTGTATTTCGTATGCAGCCGTGACCTTTTGGTCCAGGTCAGACGAACTAGCAATCAGACCTGTCGGTAAATCATGGCCATGGTGTGGTTCCCTATGGGACCGCACAATTGGTCGCACGAACTGTTGGCCTGGCCACTGTTTCTTTTGCTAAGAGCGAGTGCTCGGTTTGCACAACATAGTCCCCTCATGTGTACCCAGCCTTGATGTCCACTATTCTGCTCACTAAGCCCATCACAGTGCAGTAGGTTCAGTAAGAAACCCAGTCTCAGCAATCACCTTAGGCAGCTGCAGGGTTAATGTTGATACAGTTCTCTATGCTGCTGTCAATCACAGGCCAGACTGGATACATTTTTTAAACAACAAAAATAGCTGCTTCTCACTGAAAGCTCATTAACAATGTAACAATCTATGGGCACCAGGAGAAATAACATTTGACTGCACTGAGCCATCAGAAAGGGGGGATTCCAGGCACCAGTAATCCCCCTAAACACGCCCCATGGTATACAGACTAAAGCTGGTCTGTAGTTCCTCATTGCAGTATACAAGCAGTTGTCTTTGCTTATACCCTGTGGATACTGGTTAAATATTCACTGTCCCTACTGTCATTCACTATACTTATATTTTTTATTGAGGTTCCCATACATTTGCTTTACGTGACACTGTGTAAAGCAAACTCACAACCACAAAATTTATTCATCAAAACAGAGAAATCGTCATGATATATTACTACACTTCTATACTCACAAACCAAATCTCACAGTACAATGTCAATCTTTACACACAATTAAATGCATTGAAATGCATATATTAGGTGTGTTTCACAGAAACAAGGACACTTACAGAAATCATTATATGGGGATGCAAGCTTCCTTTAACATATTTTCTTGTGAATTTTATAGCGCCAACATCTCTGTGGCGCTTTACAATTACATGTATACATTTACATCAGGCTTTGCCCGATGAGCTCAATCTAAGCACATTTGACACATACAACCTATCAGTATGTCTTTATGATTGTGGGGGAAACCGAGTGCCCGGAAAAATCAACGCAAGCACAGGGAGAACATCCAACTCCTGCAATGTGTCCAAGGGAGGATTTCAAGGCACCAGTGCTACCCATGAGCCACCGTGCTGCCAACTTAACTCTGTCTAAGCTTCAGCAACTATTCTTGTACAAATAAAAAAAAGTTACTATTTAGCAGTAATGTGTCACACATTGATATAAGGATTGGGATGCTTTTCTTGGTTATGTGGTTTCCCTTGTCTTGATTGGTTTAGGTTATTGTATTTTTGTCAGAATAACAATGTTCCCATTAGGAAATAGTTCTGTAAGTCACACATAGCAGCTACTGCAGGCTAAACCCCTTGGCCAATCAGAATCATACAAAACCCAATGATTGATGATTGATTGATTGATTGAAACCACTGCCATACAGGTGTCCATACCACAAAGCTGAAAAGATCCTATGTCCTTGTTTAGTAAGGTTTTTGGAATTGCAAGGTCACAAAGTGAATCTTAATGAAATAATCCTACTTCAATCAGAGCCAAAGCTAAGGGCCACTAATGTTGTTGTCAATAAATATCACTCCAGTCCCATCCAATAACTTTCTGTGTGAGAGCCTTGCTAATCCCATTGGGTCTTGGTATTTTTTTAATGACATTATATACAGTGCTGATTTTAATTGGTGTTCCATAGCTTTATGTAGCAGTCCTATACTCTGGCTATTATTACATTTAAAGGGTATGTCCACCCCATCACAAAACCTTTTGATATACGCTAAAAAATCAAACATTGACCTTGCAAGGTTTTACTTTTCTGGTAAACCTTCGTTACCTGGGCGTTTTTTCAGCTTAGCTTCTGTGCCTTTTCCGTGCATGGAAGCAAGCAGAAGGGGTCAGACTGGCAGCTGCGTTTATGATTGGCTGAGACATCCTCTCTCTCTCTAGGTTTTTGGGGCACTTAGCATTATATCAAAAGTTTCTGTGGGGGTGTACATACCCTTTCAATTTATTTATGTCTCTTTCTTACTATTTAATTAATATATGTTTTTATCTTTACCAGGGAGCTGAATGAAATTTGGTTCAACTCAACAGTTATGTCACCCAATAACATGAGACACACCTATTAATGTCCCAAATAGACAAGAAAACATCATGTATTAAAAAACAATGGCTTGGCATTGCTTAGATATGTCTCCAAGGACATGAAAACGGAAACACCAACGGTTTTTATACTTATTTTGCATCGCTTGCACCCTTTCCAAAGACTTTTGGAAATAGCTCAGTGCAAGTGATGCAATAAATTTAGAGATGATAATTGCACAAGTTAGATTGAATGGACTTAAAATTATTTCACTAGCCATCTGACTAGCTTTCTTATCTTCAATAACTAAAACTTCAAGTCCAGTTGATCTAGCTGAATACCAAAGAAATACCATGACCTAAATAATGAGAACCTCACAAACATGTTGTTCTGTACTAAAAGCTGTATACCTTTCACCTGTCCTTGATCCTCCTTGGTTTGTGTTCCCAAATCCAAGCACATTTTTCTTATCTGTTTGTGTTGACTTGATCTTAATGAATGCAGTGTTCAGTATTGAAATACTATTTTTAACTACTTATAGTGGTTTGTGTTTCCACTGTTTTCAGTTGGGATAATATTCTCACAAGAAGTAGAGATTGGTGATGAAGTTCAAAATTGTATAGTATAGTATTTGAGTTTAAATAAAGACATATATAGTCCATCCAGTCCAACCCATCTAGCAATATCCTCATTTCCTAACTAACTGTTGATCCAGAGGAAAGCAAAAAAACCCCCACCAAATTATATGAGGGAAAAAAAATCCTTCCGAGTGCAATCGGAAATTTCCTTGGATCAACTCCACTTTAGTATCAATACCAGTAACTTGCAACATTCCTTGTTTGCAGAAACTCATCCAGCTTTTTTGTTAACTGACCAATGAACCTGCCATAACAACGTCCACTGAACAGTTTCATAGCTTAACCGTTCTCACAGTGAAAAACCCTTTCCGAACTTTAAGCCTAAACCTTTTTTCTTCAAGTCTTAGGGATGTCCACGTGTCCTCTGACATGATCTATTGGTGAACAATGCCCCAGATAGTTTAATTATTGGCCCGTTAATGTATTTTACACGTAATGATCCCCACGCAACGCCTTTCTCCAGCGTACATAATTGTAACTTTCCCAGTCTCTCTTTATATTCAAGCTCCCCCAATCCCCTTATTATTTAGTTGCCCTTCTCTGAACCCTTTCCATTTCAAGATGTCCTTTTGTACACAGATTCCAAAATCGCACTGCATATTCCAAATGGCCTTACCAATCTTTGTAAAGAGGAGAATAACATTTCTCCCTGAATCCATACTCTCTTCATACAAACAATACCATGCTGGCTCTGGCTGTTGCCACATGGCACTGCTTGCTTCTTTTAAAGGAGAACTAAACTTCAGTTTTTCGAACCCTAATGTGAAGTTTTTTCTCCCCAGAACACCTACACGTTGAAAGATTCTTCCTAGTTATTTGCATTTAGTAGATATGAGTAATAGATTCTGTAACAAGGAGGCTTCCATCTTGTTGCCAGTACAACTCATAGCCCATGTTGGCTTCAAAGAGCCACGCCCCCTGACCCCAGCATTCACTGTCTCTTGTGCAGAGTTTCTAGCATCTCTTTCTAGTGAAAGATAAAGCCTCTAAATGTACCTGGAATCACACGCTGATTTGCTGTGGGCGCACCATGTAATGCGTGTGGTTTGGAAACAATCAGACTAAGAAGTCGCAGTTCAAATCCCCTAGCTTACTTATGAAACAATATAACATGGTCTACTGCCTGAGTTTGTACTTTTTTTTTTTTTTGTTTCCATGTTTCTAGAAAAATATGAATTTTCTACAATGTACAATCTTTATATATAGCACTCGTTATTTTATTTACCAACCACGTGTGAATTGCTGACAGTCTTCCAGTAGCAAACAAAGCAGTGTACTGATTTTACTGACATTTACTTCTATTGATTGAGAGTTCACCTGTGGCGTGCTCTGCTAAGTGCTGGGTAGGAAATAATCAGACTATTGGACACAGGTTCGATTCCCCATGTTCCCTTTTTTTGTTTTTATTATGTGACTAGCAAGATAAAGACTCTACATTACTATCCATTACTTATTAGCCCTTTGGCCTAGTGTAGAAGCTATCTTTTAGCAAGAAACAGAAGTATGAAATATTCGTAGTTGTTAGTGTTCCTCTTTTGTTTGCTGGTTCGATTCCCCATACTTACTTTTATTTTTTGCTGAAATTTTAAATGTTCTGTTTCTTTCATCCATGCAGCAAAGACATACACTGCAAAGATTACTTTTCTTTTTTGTATGTAAAGCATAGGAATTTATCATTGTTAGGGACAGGAGCATTTCTAATGTGTTTACGCAAAAACTGCACTGTATCTGTGTTCTGCTGTGTCAGAGGGGGGACTCTGAGCTGTAACATGATTGGCTGCAGCTTCCAGGAAGCAAGACTGCAGTTTCCTGTGAAGTGGTCCGGCGACACTTAGATGGGTGTTCCCAGATAAGTGAATTATGGGAGCTGACTCTTAGTACACACAGCTATTTTCATAAATCACCCAGCATCCACAGCAAAGGGAGACATGAGACACAGCTTGTGTTCGTTTGTGAATGGCTCTCTCTATTGGGACAATGTTGTCTTGGGACTTTAGTTCTCCTTTAAGTTTGTTATCCACCAAACTCCAAGATCCCCTTCCAACAGGGTTCACTTAACACAGAGCCATTTATAGTATAAGCAGCACAATGATTTTTAAGTCCAAAATGCATCACCTTATATTTATCAACATTGAATCTCACTGCCACTAGCAGCCACATGTGACAATCTATCTAGGTCCACCTGCAACAATTGCACATCCTCTGAAGTTTTTAATGGTCCACAAAGTTTTGTGTCGTCAGCAAACACAGAAACCTTGCTGACAATACCCACTTCCAAAACATTAATAAATAGATTAAATAGAAGCGGCCTCATCACAGAACCCTGTGGCACTCTACTTAGCACTTTAGTCCATAATGATGAAGCTCCATTAACAAATACTCTCTGCATCCTATTCATTAACCAATTTTCTATCCATGTACAAATGTGCCTCCCCAGACCAACAGACCTTACTTATACATTAGTTCCTATGGGGGAATGTATCAAAAGACTTTGCAAAATCCAAGTAACAACATCTACTGCTATGCCAAGTCTAAATTCCTACTCACTTCCTCATAAAAGCCAAGCAAGTTAGTTTGACAGGATCTATTCCTCCTAAATCCATGCTGGTAACTACTTATAATGTCAGTCCTTGAAACAACTCTAGAACATTTTCCCTTTCCAGTATCTTCCCCACCACTGAAGTTAAACTTACAGGCCTACAAGTACCCAGCTCTGAACACTACCTTTTTGAATATTGGAATAACATCAGCCTTTTTCCAATCCAGAGCCACACCCCGGACATCAGGGAATCTGCAAAAATAAGAAACAATGGCCTAGATAAAACTGACTTAGCTCCCTAAGTTCAGGATGTATTTTATCCGTACCAAGGGGATTTATTAATATTAACCTTATTTAGTTCTTTCTGTCCCATATCCTTGGTTAACCAAAGTGCACTTCAATCTTTTATACCATTATTGCTACTATACTCTATGATATCTCTACTTGGATCTTCTATAGTGTATACAGAGGGGAAAAAAAAGACTTTGCTTTATCGCCATCCTCCGTAACTAACTTATCCCCATTAATTAAATGGTGCCACATTCTCATTTGTCATCTTCTTACTTATTAAGAACATTTTTTTGGGGTGTTAGTGATGCTTTCTTCTTCAGCTATCCTAACTTCATTATTAATTTTAGCTAGTTTGATTGCTTTCTTACACTCCTTGTTACAGTTTTTATAATCCCTAAAGGCCCTTTCTGTTCCCTCTGACTTAAAGGTTTTAAATGCCTTTTTCTTCCTTTCCATTTCCTCCTTACATCAGAATTCAGCCACATGAGCGTGTATTTATTTTTTTTACATTTATTTCCCAAGGTTATAAATTTAGATGTGAACTGCTTAAAAACCCCTTAAAACAGTCCACTTCTGTTCAGTACCTTTACCTGATAACACATTATTCCAGTTGACATTCTGAAGAGCTACTTTTAATAACCTGGGAAATTTGCATTCCCGAAATTAAAAGTCTTTGTTAACCCAGCGCACTTTTCTTTCGATAACAAAGTCCAAACAACACTATTTCATGGTCACTATTCCCTAAGCCTCCAGTTACCTTTATCTATAATGCGCTCCACGATGTTAGATATTACAAGATCCAACAGAGCTCCTTTTCTAGTAAAAAACTTAAACCAACTGTGATAGAAAATTATCCTGCAGCAATTCGGGAACTCATCGCCTTTTTCTGTGATGGCAGTCCACTACACCAATTAATGTCAGGGTAATTAAAGTCCCCTATAATGAGCACACTCTCCAAACTTGCAAGCCCTTGCCAACTGCATATGAAGCTACTTCCTTTCTGCTAGAATTGGCGGCTTATAGCAGACCCAACAATGACATTACCCCCTTTCCTGTTGCCTAATTCCACCCATATTGCCCTTCACTTTAAAAGGGAACTGTGTTCCAAAATGACTTTAGGTAAATTGAGATAAATTGATAATTGCTCACCTGAGATTTTTGCAATTTATTTCCATTGTTTATTTTGCATAGTTTGAAGATATTTACATTTTTGTATGTGATATGGCAGCAGCGTCACCAGGTCCCCTGCACTTCTTCTTCCTGCTCTAAACTGTCAGTCAATCTGTCCTGTGTCTCCTCCTCCCCTTTGCAGCCCCCTGGTCCTCCCACTCATGGACCCCATGGTCCCTCCATTTGCAGGCCCCCATGGCTCATTATCTTACAGCCTCATGTGGCCCCGCCCACTCGTGGGTGCCTAAGCCCCACCCACTCACGGGTGCCTAGCCCCACCCACTCGCAGGTGTCCACTTGTAGGTGTCCAAGCCCTGCCCATCGTGGGTGCCGTGGGTTAACCAGACCCCCCCCCTACAGAAAACTCTGTGGAATCACCTTTTCAGCACAGTGAGAACAGAGTGAGAACTCTGCATGAAAGGCTGTTTTCACACAGTGAAAGAGAAGGGCTGTAGATTCCCTTAACTTCTCTGGACTTCACAACAAGAGGAGGAGGGACTTCCTGTCTCCCTCACACACTGAGGGAGTCTGAGCGTGTCTCGCCGGCGGCACTGTGCAGGAGAAGCCTCAGGAATTTCACAATTCAGCCTCCCACCCATTAACTTTCTGGTCAGTCTTTCTGTATACTTGGGCTGTGGAGCATGTAGAGAGGTGTTTGATGGCTCGTTTAAAGGTAGGAAACTGGCCTTCATTTAAGAGAAACTTGTTTGGAGACCAAAGTTCCCCTTTAATATCCATATCGCCAGTTATCTCTTCTTTAAATTTGGCTTCAATTCTTTTAACATAAACACATACACCTTCCCCTTTCCTTTTTTCTCTGTCGGTCTAAACAAGCATATCCTTCTAAATTGACTGCCCATCATGAGAACTATTCAACCACATTCGGCTATACCTATTGCATCATACATTCATTCAACGTCATAATTTCCAATTCACCCATTTTTTCAGCCAGGCTTCTCGCATTTGCAAACATACATTTTAGTTATGATCCTGTAATTTATTCGTACACTTTAAACACATGCCTCCCTATCCCCTATGCTAGCCCTACCCCCCTTTCCACCCACCCTTTACACCCTTCACCGCTTTCCTCCTGGGCTATCTATTCCGTGAGACTGCTAATACCCTCCCCCCAACCTATTTAAAATCTCCTCGAACCCTCTAGCCATCTTCTTCCCTTAAACAGCTGCACCGCCATCAGTGAGTGCAACCCATCCCTACTAAGAGCCTGTAGCCAACAGCAAGTCTGCCCAGTTTCTCTATAAACTCAAACTCTTCTTCCTTACACACCACCCTCTTAGCCACGCATTAATGCTTCTAAGCTCCCGCTGGAGCTTACCCTGGAGATCCTTGCTTTTAACTTGGCCCTAGCTCTCGGAAATCATGTTTAAGGACCTCACCTCCTCCTTAACTTTGTCATTGGCACCAAGTGAACCAAGCCCGCCGGGTCACACCTGCCCCACCCAATAATCTGTCTACACGATCCACCACATGCTGAACCCTAGCACCAGGCAGGCAACACACACAGTGTTTTGTACCTTTTAAGGTCAGGACTCAGCTGTGTACCTGCACTTTAAGGATAAAGGACATACTTTAAGATTGTATGTTAACAAATTGGCAAAGGAACGGGACTGGTTCAAGAGAGTGTTAGGAGGCGATGCTGTTTTGACACCTTACTCTGGGCATTCCTATAACACCTCAGACCACTATCCAATCACGCCCTAACACTTGGCTGTGTATGCTAATTGGGATTTTCCAGGGTACATAATTGCCCAGATTCTTGTCACAGTCATTCTGAATTGAGAAATCCAGTAGGATGACTAGCGATACTCTTCAAGAACTAAACTTCAAGTCCAGTTGATCTAATTGAATACCAGATGCACATATACTGAATAGGAATGTGTGAGTAGCCACATCTTGTTTCTAGGCAACACACAGTTTGCATGTAGGGTCTTGGCGGCAGATTACCCATCTACCTTCCTTATAATGGAGTCCCCTACCACTACCACCTGCCTAGCTATCCTGATCCTAAGTTCCTCCTCCCTTCTATCAGAGATGGCAGTCCCCTGGGTGCTCAAGGACTAGCCCCCTCCATACATGCTAATTCCAAGCTGTCCTCCTCCACTTCTCACTAAGGTGGCAATCTGTTGGGATGGGCAATCTGGGCAGAAGCAACCCTACCCTTCTGTCCCCCACTTCCCCTAGTTACCCTAAGAAAACTAAATCCCCCATCCCCCCTCAACAACCTTCCCTGTCCCACTTCCAACCACCTCCATACTGGCCCCAGCCAGTGCCTGCTGTCCCCCCAGATTTGCCAATCCCTGCATGCTGCAAGCTGGCCCCTTAGACTCCCCACCTCAGCCTCCAATGGGCAACCCACTCACACCTGACACAGACATAGGTCCCCTGGAACGTCTGCTCCAGGTTCCTATACATGTGGCAGGATCACATTGCATTGTACCGACAAAACTGTCCCTTCTAATACAAAACACCAGGACAGTGACGCACAAACCTTGTTTAATTGCCCTTCTTGTTATAATGTCCTTCTTTGCTATGTCCTTGAGATCAAGGACCTTTAGAGCAAGGGACAAGTTGCTTTTCCAAAAGTTTTATTTAGGTGACCTGAGGTATACTTTGTGGTATTGATGTTGGAGGTAACACTGTTGGCACAGCAGATGATTTTAGGACTTCTTGTCCTCTTTCAATAAGCAGCAATGTAAAATGTGAGGAACGTATCCTTATGTATCAGGGATGTAACAGACACAGGGGGCCCCATCTTTTTATTTTTACTATGACAGATATAGCCTCCTCCCCGAAAACCACTGTAAATAAAGCACTGATAGGGGCCCCATCATTTTTATTCCTAGTTACACCATGATATAAATCATTAAAAATCAGGAGAGAACCAGTACTAAACAATGTTCACTCAGCATTCTTTCATTTACTCCCTCCTAGGATCAATGTGAAGTTCACAGGAAATAATGATTATTTCTAATCCCCACCTTGATCACAATTAGGTGGTCCAACCAGGTAAGTATCAGACTGGTACTGTTCTAGAGAACCTTTACATTATTCATGGGTCCTAAATCAGAGACCACTTATCAACATAATCCTGTGCTTCCTGCTGCATGCTCATTGTGGAAATACCAGAAAATGTTTTCAATTAAAGGTTCATGGGAAGTGACCCAAGTGTCTGCAAAAAGGAAAAAAAAAACGGAAGTTATAACCGCTTCTGAAATTCATCTAAACTTTCCAAAGGTTTGTGAAAAGGGGTGTGCTGAAGTATTTCTTAATATTTTCTCTAAAACTTAGCAGGGGAACCATTTACGCATAAGGACTGGAGCCATATACCACACATGATTTGAGAATTAAGCAGTGTTGTTTTCCTTGGACAAGACTTCAGGATCACAAGGTCACCAGAAGCTTGATTGTAGTGTCCTGACTTTTGTTTCATGTGACAAATATTAGACAAATCGCCAAAAGCACCACAATAGAATGAGTGCAACTGTCAATCCATCTTATAATGAAATACGAAGCCTAGTAGTATTCACTGTTCAATGTATACACCGAAAGCAAGGATTGCAAAAAAACAGACTGGGTTGCTTGTTGTAACTCATCACCCCCCCACGTATTTATCGTACTTCTATCTATCTTACTCTTGACTTTGGGACATTTTTATAAGAGGCACTATTTAACCATTTTGATAACTACAAACTTCCTTGACAAATAGCATTATTATCCCAGTGTTTATAAAACAGATATTTTTTCCACAAAGATTTTTAACCACATAAATTTGTGGCAGTAAGGAAGAGATACCCTCAGAATGTCTACCAATACCAGGACTATACTAAGAATTAAGCAACATTAACAGTGGGTCTTTAGCAGTTAAATAATAATGAACACGTGGAAATTAGACCCTCATTCGACTTTATTATGAACGAAATCAGAAACTGGAGAAGCAGACTAGGAAATTTGAAAATCTAAAAAAAAAAATCGGAAATATTAAATTCTAAAAATTGGCAATTGTATTACAGTATATACACTGAACACAGAAATTCTTTTACAAAAAACGCATTGGACACCAAAGCTACATTCTATACAATTATGCTATGGTTTGTATGCACATTTAAGGAAAATGACACTAAAACATACTAAGGAAAATATACTAAATTTTTTATATTTAATATTCTGTAAGACAACTTGTAGTATCTGTTGTATTCAATTAGATCAACTGGACTTGAAATGTAGTACTTGAAGACGTTTCGCTAGTCATCCGACTGGCTTTCTCAATTCAGAATGACTTGTACAAGAATCTGTGGCAATTATGTACCCTGGAAAATCCCAATTAGCATATCACAGCCAGGTGTTAAGGGTGTGATGGATAGTGGCTAAGAGGTGTTATAGGAACGCCCGAGTAAGGTGTTAAACAGCATTGTACATGGCAGACAGTTGGTGTCGAACCCCCCCACCTCTATTTAGGCTTGGTTTCTTTATTTTCACATAAATGGCCTCCTTAACCCCTCTCTTGAACCAGTCACGTTCCTTCGCCAATATGTTAACATTACAATCTTCAAGGTATGTCCTTTATCCTTAGATGCAGGTACACGGCTGAGTCCTGACCCGGAATTGGCTCTTCTGTGCTGGCCATACGTTGATGCAGTTGCTGTTTGGTCTCCCCCACATACAAACAAGCATCTTCACTGCACTGCACTGCATATTGATGTCGCTTTTCTTGTGTTTTGGTATTGGGTCTTTCAGATGTACCAATTGCTGCCTCAGTGTGTTGTTCTTTTAAAGCAGACAGGGATACGATGTTTTTTGAAAATTCTTCTTAATTTCTCGGAGACCCCTGCACATATGGGATGACCATGTTCTTCCTCCTGTCTTGCTTTTCCCCCTTCACTGTTGGTATTTGTGTCTTTTCTTTCCTTCTACTTCTACTTCTTTTGACAAAGGCCCAGTCTGGATATCCACAAGTTTTAAGGGCTCCTCTGAGATGTTTCATTTCTTTAGCCTTCGCCTCTGTGCTAGTGGGAATGTTCTCGGCTCTGTGTTGCAGGGTTCTGATGACACCCAGCTTGTGATCTAAAGGGTGGTGGAGGTCAAACATCAAATACTGATCTGTGTGTGTTGGTTTTCTGTAAACCTCTACTTCCATTTTACCATTTTCCTTAACTTCTACCAAGCAGTCCAGAAAGCCAGTTTATTGTTTTGTACCTCTTCCCTTGTGAATTTAATGTTTTGGTCCCCGCATAATGTGTTCTGTGAAAGCTTGTAATTCCTTCTGTGGATTTTAACCCAGGTGCCATCCACATATCTGAACCAAAACAAGCACAGCTTTCTCAGCACTGTAAGGGCAAACAAAGGCAACAGAACAAGTTCTCTATTCTGTCATCCCAGAACACCCCAAAGGAGAACAACTACCTTGATACAAAGGAGGGAAGTGTCACTTCATCAACAAGGAGGAATGGTGTAGAAACTTGTCTAACAGGACCCTGACCCAGCCAGAAATGGAAGTCCTTGCTAGGGCTTGAATTTTGCCATCACCCCTAAAGCCATCCCGTGGTGGATATTATAGCAGCCACAGAACCCTCTATCCAAGTAATAAGGTATCACAGAGTGAGGCAGACACTTCGCCTTAAGGTATCTGCACCTTAGCCAGTGCTAAAACTCCTTCATCTAACCTGACTACACGGAAAGAAGAGCCTTAACACCCTCAAGAAAGATTCCAGTATCACCATTCTACCGCGGCAGATAAAGGAAGATGCACAGTGGTACTCAACACCTCAGACTACCATGATAAGGTGACCATGCCTGGCCGATAACAACACATATGAGGCCTTAACAAGGGATCCCCCAGCCGTTACAAGAAAAGAGTCATAGACTTACTACAACAGCTTCAAAGGATAAGCCATTGACCGAGCAATGTATCATCGCCCTACCCTGGTGAGGCACATCCATGCATATATGGACTCCCAAAGATACATAAGGAAGGGACCCCACTAAGACCTATAGTCAGCAGCATCAACTCTGTAACATACAAGTTGGCAAAATATCTAGCTAACATCTTAGGACCTTGGTGGGAAGTTCTAAGCATCACATCCAACTCTCAGGATTTCACCAACAAGATTGAAGATATAGTACTTGTGTAAAGAAACTAGGTGTCCTATGATGTGACATCTCTCTTCACTTGTATACCCACCAAGGAGGCTGTTGACATGGTGAGAAAGCACTCTTACCAGCAGAACTGATCTCAACCCAGACAGTGTGTTCCTTGTTGGACTTGTGCCTGAATACCACCATTTTCAAATACAGGATAAGTTCTATAAGCAAAACATGGATGTGCTATGGGATCTCCAGTTTCACCCATTGTGGCCAACCTTTCCATGGAGGAGGTAGAAACACAGGCGCTAATACACGAGGTAGAAACACAGGCGCTAAATACCTTTAAGGGCATAGCACCCAGCCCTGTTTCATATATGGTTCAGATATGTGGATGACACCTGGGTTAAAATCCACCAGAAGGAATTACAAGCTTTCACAGAACACATTAATGCGGTAGACCAAAACATTAAATTCACAAGGGAAGCGGTACAAAACAATAAACTGGCTTTCTTGGACTGCTTGGTAGAAGTTAAGGAAAATGGTAAATCCATATCCTGGTCTTGCTCTTCATACAAGACAAACCATGCTGGCTCTGGCTGTTGCCACATGGCACTGCTTGCTTCTTTTAAAGGAGAACTAAACTTCAGTTTTTCGAATCCTAATGTGAATTTTTTCTCCCCAGAACACCTACACGTTGAAAGATTTCTCTCTAGTTATTTGCATTTAGTAGATATGAGTAATAGATTCTGTAACAAGGAGCTTCCATCTTGTTGCCAGTACAACTCATAGCCCATGTTGGCTTCAAGAGCCACGCCCCCTGACCCCAGCATTCCACTGTCTCTATGTGCAGAGTTTCTAGCATCTCTTTTCTAGTGAAAGATAAAGCCTCTAAATGTACCTGGAATAACAGCTGATTTGCTGGTGGCGCACCATGTAAATGCTGTGTGTTTGGAAACAATCAGACTAAGAAGTCGCAAGTTCAAATCCCCTAGCTTACTTATGAAACATATAACATGGTCTACTGCCTGAGTTTAGTACTTTTTTTGTTTGTTGTGTTCCATTTTCTAGAAATTGAATGTTTTTCTCACATATGACAATCTTTATATATAGCGCTCTTATTATTTATTACCAACCAGTGTGAATTGCTGACAGTCTTCCAGTAGCAAATACAAAGCAGTGTACTGATTTTACTGACATTTACTCTTGATTGAGAGTTCACCTGTGGCGTGCTCTGCTAAAGTGCTGGGTTAGGAAAATAATCAGACTATTGGACACAGGTTCGATTCCCCATGTTCCCTTTTTTTGTTTTTATTATGTGATACTAGAAAAGATAAAGACTCTACAGTTACTAGTCCATTACTTATTAGCCCTTGTGGCCTAGTGGTAGAAGCTATCTTTTTAGAAAGACACAGAATAGAAGGTTGCTGGTTCGATTCCCCATACTTACTTTTATTTTTTGCTGAAATGTTAAATGTCTGTTCTTTCATCCATGCTAGCAAAGACATACACTGTCAAAGATTCTTTTCTTTTTTGTATGTAAAGCATAGGAATTTACATTGTTAGGGACAGGAGCATTTCTAATTGTTTGAACGCAAAAACTGCACTGGATACTGTGTTCTGTGTCAGAGGGAGGGACTCTAGCTGTAACATGATTGGCTGTCAGCTTCCATCCAGAAGCAAGACTGCAGTTTCCTGTGAAGTGTCGCGCCGGACACTTAGATGGGTGTTCCCAGATAAGGTGAATTATGGGAGCTGACTCTTATTACACACAGGCTTTTTTCATAAATCACCCAGCATCCACAGCAAAGGGAGACATGAGACACAGCTTGTTGTTCGTTTGTGAATGTGCTCTCTCTATTGGGACATGTTGTCTTGGACTTTAGTTCTCCTTTAAGTTTGTTATCCACCAAAACTCCAAGATCCCCTTCCAACAGGGATTCACTTACACAGAGCCATTTATAGTATAAGCAGCACAATGATTTTTAAGTCCAAAATGCATCACCTTATATTTATCACATTGAATCTCATCTGCCACTTAGCAGCCCAATGTGACAATCTATCTAGGTCCACTGCAACAATTGCACATCCTCTGAAGTTTTTAATGGTCCACAAAGTTTTGTGTCGTCAGCAAACACAGAAACCTTGCTGACAATACCCACTTCCAAAACATTAATAAATGATTAAATAGAACGGGCCTCATCACAGAACCCTGTGGCACTCTACTTAGCACTTTAGTCCATAATGATGAAGCTCCATTAACAAATACTCTCTGCATCCATTCATTAACCAATTTTCTATCCATGTACAAATGTGCTCCCCCAGACCAACAGACCTTAGCTTATACATTAGTTGCCTATGGGGATGTATCAAAAGACTTTGCAAAATCCAAGTAAACAACATCTACTGCTATCCAGAGTCTAAATTCCTACTCACTTCCTCATAAAAGCCAAGCAAGTTAGTTTGACAGGATCTATTCCTCCTAAATCCATGCTGGTAACTACTTATGATTCAGTCCTTGAAACATACTCTAGAACATGTTCCCCTTTCCAGTATCTTCCCCCACCACTGAAGTTAAACTTACAGGCCTACAAGTACCCAGCTCTGAACGACTACCCTTTTTGAATATTGGAATAACATCAGCCTTTTTCCAATCCAGAGCACACCCGGACTCAGGGAATCTGCAAAAATAAGAAACAATGGCCTAGATAAAACGAACTTAGCTCCCTAAGTTCGAGGATGTATTTTATTCCGTACCAAGGGGATTTATTAATATTAACCTTATTTAGTTCTTTCTGTCCCATATCCTTGGTTAACCAAAGTGCACTTCAATCTTTTATACCATTATTGCTACTAACTCTATGATATCTCTACTTGGATCTTCTATAGTGTATACAGAGGGGGAAAAAAAGACATTTGCTTAATCGCCATCCTCCGTAACTAACTTATCCCCATTAATTAAATGGTGCCACATTCTCATTTGTCATCTTCTTACTTATTAAGAACATTTTTTTGGGGGTTTAGTGATGCTTTCTTCAGCTATCCTAACTTCATTATTAATTTTAGCTAGTTTGATTGCTTTCTTACACTCCTTGTTACAGTTTTTATAATCCCTAAAGGCCCTTTCTGTTCCCTCTGACTTAAAGGTTTTAAATGCCTTTTTCTTCCTTTCCATTTTCCTCCTTACATCAGAATTCAGCCACATGAGCGTGTATTTTATTTTTTTACATTTATTTCCCAAGGGTATAAATTTAGATGTGAACTGGCTTAAAATCCCCTTAAACACAGTCCACTTCTGTTCAGTACCTTTACCTGATAACACATTATTCCAGTTGACATTCTGAAGAGCTACTTTTAACCTGGGAAATTTGCATTCCCGAAATTAAAGTCTTTGTTAACCCAGCGCACTTTCCTTTCGATAACAAGTCCAAACAACACTATTTCATGGTCACTATTCCCTAGCCTCCAGTTACCTTTATCTATAATGCGCTCCCACGATGTTAGATATTACCAGATCCAACAGAGCTCCTTTTCTAGTAAAAAACTTAAACCAACTGTGATAGAAAATTATCCTGCAGCAAATTCGGGAACTCATCGCCTTTTTCTGTGATGGCAGTTCCACTACACACCAATTATGTCAGGGTAATTAAAGTCCCCTATAATGAGCACACTCTCCAAACTTGCAGCCCTTGCCAACTGCATATGAAGCTGACTTCCTTCTGCTAGAATGGGCGCTTATAGCAGACACCAACAATGACATTACCCCCTTTCCTGTTGCCCTAATTCCACCCATATTGCCCTTCACTTTAAAAGGGAACTGTGGTCCAAAATGACTTTAGGAAATTGAGATAAATTGATAGGAATTGCTCACCTGAGAATTTTTGCAATTTATTTCCATTGTTTATTTTGCATAGTTTTGGAAGATATTTACATTTTTGTATGTGTATGGCAGCAGCGTCACCAGGTCCCCTGCACTTCCTTCTTCCTGCTCTGAAACTGTCAGTCAATCTGTCCTGTGTCTCCTCCTCCCCTTTGCAGCCCCCTGGTCCCTCCACTCATGGACCCATGGTCCCTCCAGTTGCAGCCCCCATGGCTCATTATCTTACAGCCTCATGTGGCCCCGCCCACTCGTGGGTGCCTAAGCCCCACCCACTCACGGTGCCTAAGCCCCACCCACTCGCAGGTGTCCACTTGTAGGTGTCCAGCCCTGCCCACTCGTGGTGCCTGGGTTTAACACCCCCCCTACAGAAAACTCTGTGGAATCAGCCTTTTCAGGCACAGTGAGAACAGAGTGAGAACTCTGCATGAAAAGGCTGTTTTCACACAGTGAAAAGAAGGGCTGTAGATTCCTTAACTTCTCTGGACTCACACAGCACGAGAGGAGGAGGGACTTCCTGTCTCCCTCACACACTGAGGGAGTCTGAGGCTGTGCTCGCCGGCGGCACTGTGCAGGAGAAGCCTCAGGAATTTCACAAGTCGCCTCCCACCCATTAACTTTCTGGTCAGTCTTTCTGTATATCTTGGGCTGTGGAGCATGTAGAGAGGTGTTTGATGGCTCGTTTAAAAGGTAGGAAACTGGCCTTTCATTTAAGAAACTTGTTTGAGACCAAGTTCCCCTTAATATCCATATCGCCAGTTATCTCTTCTTTTAAATTTGGCTTCAATTCTTTTAACATAAACACATACACCTTCCCCTTTCCTTTTTTCTCTGTCCTGTCTAAACAGGCATATCCTTCAAAATTGACTGCCCAGTCATGAGAACTATTCAACCACATTTCTGCTATACCTATTGCATCATACTATTCATTCAACGTCATAATTCCAATTCACCCATTTTTTCAGCCAGGCTTCTCGCATTTGCAAACATACATTTTAGATTTGATCCTGTAATTTATTCGTACACTTTAATACACATGCCTCCCTATCCCTATGCTAGCCCTACCCCCCTTTCCACCCACCCCTTTACACCCGCTTTCCTCCTGGGCTATCTATTCCAGTGAGACTGCTAATACCCTCCCCCCAACCTAGTTTAAAATCTCCTCGAACCCTCAGCCATCTCTTCTTCCCTTAAACGCTGCCGCCATCAGTGAGGTGCAACCCATCCCTACTAAAGAGCCTGTAGCCAACAGCAAAGTCTGCCCATTTCTCTATAAACTCAAACTCTTCTTCCTTACACCACCCTCTTAGCCACGCATTAATGCTTCTAAGCTCCTGGAGCTTACCCTGGAGATCCTTGCTTTTAACTTGGCCCTAGCTCTCGGAAATCATGTTTAAGGACCTCCACCTCCTCCTCTAACTTTGTCATTGGCACCATAACCAAGGCCGCCGGGTCACACCTGCCCCACCCAATAATCTGTCTACACGATCCACCACATGCTGAACCCTAGCACCAGGCAGGCAACCACCATGTTTTGTACCTTTTAAGGTCAGGACTCAGCTGTGTACCTGCATCTTAAGGATAAAGGACATACCTTTGAAGATTGTAATGTTAACAAATTGGCAAAGGAACGTGACTGGTTCAAGAGAGGTGTTAGGAGGCGATGCTGTTTTGACACCTTACTCTGGGCATTCCTATAACACCTCTAAGCCACTATCCAATCACGCCCTTAACACTTGGCTGTGATATGCTATTGGGATTTTCCAGGGTACATAATTTCCACAGATTCTTGTACAAGTCATTCTGAATGAGAAATCCAGTAGGATGACTAGCGATACCTCTTCAAGAACTAACTTCAAGTCCATTGATCTAATTGAATACAACAGTGCATATACTGATATGAAGTGTGAGTAGCCCAATCTTGTTTCTAGGCAACACAACGTTTGGCATGTAGGGTCTTGGCGGCAGATTACCCTATCTACCTTCCTTATAATGGAGTCCCCTACCACTACCACCTGCCTAGCATTCCTGATCCTAAGTTCCTCCTCCCTTCTTCAGAGATGGCAGTCCCCTGGGTGCTCAAGGGACTAGCCCCCTCCATACATGCTAATTCCAAGCTGTCCTCCTCCACTTCATCACCTAAGGTGGCAAATCTGTTGGGATGGGCAATCTGGGCAGAAGCAACCCTACCCTTCTGTCCCCCACTTCCCCTAGTTACCCTAAGAAAACTAAATCCCCCCTCACAACCTTCCCTGTCCCACTTCCAACCACCTCCATACTGGCCCCAGCCGTGCCTGCTGCTGTCCCCCCAGATTTGCCAATCCCTGCAATGCTCAAGCTGGCCCCTAGACTCCCCACCTCAGCCTCAGCTCCAAGTGGCAACCCACTCACACCTGACACAACATAGGTCCCCTGGAACGTCTGCTCCAGGTTCCTATACATGTGGCAGGATGCACATTGCATTGTACCGACAAAACGGTCCCTTCTAATACAAACACCCAGGACAGTGACGCACAAACCTTGTTTAATGCCCTTCTTGTTATAATGCCCTTCTTTTGCTATGTCCTTGAGATCAAGGACCTTTAGAGCAAGGGACAAGTTGCTTTTCCAAAAGTTTTATTTAGGTGACCTGAGGTTACTTTGTGGTATTGATGTTGGAGGTAACACTTTGCACGCAGATGATTTTAGGACTTTCTTGTCCTCTTTCAATAAGCAGCAATGTAAAATGTGAGGAACGTATCCTATATGTATCAGGATGTAACAGACCACGGGGCCCCATCTTTTTATTTTTACTATGACAGATATAGACCTCCTCCCCGAAAACCACTGTAAATAAAGCACTTAGAGGGCCCCATCATTTTTATTCCTAGTTACACCATGATATAAATCATTAAAAATCAGAGGAGAGAACCAGTACTAACAATGTTCACTCAGCATTCTTTCATTTACTCCCTCCTAGGATCAAAGTGAATGAAGTTCACAGGAAATATGATTATTTCTAATCCCCACCTTGATCACAATTAGGTGGTCCAACCAGGTAAGTATCAGACTGGTACTGTTCTAAGAACCTTTACATTATTCATGGGTCCTAAATCAAGGACCACTTATCAACTAATCCTGTGCTTCCTAGCTCATGCTCATTTTGGAAATACCAGAAAATGTTTTCAATTAAAGGTTTCCATCAGGGAAGTGACCCATTGTCTGCAAAAGGAAAAAAAAACGGAGTATATAACCGCTTCTGAAATTCATCTAAACTTTCCAAAGGTGTGTGAAAAGGGGTGTGCTGAAGTAATTCTTAATATTTTCTCTAAAACTTAGCAGGGGGAACCATTTACGCATAAGGACTGGAGCCATATACCACACATGATTTGAGAATTAAGCAGTGTTTTTTTCCTTGGACAGAAGACTTCAGGAATCACAAGGTCACCAAAGCTTGATTGTAGTGTCCTGACTTTTGTTTCATGTGACAATATTAGACAATCGCCAAAAGCACCACAATAGAATGAGTGCAACTGTCAATCCATCTTATAATGAAATACAGAAGCCTAGTAAGTATTCACTGTTCAATGTATACACCGAAAGCAAGGATTGCAAAAAAACAGACTGGGTTGCTTGTTGTAACTCATGCACCCACCACCAGTATTTATCGTACTTCTATCTATCTTACTCTCTTGACTTTTTGGGACATTTTTATAAAGGAGCCACTATTTTAACCATTTTAATAACTACAAACTTCGCTGTGACAAATAGCATTATTATCCCAGTGTTTATAAAACAGATTATTTTTTCCACAAAGATTTTTAACCACATAAATTGTGGGCAGTAAGGAAGAGATACCCTCAGAATGTCTACCAATACCAGGACTATAACTAAGAATTAAGCAACATTAACAGTGGGTCTTTACAGTTAAAATAATAATGAACACGTGGAAATTAGACCCTCATTCACTTTATTATGAACGAAAATCAGAACACTAGAAAGCAGACATAGGAAATTTGAAAATCTAAAAAAAAAAATCGGAAATATTAAATTCTAAAAATTGGCAAATTGTATTACAGTATATACACTGAACACAGAATTTCTTTTTACAAAAAACGCATTGGACACCAAGCTACATTCTATACAATTATGCTATGGTTTGTATGCACATTTAAGGAAAATGAACTAAAAACATACTAAGGAAAATATACTAATTTTTATATATTTATATTCTGTAAGACAACTTGTAGTATCTGTTGTATTCAATTAGATCAACTGGACTTGAAATGTAGTACTTGAAGACGTTTCGCAGTCATCCGACTGGCTTTCTCAATTCAGAATGACTTGTACAAGAATCTTTGGCAATTATGTACCCTGGAAAATCCCAATTAGCATATCACAGCCAGGGTGTAAGGGTGGTATGGATAGTGGCTAAGAGTGTTATAGGAACGCCCGAGTAAGGTGTTAAAACAGCATTGTCACATGGCAGACAGTTGTGTCGAACCCCCCCACCTCTATTTAGGCTTGGTTTCTTTTTTTTCACATAAATGGCCTCCTTAACACCTCTCTTGAACCAGTCACGTTCCTTCGCCAATATGTTAACATTACAATCTTCAAAGGTATGTCCTTTATCCTTAAGATGCAGGTACACGGCTGAGTCCTGACCCGAGGAATTGCTCTTCTGTGCTGGGCCATACGTTGATGCAGTTCTTTTTGGTCTCCCCCACTACAAATCAGAGCATTCTTCACTGCACTGCACTGCATATATGATGTCGCTTTTCTTGTGTTTTGGTATTGGGTCTTTCGATGTACCATGCTGCCTAGTGTGTTGTTCGGTTTAAAGCAGACAGGGATACGATGTTTTTTGAAAATTCTTCTTAATTTCTCGGAGACCCCTGCTACATATGGGATGACCATGTTCTTCCTCCTGTCTTGCTTTTCCCTCCTCTCACTGTTGGTATTTGTGTTCTTTTCTTTCCTTCTACTTCTTTTGACAAAGGCCCAGTCTGGATATCCACAAGTTTTAAGGGCTCCTCTGAGATGTTTCATTTCTTTACCTTCGCCTCTGTGTGGGGATGTTCTCGGCTCTGTGTTGCGGGTTCTGATGACACCCAGCTTGTGATCTAAAGGGTGGTGGGAGTCAAACATCAAATACTGATCTGTGTGTGTTGGTTTTCTGTAAACCTCTACTTCCAGTTTACCATTTTCCTTAACTTCTACTACCAAGCAGTCCAAGAAAGCCAGTTTTTGTTTTGTACCTCTTCCCTTGTGAATTTAATGTTTTGGTCTACCGCATTAATGTGTTCTGTGAAAGCTTGTAATTCCTTCTGGTGGATTTTAACCCGGTTGTCATCCACATATCTGAACCAAAACAAGCACAGCTTCTCAGCACTGTAAGGGCAAACAAAGGCAACAAAACAGTTCTCTATTCTGTCATCCCAGAACACCCCAAAGGAGAACAACTACCTTGGATACAAAGGAGGGAAGTGTCACTTCATCAAACAAGGAGGAATGGGTGAGAAACTTGTCTAACAGGACCCTGACCCCCCAGAAATGGAATCCTTGCTAAGGCTTGAATTTTGCCTCACCCCCTAAAGCCATCCCTGTGGTGGATATTATAGCAGCCACAGAACCCTCTATCCAAAGTAATAAGGTATCACAGAGTGAGGCAGAACAACTTCGCCTTAAGGTATCTGCAGCCTTAGCCATTGCTAAAACTCCTTCTCTAACCTGACTACACAGGAAAAAGAGCCTTAACATCCCTCAAGAAAGATTCCAGTATCACCATTCTACCGAGATAAAGGAAGATGCACAGTGGTACTCACACCCTCAGACTACCATGATAAGGTGACCATCTCCTGCCGATAACAACACATATGAGGCCTTAACAAGGGATCCCACCAAGCCGTTACAAGAAAGATCATAGACTTACTACACACTTCAAAGTGTAAAGCCATTGACCGAGCAATGTATCATCGCCTCTACCCTGGTAGGCACATCCATGCATATATGGACTCCCAAAGATACATAAGAAAGGGACCCCACTAAACCTATAGTCAGCAGCATCAACTCTGTAACATACAAGGTGGCAAAATATCTACTCACATCTATGACCTTGTGGGAAGTTCTAAGCATCACATCCGAACTCTCAGGATTTCACCAACAAGATTGAAGATATAGTACTTGTGTAGAAGAAACTATGGTGTCCTATGATGTGACATCTCTCTTCACTTGTATACCCACCAAGGAGGCTGTTGACATGGTAGAGAAGCACTCTTACCAGCAGAACTGATCTCAACCCAGAACAGGTGTGTTCTTTGTTGGACTTGTGCCTGAATACCACCTATTTCAAATACGGGATAAGTTCTATAAGCAAAAACATGGATGTGCTATGGGATCTCCAGTTTCACCCATTGTGGCCACCTTTACATGGAGGAGGTAGAAACACAGGCGCTAAATACGAGGTAGAACACAGGCGCTAAATACCTTTAAGGGCATAGCACCCAGCCACTGGTTCAGATATGTGGATGACACCTGGGTTAAAATCCACCAGAAGGAATTACAAGCTTTCACAAACATATAATGCGGTAGACCAAAACATTAAATTCACAAGGGAAGCGGTACAAAACATAACTGGCTTTCTTGGCGTGCTTTGTATGAAGTTACGGAAAATGG
>CM033475.1:65557893-66051513 GCA_019447015.1 Hymenochirus boettgeri | reverse complement strand
TAAACTGGAAGTAGAGGTTTACAGAAAACCAACACACACAGATCAGTATTTGATGTTTGACTCCCACCACCCTTTAGATCACAAGCTGGGGGTCATCAGAACCCTGCAACACAGAGCCGAGAACATCCCCACTAGCACAGAGGCGAAGGCTAAAGAAATGAAACATCTCAGAGGAGCCCTTAAAACTTGTGGATATCCAGACTGGGCCTTTGTCAAAAGAAGTAGAAGGAAAGAAAAGAACACGAATACCAACAGTGAAGGGGAAAAGCAAGACAGGAGGAAGAACATGGTCATCCCATATGTAGCAGGGGTCTCCGAGAAATTAAGAAGAATTTTCAAAAAACATCGTATCCCTATCTGCTTTAAACCGAACAACACACTGAGGCAGCAATTGGTACATCCGAAAGACCCAATACCATCTATCTATCTATCTATCATCTAATCATCTAATCTATCTATCTATATATCTGGTTAGTTGTCTATCTATCTGGTTAGTTATCTATCTGGTTCAATAGTTTATATATCTGGTTAGTATCTTTCTATCTGGTTAATTATCTGTCTATCTGGGAAGTTATCTATCTATCTGGTTAGTTCTATCTATCTGGTTTTATTATATATATATATTATATATATATATATTATATATATATTATATATTATTTAATATATATATATAATTATATATTATATATATATATTTATATGGGAAGTTACCTATCTATTTGGTTTTATGTATCTACCTAGTTAGTTATCTAGTTAGCTATCTGGTTAGTTATGATCTATCTGGTTATCTATATTATATCTATCTGTCTATCTGGTTAGTTATTTTTATATCTGTCTGATTGTTATCTATCTTCTATCTGGATAGTTAACGATCTGCTAGTTATCTAGTTACCTATATGGTTAGTTATCCATCTATCTGGTTAGTTATCTGGTTAGTTATCTGGTTAATTATCTATCTAGTTATCTGTGTATCTATCTATCTATCTATATATATAGTTATCTATCATCTGGTTAGTTATCTAGTTATCTTCTGGTTAGATATCTAGTTACCTATATGGTTAGTTATCCATCTGGTTAGTTGTCTGGTTAGTTCTATCTATAGATCTATCTATCATACTATCTATCTAAACTAAAAACGAATAAAAAAAACACTGATAATAAAAAAACCCAGCTAAAAAAAAAAAAGATAGATAGATAGATAGATAGATAGATAGATAGATAGATAGATAGACATATGGATAACTAGATAACTAACCAGATAGGTAGATAACTTCCCAGATAGATAACTAGATATAGATAGATAACTTCCCAGATTGATAGATAGATAGATAGATAGATAGATTAATAGATCTATAGATAGATTGATAGATAGATAGATAGCTAACCAGAGAGATAGATAGATAGATAACTAGATAAGTAACCCGATAAATGAATAACTAAACATATAGGTAACTAGATAACTAACCAGAAAGATGACTAACCAAATATATAGATAACTAACCAGATAGATAGATAACTTCCCAGGTAGACAGACAGACAGACAGACAGACAGACAGATAGATAACTAACCAGTTAGATGGATAACTAACCAGATAGATAACTAGATAACTAACTAGGTAGATACATAACTAATCAAATAGATAGGTAACTTCCTAGATCAATAGATAGATAGATAGATAGATAGATAGATAGATAGATAGATAGATAGGTAGATAACCAAATAAGTAGATAACTTCACAGATAGATAATTAACCCAATAGAAAGATAACTAACCAGATAGATAGATAAGTAAAGAACCAGTATATAGATAACAGATAACTTACCAGATAGATAGATAGATAGATAGATAGATAGATAGATAGATATATTACCAGATATATAACTAGATAACTAACCAAATAGATAGATAACTAACAAGATATATAGGGAGAGATACAATAGATAACTAACCAGATAGATAGATAAGTAAAGAACCAGATATATAGATGACTAGATAACTTACCAGATAGATAGATAGTAGATAGATATATTACCAGATATATAAACTAGTAACTAACCAAATAGATAGATAACTAACAAGATATATAGGGGGAGACAATATAGCCCATTTCCGTCTAAAACCCACGTTAACCCGTAAATATTTCGGGTTAACGTGGGTTTTAGACAGCTTTTAGAGCACAGCACCATTTCCAAATGTTTTGGAAATAGCGCTGTGCCAACGATCCAAAACCTGTAGCATTGAGTTTTGTGCTACTTCGTAGCATGAAACCTAACGCTACGGCTTTTGGAGCCCCGCTCATGTCTATCTATCTGGTTAGTTATCTATCGGGGAGATTCAATATCTGCGCTCCCGCTACTTACCTTAGCCCGATCCCGCGATGCAATAACTGACGTAATCTCGTTTACGTCAGTTATTGTATCACAGGATCGGGCTAAGGTAAGTTACGGGAGCGCAGATATTGAATCTCCCGATAGATAACTAACCAGATAGATAGACAGGCAGACAGACAGACAGAAGACAGACGACAGATAGATAGATAGATATCCAGATAAATAGATAACTAACCAGATAGATAATTAACCAGATAGATAGATAATTAGCCAAATAGATGGATAACTAACCAAATAAATAACTAACCAGATAGATAGATAACTTACCAGGTAGATAGACTTTGGGTGGTTAAAGTGGAGAGGTAGATGGCTGGATAGATGGACAGGGGAAAGTGGATAGTGTGGATAGTGTGGATAGTGTGTACAGACTTACACATGATGGTGGTCGTAAATGTACGATCACGATTGAAGATTTACAACCACGGACGTAAATTTACGCTCCCCTTACAATACCATTGCGGTATTTTGGTACCGCATGGTATTGTACGCATGAACATTCGTACTCATAGCCTTTGTGATAATACCACAAATTGCAAGTTTGCGATGCCAGGGTTTTTAAATATGGCTTTCAGGGCTTTACCAGGTAGAACACATGGCAGAGTAAGAATACAGTAGTGTCACCTAGAGGGATCTGAGAGCTTCCCCTGTGTTGGGACTAGGCTGCATTTCACTCACAGATCAACCAGTTTCCTGCTTTAAGCTGGGTACACACATTAACGATTAAGCCCCAATACCGTCGGATCCGACGGTATCGGGGCTTAATCGTTACGTGTGTACGTTCGTTTCCCGAACGAGCGCGCGGCCGCCAAACGATCGGGTCGGCCGAACGCTCGTTCGGGAAAGGCAGAAAATTTCCATCAGCCGCGCTAGACTCCCTATAGAGGAGTCTAGCGCGGCCGATGGAAACACAGTCCCGAGCGTTCTCACATAGGAGAACGCTCGGGACTGTGTGTATGCAGATCTTGCAGATCCTGTCTGTCATCTTTCAGAAATCTGTACAGTGTGTACCTAGCTTTAGGTCCAATGGAGTTGATCTGGATAACGTCACATTTAGAAAATGTGAATGGGGTCTGTGTACCATGTGAGCAGGTAATCATGATCATTCCTTTTCTTTTAATCCATTCTGATCTTTATACCTACATTGTCCTGTACTAGAAGGGCTGAGCATGGATGGGGGAAAGTGTTAAACCCTCCCTCTGTTTTTATGTCAGACAATCATGGGGAGTTTATGTTCCTAAAGTATTTGGCTTGTCCTGTTTTACTGCTCCTCAATTTTATCATCTAACAAGAGAGCCTTCTGGGTGTACTGGAAACACCTGTTGTTTTTAATGCATGAACTGTACATATACAAACGTATTAGCTGATCTATCTATCTATCTATCTATCTATCTATCCATCTCTCTTTATCTATCTGTCTGTCTATCTCTTTATCTGTCTGTCTATCTATCTATCCATATCTATCTATCTATCTATCTATCTATCTATTGGATAGATAGATAGATAGATAGAATAGATGATATTGGATAGTAGATAGACAGACAGATAAGAGATAGACAGACAGATAGATAAAGAGAGATGGATAGATAGATAGATAGATAGATAGATAGATCGTCTAATACGTTTGTATATGTACAGTTCATGCATTAAAAACAACAGGTGTTTCCAGTACACCCAGAAGGCTCTCTTGTTAGATGATAAAATTGAGGAGCAGTAAAACAGACAAGCCAAATACTTTAGGACTTAACTCCCCATGATTGTCTGACATAAAAACAGAGGGAGGGTTTAACACTTTCCCCATCCTGCTCAGCCCTTCTAGTACAGGACAATGTAGGTATAAAGATCAGAATGGATTAAAAGAAAAGAATGATCATGATTACCTGCTCACATGGTACACAGACCCCATTCACATTTTCTAAATGTGCGTTATCCAGATCAACTCCATTGGACCTAAGCTAGGTACACACTGTACAGATTTCTGAAAGATGACAGACAGGATCTGCAAGATCTGCATACACACAGTCCCGAGCGTTCTCCTATGTGAGAACGCTCGGGACTGTGTTTCCATCGGCCCGCTAGACTCCTCTATAGGAGTCTAGCGCGGCTGATGGAAATTTTCTGCCTTTCCCGAACGAGCGTTCGGCCGACCGATCGTTTGGCGGCCGCGCGCTCGTTCGGGAAACGAACGTACACACGTAACGATTAAGCCCCGATACCGTCGGTCCGACGGTATGGGGCTTAATCGTTAATGTGTGTACCCACTTAAAGCAGGAAACTGGTTGATCTGTGAGTGAAATGCAGCCTAGTCCCAACACAGGGGAAGCTCTCAGATCCCTCTAGGTGACACTACTGTATTCTTACTCTGCCATGTGTTCTACTCCTGGTAAGCCCTGAAAGCCATATTTAAAAACCCTGGCATCGCAAACTTGCAATTTGTGTTATTATCACAAAGGCTATGAGTACGAATGTTCATGCGTACATACCATGCGGTACCAAAATACCGCAATGATTGTAAGGGGAGCGTAAATTTACGTCCGTGGTTGTAAATCTCAATCGTGATCGTACATTTACGACCACCATCATGTGTAAGTCTGTACACACTATCCACACTATCCACACTATCCACTTTCCCCTGTCCATCTATCCAGCCATCTACCTCTCCACTTTAACCCCCAAGTCTATCTACCTGTAAGTTTTCTATCTATGGTTAGTTATTTATTTGGTTAGTTATCCATCTATTTGGCTAATTATCTATCTATCTGGTTAATTATCTATCTGGTTAGTTATCTATTTATCTGGATATCTATCTATCTATCTGTCGTCTGTCTGTCTGTCTGTCTGCTGCCTGCTATCTATCTGGTTAGTTATCTATCGGGAGATTCAATATCTGCGCTCCCGTAACTTACCTTAGCCCGATCCTGTGATACAATAACTGACGTAAACGAGATTACGTCAGTTATTGCATCGCGGGATCGGGCTAAGGTAAGTAGCGGGAGCGCAGATATTGAATCTCCCCGATAGATAACTAACCAGATAGATAGACAGTGAGCGGGGCTCCAAAAGCCGTAGCGTTAGGTTTCATGCTACGAAGTAGCACAAAACTCAATGCTACAGGTTTTGGATCGTTGGCACAGCGCTATTTCCAAAACATTTGGAAATGGTGCTGTGCTCTAAAAGCTGTCTAAAACCCACGTTAACCCGAAATATTTACGGGTTAACGTGGGTTTTAGACGGAAATGGGCTATATTGTCTCCCCCTATATATCTTGTTAGTTATCTATCTATTTGGTTAGTTATCTAGTTTATATATCTGGTAATATATCTATCTACTATCTATCTATCTGGTAAGTTATCTAGTCATCTATATATCTGGTTCTTTACTTATCTATCTATCTGGTTAGTTATCTATTGTATCTCTCCCTATATATCTTGTTAGTTATCTATCTATTTGGTTAGTTATCTAGTTATATATCTGGTAATATATCTATCTATCTACTATCTATCTATCTATCTATCTATCTGGTAGTTATCTGTTATCTATATACTGGTTCTTTATCTTATCTATCTTCTGGTTAGTTATCTTCTATTGGGTTAATTATCTATCTGTGAATTATCTACTTATTTGGTTATCTACCTATCTATCTATCTATCTATCTAATTCTATCTATCTATCTATCTATTGATCTAGGAAGTTACCTATCTATTTGATTAGTTATGTATCTACCTAGTTAGTTATCTAGTTATCTATCTGGTTAGTTATCCATCTAACTGGTTAGTTATCTATCTGTCTGTCTGTCTGTCTGTCTGTCTGTCTACCTGGAAGTTATCTATCTATCTGGTTATTTATCTATATATTTGGTTATTCATCTTTCTGGTTAGTTATCTAGTTACCTATATGTTTAGTTATTCATTTATCGGGTTACTTATCTAGTTATCTATCTATCTATCTCTCTGGTTGCTATCTATCTATCTATCAATCTATCTATAGATCTATTAATCTATCTATCTATCTATCTATCTATCAATCTGGGAAGTTATCTATCTATATCTAGTTATCTATCTGGGAAGTTATCTACCTATCTGGTTAGTTATCTAGTTATCCATATGTCTATCTATCTATCTATCTATCTATCTATCTATCTATCTATCTATCTATCTATCTATCTATCTATCTATCATCTAATCTATCTATCTATATATCTGGTTAGTTGTCTATCTATCTGGTTAGTTATCTATCTGGTTCAATAGTTTATATATCTGGTTAGTATCTTTCTATCTGGTTAATTATCTGTCTATCTGGGAAGTTATCTATCTATCTGGTTAGTTCTATCTATCTGGTTTTATTATATATATATATTATATATATATATATTATATATATATTATATATTATTTAATATATATATATAATTATATATTATATATATATATTTATATGGGAAGTTACCTATCTATTTGGTTTTATGTATCTACCTAGTTAGTTATCTAGTTAGCTATCTGGTTAGTTATGATCTATCTGGTTATCTATATATATATCTATCTGTCTATCTGGTTAGTTATTTTTATATCTGTCTGATTTGTTATCTATCTATCTATCTGGATAGTTAACGATCTGCTTAGTTATCTAGTTACCTATATGGTTAGTTATCCATCTATCTGGTTAGTTATCTGGTTAGTTATCTGGTTAATTATCTATCTAGTTATCTGTGTATCTATCTATCTATCTATATATATAGTTATCTATCATCTGGTTAGTTATCTAGTTATCTATCTGGTTAGATATCTAGTTACCTATATGGTTAGTTATCCATCTGGTTAGTTGTCTGGTTAGTTCTATCTATAGATCTATCTATCATACTATCTATCTAAACTAAAAACGAATAAAAAAAACACTGATAATAAAAAAACCCAGCTAAAAAAAAAAATATCTATCTATCCATCTCTCTTTATCTATCTGTCTGTCTATCTATCTATCTATCTATCTATCTATCTATCTGTCCATATCTATCTATCTATCTATCTATCTATCTATCGATCTATCCATCTCTCTTTATCTATCTGTCTGTCTGTCTATCTCTTTATCTGTCTGTCTATCTATCCATATCTATCTATCTATCTATCTATCTATCTATCCATATCTATCTATCTATCTATCCATATCTATCTATCCATCTCTCTTTATCTATCTGTCTATCTATCTATCTATCTGTCCATATCTATCTATCTATCTATCTATCTATCTATCCATCTCTCTTTATCTATCTATCTATCTCTCTATCTATCTATCCATATCTATCTATCTATCTATCTATCTATCTAGTCTATTATCTATCCATCTCTCTTTATCTATCTGTCTGTCTATCTATCTCTTTATCTGTCTGTCTATCTATCTTATGGCATTAGCCCCATAAATGCCATATTTAAAGGGCATGTCCACCCTTAAAAATGATTTTTGATATGTTGCTCCCCCATGTATGGTAGCCCCAACCTCATGATTAGTATTTTCCAAAAGCTCCCCAAACTCTTACTTACCTCCCCTCGTTCCTCCGCTGCACTGCCGGCCCTCTGCTTGCGAGAATGCAAGCAGAGGGGCGGGACCGGCAGTCGCGTCTGTGATTGGCTGAGCGGCAGCCAATCATGGACGCGGCTGCCGGTCATTCAGTGCAGCGGAGGAAAGAGGAGAGGTAAGTAAGAGTTTGGGGAGCTTTTTGAAAATACTAAACATGCGGTTGGGGCTACCATACATGGGGGAGCAGCATATTAAAATGGTTTTACGCTAGGGGGAGGGATAGTGGAACAGGAGGGAGAGGGAGGGGGAGGGAGGGAGGGGGGAGAAGGGCTGCAGTACGCATGACAAATATCTACCGGAGGCACGGTAGCAGGCAGAGCCCTGCTAGCCTCCTGGTGGACAGTTTTTGGGACTTTAGGGGGGGTCTACAGGAGAACCCTATGGAGCTGGGATGTGAGGTAAGGATTACACTACACTACATGGTGGGGCCATTACTGGGGGGATTATAGTTTTGGGGGTGGACATGCCCTTTAAAAGAAACCTGCAGTACATGTCAAATAGTAAAGGCACCAAGTATATCAATATCATTTAAACGTGTAAGATAACAGCCACACATTTACGGCCACAATCTTTTCAAGGTTCTCATTCATCCAGGTCATGGTATATTTGTTGTATTCCATTAGATCAATGAACATTAGTTCTTGAAGAGGTTTTGCTAGTCTTCCGACTGGCTTCTCAACTCAGAATTTGAACTGAGAAATCCAGTCAGATGACTAGCGAAACGTCTTCAAGAACTAAACTAACGCTAGTTGATCTAACTGAATACAACAGATATACAGCCACAATCATACATTTATGATCAGGCCGTCGTACAATACCATGCGGTAGTAGAGATCCGCAATTGTATTGTATAATATTGATTGCAATAGAAAATGTATGGCCACGACCGTTATTGTACATCTGTGATCGTAAATGTATGATTGCGGGTACGATAGTTAAAGGCATGGTATCGCAAAATAGTGATACAGTACCTTTATAAATATGGCCCTATGCCCCTAAAAATATCTATTCCCAGCTAATAATATACAGTCTGTCTGCTACTCCTTTCTAGTCTGTATCTCTATCAAGAAATTTCCATGTGTTATATTACACCAAACCAGTGTTCCCTCTAAGCTGTGAGCTCATGCATGCACACACTACTCTGCAGCCCTCAGCACACAGGTTAAATATATAACTGCTGAAATATAATTCTAATGAAATATAATCTAAAAAATATCAGTTTGGTCTTATAATACTGTTTATACCAAATTATACAATGGGTTTAATAATACTGTATATTATACCAAATTATAAAATGGGTTTAATAATACTGTATATTATACCAAATTATAAAATGGGTTTAATAATACTGTATATTATACCAAATTATAAAATGGGTTAAATAATACTGTATATTATACTGTACCAAACTATAAAATGGTTGCGACATTACTGTGCATTTCTCAACACTATCGATTTGGTGTAAGAATAATATACATTATACAATCCTTTAGAAATATGTTAGTGGGAACTACAGCCAATTAGGAGGGGTTCTTTTGTGTCATAGGGGTTAACAAGAGACTAGAGAGCCATCCCTTTAGACTTTCAGTTAAAGCAATGTAAATGGTTCTTCACTGTGAGGCAGTAAGGTTGTGGGATGATCTACCTGAAAATGTATTGTCGGCTGAATATCTGAATACATTCAAGGGAGGCTTAGATGTCTTTTTGGATTGACAGACCATCCAGGGTAATTGCTGGTTACTGGATCTCGTGTGGGCTTGTGTGTTTGGTTGTATCCTTGTCTAATTTAGTATACTGAGGGGCATGTATCATTTTTAATGGAAGAGACTGTGCTTTTTTGTGTGTTGGGTAGGCTGTTTTTTTTCCATGAAGGTGTTGAGCCTAGTGGACTTATGTCTTTTTCAATCAAAAATAAACCATGTAACTATGTAATAACACTGTATATTATATCAAACTATAAACTGAATGTGAGAATACTGTATAAAACACAAAACTATAAACTATGTGTAATAATTCTGTACATTATTTTCAACTATAATATGGGTTTGACAATACTGTGTATTGTACAAATCTCTTATATGGGTGTATTAATACTGTACATTACACCAAACAATGAACTGGGAGTAGTAATACTGTATATTACACCAAACTATAAACTGGGTGTAATAATACTGTTTATTACACCAAACTATAAACTGGGTGTAATAAAACTGTGTATTATACCAACAATAAACTGGGTGTAACAATACAGCATATTACCCAAAATATAACCTGGGTTTCATAAAACTGTAAACTTCCAAATGTAAGCTGGGTGTAATACTACTGTAAATTATACCAATTATAAATTGGATGTAACCACACCTACAAATTACACCAAACTACACACTGTAATAATACTATATATTGTACCTATCATAAACTGGGTGTTAATATCATGTTTATCACTCTGGCATTTAAAAAGGGAGTTATGTCTATTACAACAAACTATAAACTGCGTGCTATCACAATGTCTGTTTTACCAAACTATAATATGACAATATTGGCTATTACACTAATCAATAAACTGGGTATCATAATTAATGTCCGAGATATAACAATGGGGCATATTTATAAAGGTCGTTAACTTTTCGCGGCGTTTTCGCGGCCATTAACGCATAAATCGCGTTTAGCGATTTATAAGGCCCGAAAACGGCCGCGAAAAGTTAACGAAGCGTTAACCTTTCGCGCCGATACTTACCTGTTACCGCCGTTCTTATAAAGCGGCGGTACTGGTTTCGCTCGGCTAGTACGGCTGTTTTACTTCGCCACCTGAAGGAGGCGAAGTCAGCCGATACTAACCTCCCGCGGCGGGGATGGGCAGGCAACCCGCGGCGGGTGGTCGCACCCGCCCGGGAGACACGCCCACCCCGCCCACACCCCCCGCGGCGGCAGCGGCGACCACCCGCCGCCGCCGCCACTTCCCAGCAGCCCCTCCCAACCCGTTCCCCGTTCGCGGCAATCTCGGAACGGAGGCTAGGGAGGGCCGCCGGGAAGGGGCCGCAGCAGGTGGTCGCGACCACCCGCCACGCACCCCTCCCGGCAACCCCTCCAAGCCCCCGCCCGGCCGCTCCCGGGAGGGGACGGGAGGGAGCCGCTGGGGGGGTGGAGGCTCCCCAGCGGGGCCCTGAGAAGGGCTTTTGGGGCTTAGGGGGTCCCGCAGCTCGAACCGGGACCCCCCCTCCCGGCCCTTATAAGGGCCCTTGCGGCACTTACAAGTGCCCTTGCGGCTCTGACAAGAGCCTTTGGGGTTAAGGGGTCCCGCAGCTCGAACCGGGACCCCTCCCCCGGCCCTATAAGGGCCCTGCGGCACTGACAAGTGCCCTTGCGGCTCTTATAAGAGCCCTTTGGGGCTTAGGGGTCCGCAGCTCGAACCGGGACCCCCCTCCCCGGCCCTTACAAGGGCCCTTGCGGCACTTACAAGTGCCCTTGCGGCACTAATAAGTGCCTTTGGCGGGGGTCCCGCAGCTCGAACCGGGGACCCCAGTGGGCTCTTAAAAGAGCCTGGGCGACGTCTTCGGGCTGGCGACACCAACCCCACTCAGGTCGCCGATGCCAGGCAGAATCACTGCGGCCGCCAGTGAGCCCGCTGGCACCGCCGGCCTCAGCGGAGCCGATGTTGCCAGCCGCTTTTTTTCTTCTTCAGCATCTACTGCGATGGCATCTGAGTCCGCGGCGGAAAGCTCCTCTTTATATAGGTGCAGAAATCCATAATCCGTTTCTGATTGGTCAATTTTTAATACTTGCTTTACATTAACCAATCAGATTTCAGAACTTTCCAGAAATCTGATTGGTTAATGTAAAGCAAGTATTAAAAATTGACCAATCAGAAACGGATTATGGATTTCTGCAAACCTATATAAAGAGGAGCTTTCCGCCGCGGAACTCAGAATGCCATCGGCAGAGAGGGCTGAAGAAAGAAGAAAGAAGCGGCTGGCAACATCGGCTCCGCTGAGGCCGGCGGTGCCAGCGGGCTCACTGGCGGCCGCAGGGAGTCTGCCTGGCATCGGCGACCTGAGTGGGGTTGGTGTCGCCAGCCCGAAGACGTCGCGTCGGATCAAGACGCCGGCAACATCGGCCTCGTTGAGGTCGCCGGCGCCCGCCGGGGGTACCCCTGGTGGCCGCAGGGGTACCTCTCGGGGGTCGGCGGCCTCGGCGGAGCTGGTGTCGCCGGGACTGGAAGAAAGAAGACGTCGCCCAAGGGCTCTTTTAAGAGCCGCACTGGGGGTCCCGGTTTCAGCTGCGAGACCCCCGCCAAAGGCACTTGTCAGTGCCGCAAGGGCCCTTGTAAGGGCCGGGGAGGGGGGGTCCCTGTTCGAGCTGCGGGACCCCCTAAGCCCCAAAAGTCCCTTCTCAGGGCCCCGCTGGAGGGAGCCTCCACCCCCCCAGCGGCTCCCTCCCGTCCCCTCCCCGGGAGCGGCCGGGGCGGGGGGCTTGGAGGGGTTGCCGGGGAGGGGGTGCGCGGCGGGTGGTCGCGACCACCTGCTGCGGCCCCTTCCCGGCAGCCCCTCCTAGCCTCCCGTTCTGAGATTGCCGCGAACGGGGAACGGGTTGGGAGGGGCTGCTGGGAAGTGGCGGCGGCGGCGGGTGGTCGCCGCTGCCGCCGCGGGGGGTGTGGGCGGGGTAGGAGCGGCGTCGGGAAGGGATTTTAAGTCCCTTCGCGGCGATACTATACAGTATCGCCGCGAAGGGGCTTAAAATTACCGCAGCACATCGCGGCCGCGATAGGTATCGCGGAATAGCGCTCGCCGTTATAAATACGGCGATAGCGCTATTTTCGCGGCCGCGATGTGCGGCGGTAATTTTTTTGCGCTAACATCGTTCCTTTATAAATATGCCCCAATGTCTATTAAACCAAAATACAAACAGGGTGATATAAATAATGTCTATTATACCAAAATACAAACAGGGTGTTTTAAATAATGTATATTTTTCCAAAATATAAACAGGGTGTTAGAATAATGTCTATTATACCAATCTATAAACTGGGTATTAATGGAATGGCTCTCATACCTCAATATAAACAGGGTTTCATAATAATGTCTAATATACAGGGATTATTGCACCACTTAGATTACATTTTGAAAATCTCCCCAAGATGTTGAAAGTCAATGGTAATTTTTCTTCCATGTCCTATCACTTTCTGATTAATTAAGTAGCTTGATATTGACAAGCAGGCCCCCATATACCGCATTGATATTTTAATCTATTCAGCGAATTCGATCAAATTGATCAGAACAAAGCAGAACATTTTCCAGCAACCCATCTTTCTGAATCTATCGTCCGTAGTTTCCAAATGTAAAATGTTAGGTTTATTCCATCTCCTGCATCTCGTTTTCTTTATTCTTGCAACTTTAGGTGAGATCTGATAAGAGGCAGAGAGATGCACATTTAATAATATCCCTTTATACCTAGTATGACCCACTGATTTATAGAGTTCTTGGCTTATTTACTGTTCAGCACGTTTATTGTCAGCACTGAAGGTGTTAACCTCCATTCACCAAACAGGGTATATTCTGTTTATTTTGTTACAATAGGAGTCCCAGAAATGGGCAACCAACCTTAATCAATATACATATGTCTTTCCACATTCACAGCATTATCAGTGGAAGTGCAGGATGATAATTTATAGCGCCATCAGTATAAATCTTAGGAGAGTTTGAGTCCATTCTCAATAATTTACAACTTCAAATGTATTTGCAGGGATGGCCAATTCCCAAGATCACAAACTGCAATAAAAGGAAAGTAGTTTGCTTGAGACCTTTATTTCTTTGCCCTATACAAAGGCATCTGCCAATAACCATTTGGAAAATCACCAAGGTCCATATTTGTAGGATGCTAAGTGACTGGAGTATGTTTTATTGAGAACAAAAGGTAACACCAATTCAAAAAGATCCATGTAAATAAAAGACACACATCTGTTGTTTGAAACTATCAGCTCAATGAAAGCAATTCCACAGCTGCATCCATAGATTGTAAGCTCTAAATGGGCCCTTTCCCATTCCTACAATTCATTCTCTGCACATATTTCATTGCCACTAGCTTCATACAACTCACTGACACACTTCTAAAAACCATCCAGGTCAGGGTCAGAATGGATCACCCATACCAGGGCCCATTTACCCATCAAAACAGAGGTAATGGAAGAATATGGCCGTATACACACTGTCCAGTTTTCCCATCCACACACTACTGACCATACTAACCATTTCTAGTGGGAATGAAACCGTTGCTGATGAAACTGGCCCATTTAAAGCCAAGTGCCCATTTATTCTTCCAATTTTGGTGGAAAAAATTGAATATATATAAAAAAATGGAATGTTTTAATAATTTGTTTTGTACAGCAGCTGATCTCAAACTTTTACAGATCGTGGTGCAATTCGCACTGCAAATTTTTTCAAGGCACACGTGTTTTCTTAATGTCGGACAAAACGTAATTACCCATATTTTATGCACTTCACTGTTATACAGTTCATAATCTATGTATGTATAGTTTATTTATAAAGCGCCACTTGGGGATGCAGCACTGTACAATAACAGAATACAAAAAAGTCATACAAGGGGGAAAATATATAAATAGTTCAGTACATAAATATATCAGTTATATAAATAGCCGTAGAGCTTACAGTCTTGCTTACAATGCCATATATATTACATTTCTAATAGGAAATTTTATATGGTGAAATAAGAATCCTTATTATAAAGATACAGGATGAAAAATTTTCACTAGCAACAACTAGATTTAGATTGTGTTGTAGATTAGAGCAGTTGTCACTTGTCATTCCTTGCTATTAGGCTGGGTACATACACGTTGGTCAATAGCCGTTGCTGATATTTCAGCCGTCGCTGAATTTATGGTCTGCCAAAATTTACCAACATGTCCAACCAAACTTTTATCCAAATTAGATGGTTTGCCTCACATTGTTTGGTCACAGCCAAAAAAGTACCGCTGATAAGGTTGGTTGGGTCAATATCGACCCATGTGTAACTAGCCTTAGTATAAAGCCTAATGTGTGGTGACTAATAGTAATTTCGACTGATTGGCTGTTGGATGGGTCAAAGATGCTCAGATCTCTGCTGAGCAACTGAATCAACCCAGGCGCTGGGTCATGGGCAAGACCATAACGGTCTCTATTAGGGGACCTGCAAACAGGAAGTCAGTTTTTCAGTTGCATTTATTTATACATAGACAAAATGCTGAATTAGCAGATTAAGGTCATTGGGATGAAAAAATACTGCTCTTTTTTCTGAAAAGTACATGTATTTGCACTGAACTTCCCCTTTAAAGGCATGCAGCAACTCTTCAGAGTAAGTACTACTTAGATGTATTTATTTATAGATTAAGATGACAAAAAATCATTTTTCCAGTATACATACACTTTAAGCTTTGTACATTACAAAGCTTAAGGCATGTTTGCAGTGCAGTGAAACAATACATATGTATTCCATGGCCAGATAACGGAAAGACTTTAATGACCCCCTCACTCCTCTGACAGCTCTCAAGGATACATTTGTGACCCTCCCAAAAAGCAGTTGGTAGCATTTTTTTAATTGCTACCTCTACTCACACAATGGATTTCAAGGGGTGAACATCTCTATTTAAAGGGCATGCCCACCCCTTTAAAAAAATGTATATGTTGTAGGGCTACTTCCCAGAGCCCCAACCGCTATATTATATTTATAAGAAAGTCCCCCATTCATTACTTACCTTCCCTCTCTCCTCCGCCACAATGCCCGGCCTTCTGACAGACGAGCTGTCGGCAGTTCAGAACGCCGGAGGAGAAAGGGAAGGTAAGTAAAGATCGGAGGACTTTCTTATAAATATTTTATTGTGTTTGGGGCTGGGGGAACTATCCCTAATATATGTACAAGGGGATTTACACTAGGGGGAGGGAGAAGAAAACGCGTGGGAAAGGAAGGGGGGGGGAGGGAGGGAGTGAAGGGCTGCTCTGAGAAAGACAAAAACCTCTGAGAGGACAGCTCAGAGGCGGAAACAATTTCACTGGTGGCCAGGCTCCTGGTGGACAGTTTTTATAACTTTGGGGGGACATTACAGGAGAACCATTTGGAGCTGGTATGAAGGTAAGGATTTTTATACACAACAGAGTGGGGCCATTAGTGGGTTAAATTTTAGTTTTGGGGGTGGACATGCCCTTTAAAAGTGAAAGATATTACTCCACCCACAAATCTAAAATTTCCAACCTTAAACCCTAAACACTAGGGTTTTAAGTTTAAATATTTGCCCAGAAATCAACTTACCAAACCTTTGTTGCCTCTGCCTCTATTGTTACTTTCGGGAACAGAGTAGCAATAGGGGCCGGACCGGCAGTTGTGTCTGTGATTGGTTGAGAGTTAGACAATCACAGACGCAACTGCAAGTTAGATAGAGAGCTGAGGGAACGAGGCACTTCTTAAACTTAAAACCCCAGTTTTGAGGGTTGGAGGGGGGTCCCCTACACTACAGCAAAGTTTATTAAATTAAAGGCAGCGCAGATGGATCCGGATAGAGAGAGGGAGGGTAGGAGAGAGCTCCATATCGCATGCTAGAGTCCTCCAAGAGGACAAGGAAGATACTGGATTAAACTTTTCACTTTTCTGGAGTTTCAGCAGCCACAGAAGGAAAACCATAAGGAGCAGAGGAGAAAGGTAAAGATTTTTCAACACACAACGGGGCCAGTAGTGGGGCAAATTTAAGTTTGGGGGTGGTAATGCCCTATAATCACAGTCACAAAATACCTTTCGTTATCAATATTATGCAACACCAATGCAAAAATACTGCAAAGTATTTTGTGACTGTTCAGTATTTCCATCAGCCCCAGTACAGTATTATTATATGAGGTTGAAATTGATAAAGTTATTTTATGCTTGTGGCATAAAATACCACCAGGTCTACCAGAAGTTGATATGTAATGACCTCCTATGGCGGTATCAGTATATAAAATCTTTACTTTATGGGATTCTATTAAAAGTCCAAACCAAAATGAAGACAGATATAAATGAAAATCAACCTAAGGGCACGGCCACACTGCAACGCAAACGCAATCGCATGCCAATAATGGCCTTGGTCTGACAGACCCAAAGTTCTAACTAAAGATACACAATACAATATTTAGTACATCAAACTCTGCAGTTACTGCCCTTTCCTCTAGCTCATTGAGCTCAGACATGCTTATTGTGAGTCGCCCAGGGAGAGAAGAAAAATCATGTTCTTTTTGTCAACCTTTGTGCAGGAATCACACGAAAAGGCAAGCAAAATATTGGACAATAAGTCAAGAAAAAAATGTTTTAGGTTGAAGCTGGGAAGGTACTGTGTAAGTTATATATTAGTCTCATGTTTATTTTAAGAATAATATATATAAAGCACTTATAGTGTCAAGCTATTGAACACCACAGTGATGTCCAGTAGCTTAGGGATTTACAGAACATTATCCATTTTAACTAGTAATGAATATTGTGTTGTATGTATGGTAAATGAACCAGTGCTTATAACTACAATTATTTTTGGGTACATATGCAATATAGGTGCAGAAAGGTATAAGACAAAAAGGAACCGACCAGTTAAACAGAATATTAATTGCATATGGATTCATCAAATCACCCACATACATTACATCAGATAATGAATTAGGAATTTAAAGCGACCTTTAATGCAGGTTAGGTAGGAAACAGTTCAGTAACTGTAAACTCTGTGACAAGCATTGGATTCCATCACAGAATGGGAAATAGCTTATACCATAGGTTTAATGATCAGACACAAGGCAAATGTAAAAACTGAAGGTGTTTTTTGTCAACATTCTTTATTTCCTGCTTTAGGATAGAATTAAAATGTATACATAAAAAGTCAAGATTAGAAATCACAGCCCTGAGAAACACAGTTTGAATAAGAAACCCCCCATACTAGACACCAGTGATGCAGTGCAGGAGGAGGGTTACAATAGCATTGCACTGTTTCAGTCAGTGACCAGTTGATATAGAAAATCAATCTTCCTTTCAAAATATCGCGCTGTTATAAACATGGCAGGATCTTAGCAGCAATATTTAAACAATTAAATAAAATATTTACAATCTAGATCAAAGCCAATTATCTCAGATGTGTTTTTCACTCCTTTTGCTAGCTATGTATAAAATATATGTGTATGCACGTGTGTGTATATGATATATATAATGAAGGGGCCTGCAGTAAAATGTTAGGATTTGAAATCATGACTAGTTTTTTGGGACTGCTAATGATGCTGGTCATTTAAAGTATACTCAAATTATTTTATTCAAATCCATTTATGTACAGTATGTCCTGACCGGTAAATGTCGGTAAGCGTTGAATGTTCTGGATGCCATGGTATATCATGGTTATACTGTACATGTGCTCTATATTATGCAAGTATAAGTATTCATTCACATGCCTACTTGCTGGTACCACAATAGTGCTGGACATATAGAAGGCTATTAAAGCTGTGCATTTATATCTCCTGACCAGTAAGAGGAAAGTGATGTGCTTTCTACTATGTATATTAGGATAAGGGTGCTAGATATTATGGGAAACATTTTGCTACAGTAGTCTACTAATCCATAGCAACAGATTAGTAGCTAACAGCTGGCTGCATTGATATAATGTATTTATTTGCTAGGTGTTTCGTCTGAATTTTAGGGATATTATAATGGGTTTCAGTTAAATTTTTACTGATTAGGCCTTTTGCAATATTGTGATTTTGTCCCTTAGCTGAATGCTTAATTTACTAATTTATAAAAAAGAACTTATCTGTCATATCAGAGGACACGTGGACATCCTTTAAGATTAGAAGAAAAGAAGTTTCATCTTCAGGTTAGATATGTTTCTTTACAGTGAGAACGGTGAACCTTTGGAACTGTCTTCCAGCAGATGTGGTAATGGCAAGTTCTATTGGATAGCTTTAAAAGTGGGCTAGATAAGTTTCTAACTTTCTGATTGCCGTTTGGAGTCATGAAGGAATTCCCTCCCCCCCTTTTTGTTTAGCTGGGTTTTTTGCCTTCCCCTTGATCAACTGTTAGGTAGAATTAAAAAGGAGGATGAAAAGGTTGGACTTGATGAAAGCATGTCTTTATTCAACCTCAATTACTATGTTACTATCTTTAAGAAATAGTGTGTTTGCCATTTAGAGCACTAAGAAAACAAATATGGACGATATTACTGCTTCAACTGTATAACAGAGTAGTTGTGATGACAATCTCTCATTTAAGTAAAAAGAGGCTTGGAGGCTTAGAGAGAGAATATTCAGGTTTAAGCTGGGTACACACAGAACCAATCTATAGCTGATCACAGACACATTTAATTGGATTCAATCTCTGATCTGCTACAGATATAGCTACACACAGTGGTGGCCAGATCATGAATGAAATATGTGTACATCGTCCATGGCAATGACTGATAATATGCCAATCCCAGGGGCGTAGCTAGATATCACAGGGCCCCACACACATATTTAAAGGGCATGTCCACCCTCCTAACAAAAAGTTTACCTCACATAGTTTTTTCTTTTTACTTAAACCTGCATTTTCAAAAGGTTTTATTAAAACAAAAATTGGGTTTGTGGGGCTAAACCCACAAACCCAATTTTTGCTATGGGCCCCATAGCAACTGCTATAGTTGCTATAGTGATCCCTACGCCCCTGGCCAATTCTGTTAGATCTGAAAGATTTGGCTTACTAGTGTTAATGTGTGTACCCAGCTTTACAGCTGGTTACCAGTATCCACCTGTGTATATATGTGACTTATATATATGCTGGCTAGAGCATGTGGTGTAGGGCATAGTCCATATAGGTGTAGGTGGCTGTTTTTCTTCTAACTGCAACTACATGCAACTATGCAAGTTTTATTTATATATACTGCAATGCACACACTATAGTTATTGGACATGCAGATTTACTTTTTGGTACAATGGCAGCACTCAGTATTGTATTTATCTTCCGAGTTAATGAGTTAATTTGAGTCTGAGTTAATTGAGAACATTATGGATAAGCTCTAGGTTATTTATGCAGCCATGGGTCGGCATGTCAAAACAAAAACCTGACATGTTTGGTCAACTTGAAATCAATGAGCAATCTATCACCAGAAAGCAGGAATGGGAAATGATTTGCAATCTATGTATGGTTAGTTTTAATGTAACGTGTGGAAGATTCACGCCTTCTTTGTTTCAACATGGCACAAGTGATGCAATATTCTTTATGACAGGAAGGGGGATTTATTGGAAGCAATGTCCTGACTACTGAATGGTTTGTATGGAGTTGTGTACAGTTTTTGTAAAAATGAATCATTTTATATGCATCTACCTGTGCAGCTATTAAGTGAAAGTACCCTATGGTACTTCACCCTGCAAAGAATTACTGAACGCTGAGACAAGTTAAGCCAGGGGTGCCCAAACTGAGCCACCCTGAGTGCCGCACTAGTGCAGTGAGTGAGCCGCGAATGTAGCCCACCCCCAGTCTGCTCAAGCCCCACCCAGGAATCCCCAAGCCCCACCCAACCATGGGTAGCAAAAAAAAATGCAGGTAGGCCACGGGCTAGGCATCACTGTGTTAAGCACTTTGACCCCACTAGAGAAATGCACTATGGAAATGTTATTGTTATGGTTAATATTCACCACCAAGGTGATATATTATACTAGTATATCATCTGGCTCGAACGAGGGCATTAATGAACACTATGGATATACCTTGATTGGAGAGAGGTCAGTAGAAACTTTATGGCTATAATCTGACTGGTATGAGGATAGCGATAGATATTACCAATGGCCTAACTAAAGCTCAATGGACCCCCCTCCCTGCTTCATCTTCAGCAGTTGCCTAGGGGGCTGTATCTGTGGGAGGAAGAGTATGAAGTTGGGGCACCATTGGTCCCAGACCCCTACAGGTGTAGGGGCTGCACCCATGCTAAATATGCCTCTGGATATTATGAGTGTTGTGACATTCCATTTACTAGGCTTCTGAGTTGTTTCACAACTGTCTCTATTAACTTCTGTTTGTCTCTGTCATTTTTTCTGAACTGAGAAAATATATTGTTCTTCTTGTTACTCTCTTTCATCCTGAAAACAAAGAGAAAAACAAGTAAGTGGTTAGATATAGCACACTGGGTAATTAATAAAATGACCCTTTTATAGGATGCATCTAAACCCAATATTATCAAGTGGTCCACAGAATTTAAACAAATTTCCTTTATTGACTAGCATTGCACAAATGCACAAAGACTTCCAGCATTACACATGACAATAAATGGTCCATGATCACACAAGCCAAATGATTTTTGATCAGATTTCAGCCGAATTCTGTTTTAAACAAAACGATCGAGTCATACATTGTCTTGCTCAATGCAATGCATGACATGCGTCTGTCAATCTCACGCAGCTGCCTCCATCCTCTTATTGGCTAGCAATGGGCATTTGGGAGGAACACATTTTTGGGCAATGCATATGAGGATTGTTGCAAGACTGGAGATAGTGTCTAAAAATACCACCTTGGCAAACCCAGCCCGACAGTGCTTATTCTGCAGCAGCTATTCGCCATAGCCATCTATAAAGCTGGGTACACACTAACAATTTCTGAAAGATGTGGATATGCTCAGTCCTAAAAGTTCTCTCTATATAAAATATAGGGGGATTGTTCAAGACTGTCACATTCCCTATGCCCATAGATAGCTTACAGTGGTAAGGTTTTTTTTTTGGGGGGGGGGGGGGTTTGGTGTCTGGAATCCCCTGCTTGCTTAGTGCAATCTACTGTTCAACGTCTCTTGGTGTCCATAGACTGTTACATACATTGTTCTGTGTTCCGGCACTTTTTAATTAAAAAAATCACAGTCTGCCCTGTGATTGACAGCAGCATTGAGAACTGTAGTAACATAAACTCTGCCGTTGCCTAGTAACATAAACTCTGCCGTTGCCGTACAGTACTTATGGCATCTACTTCACTGCAGTGGCATAATGACTGGGCCAGCAGGACCCATGATGGCGGGAGGCCTGAGGACTTTGAGTGTTCCCGGTCAGCTGTTTTTAAACAGCTGATTGCATGTATGCAGCAAACATACTGTATGCATTATACATCTTTGCATGTATGCAGCAATCAGCTGTTCATAACTTCTGGCGGTTTGGTACCAGACTTTTAAACAGCTGATCGCACGCATGCAGTAAAGATGCACAGGATTGGCTATAACTTCTGCCACTTCAGTAATGCCAGATTGCAGGTATCTTTACTGCACATGTGCGATCAGCTGTTTTAAAAAGAGTCAGGGGTCCGGTCACCAAACTTGCGCGGGGACCAAGGCCTCTGAAGTTTTGCGGCTGCTTTACTGTGATGGAGCTTAGTGAGCAGGAAGAGGGACAATGAGAAATCCTGGAGGTGGTTGTATAGCTGACTGCCAACATTGCATTATATTATATATACACAGGAGTGGTGGTTACATATATACTATATTATATATACACAGGAGTGGTGGTTACATATATTCTTTATACATATCAATCATTCGATATGGCCATACATGGTCCAATACTCTACAGTAGTAAAGGGAGCCGGTAATGCAAATTTTCCATCTTGCCTAATAGGTCTCTATCCTGACAATATTGAGCAAATTCTATCAGATCTACCTTCATTAGAAAGACACTAATGATAATGCAACGCAAATGTGGATTTCTCAGTAAAACAGAACATAAAAGAATATACTTTATAATAAAAGTAAAGGTGATATCTGTATTGGCTAACTGTGATGATAATCATAGCAAGTAGAGAATATAATATTATATAATCCATATATAATAATATATATGGATATATTTGATCGGACTGATTGATTGTTCTGAAATATTTATAACTCATCGGTCAGCCCTGTGTACAAATCGACAAGTGACTTGCCTGGTATTTTTGTCAGAGAAGTGAATAACTATGTTGTGTTATTATTGGATTGTTCGTTGGTAGTTTAAGTCACTGGCAACACCAGAAATTAAAGGTGAATGGCCAGCTTTACCTGTTTTTATATTTTTCTGTTTTTGTGTCACAGATTATACAAATAAAAGGACAGAGGCTTCTTTAAAAACACACATGAACTAATGTGTGCAGTATTTATACTACCATGCATACATGACCCATAAACCTATATACTTACTTTTCCAATAGAATGAGAGCTGTGCTTGGATTTACTCTTAAGTATTTGGATGTTGGTTGCCCATAATCGGCTAAATAAGTCGACCAATCCCACACCATAAAAAGGTCTAATAGCTGAAATACAAAAACAAAATCACATTATCAGACTGAATTGGAAACTAGGTAAAGATCATATTTCTGAAATAAACCATTCAGTTCTTCACGCTAGGTTAAAGGGTAAAAGCATCAATAATGGTTATCTTAAATAAATCTTCCCTTAAAGATGTACAAAATTATATATAAGGAAACAAAGAGTCAGGTAAACGTTACAACTCACTGTACATATTGCCAATCTAAATACATGATAATAGTAACATACTAGTAACTAAATGTATTATAATATTGTTACCCTATTGTAACAAAGCACAAGATACATGACCCTGAATCGGTCGGCCGAAAATATCTCCTGGTGTGGGGCAATCGGATGTGTTGGAAAATCCCGATCGATCGTGCGGTTCCCTATGGGACTGCACGGTCGATCGTTTGCAAATTCGTCAATGGCCGGATTTGCCGTGTTCGACGGACATTTGTCCCAGCCGAGGGCTCGCTCGTAGCCCCTCCATTGAGGAACAAATAGTCCCTCCATGTGTACCCAGCCTTACAGATTCACAGGTCATTCAAGTTCCTTTATTCATAAAACGCAACTCAGCTTATTTTTCCCTTTTCTCTTGCGCTCTCTGCTTTTCTGAAAACCATTCAAAATTCAAAGTTGCACTGCCGCTTGGTAAATTAACTTATGTGACTTTAAGATGGGATTCCTGCATTGCAACTCTTCATAAAAAGCATGAAACATGTTCCCACACTTGACAATGGCCTAGTAAGGCTAAAACATATGTTGTGTGCACCATGAACAACTTTATAGTTTGTTGGTTTCTGTTTTCAGTCCTGCCCTAATACTAAATGTTACATATGGAGACCAACAGTGTCTGATTCGAAGGGGCCCACAACCTTCCAATTTAAAGGGGAACTAAAGGTAGGTGTGATCAAAGATTTTTTAAAGACCCCTATACACACTCTATGTAACGTTTGGGACTGCACATTCCCTTTCAGCCATGGCCAACTCCCAATAATTTAGTAAACTCTAACAACAGTGGTTGATGGATGGGCAGTTCTGAGCAATCCTGAGGCCGACGGCGAACGTTCGTCGGCCTCGGGAGCACTTGGAACTGCAGTACACACATTATGATAAAGAATCAATCCGAACAGTACTAGCGGGATTGGCCCTTTATCGGTAACGTGTGTCCCCAGCTTAAAGCCAAAGAACACACAGTAAGTGAAAACACTGCTGGACCTAGATTCTTACTTATGCCTCTGGCAGTCATAACGCAGATTCTGCTGAGTTTCTTGGTGCCTGCTCTTTCTAGTATGTGTGTTCAACCTAAAATAAAATTCCTTACGAATCACTTATCACAAACTCTTCCTGTGCATAAGTCTTTCTCCCAACACAGCAGCATAAATTTTCCTTTTATTTATTGTTAATTGTAATGGTTGTTTGTTTCCTTGTCAGGAGTCAGTAGAGGGGGGAAAGAATGAGGTAGTTGATCTTGTAACTGTATAAGTGCTTAATTTGGCCATAGACTAGGTGGATAATGGTTGTTTCCTGACATTTAAGAGCAAATTAAATGTTTTCTGGACACAAGGAAACCCATTTCTAGCCATCTAAAGATACCAGCTACTGTGTGTCACCAGAAACAAGAGTTAATGTCATCACTCACTGCAAAACAAAATAAACAAAACAAAACCCAGATAATGTCTGGAGTACAAAGAGAGAGCTTTACATCTTTCTGCTGTATACGAACATGGGGGAGATTTACCCAAAGTCACTAGCAAGTTCTGGGTAAATCTACTCCAGTGAATTAAATATGTTTTGCTTCTGACAGTGCATTTAACATCACCATTAAAAAGTTCTCCAGCGCAAAATGGATATTAAATTAGTTTTGGCGGCTGTCCTGGTGTCTTTTGCAATACTCGTGCAACTGGCGCAATGAAGGAGAGAGATACAGTCGTGCTAACCGGCATAGAATTGGTTTAACTACAGCTGTGGCTAAATGAGCCCCCATATGTCCTAGATTTCAATATCATTCACTGTCTTGTTATGAGGCGGAGGAGCAAGAGTTCCAAATCCTCTCTCCCGACTTCTTTACCTCCTGTTCTTCAATAAAACTGAATACCAGCAGAGATACCCTTTAACCAGAGTTTACATTTCTTCATTTTTTATGGCTGAAAATCGATTATTTAATTTTCTTTCAATACTGCAGAAGTGTATGAATATTAACCAACATCTAGGATTCTAGATCTAATTGTAACATAAAAGCACAACATGAAATATCAGGTTAGTCTATCCTCAGTAAGGAATTCTAGAATAGAAATCTACAGTTCACCAGGACACAAGAGAATCCCTAATTTCTAAACACAAGCAGAATGATACCTTTATCCCTTTCATTATCTTAAGGTCTAACTCAGTGGCTCTTGGGTCAAAACTGATTTAATCTTTTAAAAGCCATGTGCCTATCCCTTCATTCTGGTTTAAAACCAAAAGACATTAAGCCTACTTCCTTTCTAGACCTTGTCCCATTAAATGCTTTGCTTACAAACTTTCTGGGTGAGTTAAATTTGACTATAACAGAAATGCTTCACTGCTGATTTGGAACAGTTACACATCTACAGTGAAACATAGACATTTTCTGCTAGCACCTTAACCTATAATTACCAAAGTGAAAAGGATCCTGCACACTCCCAATGTAGTTTTAACAATGTTCAGTGCTGGGTGCTCCAGCGTAGCGGCAAGCTCACATACATGGACAGAGAATGCTGTGCACACCAGTCTTATTAACAATATGTGTTTATTACCACATCAGTATAACACCATGTAACGTTTCGGCGATATAACTCACGCCTTCATCAGACACATACCTAAACCTTAACCTATAATTACAAGAATTGTTATATTTCCACACTGAACCTATTCAGGCAATAAATTATTTGTTCTAATCATTATATATTTGATATCCACCCTTAAAGGATAAGTCCACCTAAGAAAACTACTTTTGGGGTTTCAGTTTTATTGAAGAACGGGAGGTAGGAGCTGTGTCTTACCTCCCGTTCTTCAATAAAACCCCCAGAAGCGAAAGTAAGAAACTTACCCGGTCTCGTGCTCCTTTAATTCAGATGATATCTGAAAATGTAACTGACCCTGGCCTAATTGTGGATTAATGGGAAAGAAATTAAAATATAAAACTTGTTACCTAGCGATCAGCAGTTAAGATGTCTTCACAAGAAACAGCTTGATTACAAGATAAATTAAAAATAGCTCAGTAACTGAATATATATATGGCACATATATATGGTATAATGTGCAACTACAATGTAATAAGGCGATTACATTACCAAGAGTTCTTTTATGCTTTTATAAGGTAATAATATTCCCTGCCTTTCTGTACTCTACTCTAACTACAGTCCTTACAGCACTGAGGAAGTGGGTTGGACCCCCTGAAACGTTGTGTACCTGGTTGTTTCAGCACTTAATAAATTATTTATGCTATAAAGCGCTTTTGAGTGTGCCTCCCTTCCAGAATATATACTGTTATTACCGGTTGTGGCACGGACGATTAGGGGGAGCACCTCACAACTTACCAGTTACCACTCCACTCAAGTTGATAAAGTCCTTACAGCCTGTAATAGTGAAAAGGATAGAGAGGGTGCATTGGTTGTCAGGACAATAAGTAGTAGAAGAAAAATTCTATTTAGATTTTGGCAACAGTAAAGTAATTTGAGGAAATACAGTTTTTGGAAAGCAAAACTGGATTTCATTTTGATATTACTCAGTTACAAAGTTGAGTGGCTTATTTCAAGAAATATTCCACTGTCATTCCCAAAATAATATAGATCACTTAAGGGCTCGTTCACACTAGGGGACGTTTTGGTGTGATGTCAAGCGTTGACATTGCACTAAAATTCTTTGCTCATAGGAGTGAATGGTACCGTTCACACCTACGAGCTGCAATACAGTGCGTTGCCGTCAATGCACTGTTTGCAGCAGTTTGCTGCGTTATCACATAGCGGTGCTATTGAAATCAATAAACACCGCTATGTGATAACGCATAGCGTTATCACATAGCGAACATTGCGTTGTTCCTTGGAGCGTTAATTCACACCCTAGTGTGAACCCTGCCTAAGCCTGATTGAGCAGGTGCATCAATTACGAAAGCAGAGAATGCGCCTTTTATATATTTTTTCGTAGAACATTAACAATAATAGTCGACGGTCGTTGGTCTTTGATGATTGTTGATGCTATATTTTCATACAATATCGTGTGATTGCTTGTGCGTCGTCTGCATCGTACAACAATTATCCAACCTGTGTATGAGGCTTTAGTACAGAGACCTGCAGCCAATTTTGTAGAAGGAGCTATTTCCAAAAATTGTAAATGTGTGTACCATATTCATCACTCTTGATGGCTTTTATCCATTACACCTTTATATTTTACGTGATAATTTGTATGCATGCTGGAAATTGCATACAAATGCATTTGATCGATAGCTACCTCCCTGTCCAATCAGTCCACTGTTGATTTCCCTGCAAATTCCTGGGCAATTTGATAGAGCTATCTCACTGGGGATCAATCAAAGTTAAAAAGATTAGCTTGAGCCTTTAGCTTGGCATATCAATTTTACATGTTTCCAACCTAAGGGCTGTTTCTATGCATAGGCCAATAACCCAGTGTTCTCCCTAGCCTCTCCTCGTCAGCTTTTACTTGCTGTGTTGGATCTGCTCTCCTTGTTCTGCTGTAATTTGTTATATTGTAGTGAGTAGAGAGCCTGAACTCAGACCCCTCTACTTGGATACAATATTACAAATGAACTGAAGGTGAAGGAAGGAGGGGGGAGGATCAGCTCAGCTAATAGTACTGAGGAGAACAGTTCTAAAATGGCAGGTAAAAGCTGCTGCAGACTTTATAACAGTGACCCCTGTGACTAGCAGCCATGAGAACCCTATCTCTGCCTCTTTCTTCCTTCCATCCAACTCTCCAATTTGAACTTAGAGTGGGTGGGGAGTGAACAATTCAATGGAGGAGACACGAAAAGCAGGTACATACTGTATATCATGCCAATGATGGCAGTTGAAAGGGTTAAAGTTAATACTCTGCTGGCCCTGAAAATGTTAATGGCAATACTCTTGGAAAATGCTAGTACTGAAAGTGTTAATGGCAATACTCTGGAGTTAAACATCTCAGATCTCACCGAATTTCGCTGTTCCAGCTACCTTTTTATACTACCAGGTTGGAAACAATTTCTGGGAAGAACACTGGCACCACATACCACGCACATACCCACATATCTACTGAAAACCTATCCTGCAGGGAAGTAACTACCAGGGAAGCAACCACAGGGTGCCCCGGAAGCCAAGTGGGGCCCCATATTCTTATTTTTCCTATGACAGATATAGCCTTTTTCCAGAAAACTACTGTGGATTAAGCATGGATAGGGGCCCCATCATAGTTTTGCTGTGGAGCCCAGTGATTCCTAGTTACGCCACTGCTATTCTGGTCCTTCCAATCTGTATTTCATTGGTAGCCAGCGATACTGCGTACGCACAAAAGTACTTATACACCAGGTACATTGAGCGCCTCTTACCAACAACTTAAAGGGCATGTCCACCCCTTTTTTGAACTGTAGTGCTTCCTCCCCCAGCCCCAACCGCTATATTAACATGTGCAGAAACTCCCCCGATCATTACTTACCTTACCTCTTTCCTCCAGTGTACTGTCCAGGCCCCTTGCAGTTTCATGCAAGCAGGTGGCCGGACCGGCCTCTGCGTCCGTGATTGGCTGAGAGGCAACCAATCATGGATGCGGTTGGCGGCAGTGGAGAACGCCAGGGGAGAGAGGTAAGGTAGCTAATGATCTGGGGAGTTTATGCACATATTAATAGAGCGGTTGGGGCTGGGGGAGGAAGACCTACAGTACCCCACAGGGGTTTTATGCTAGGGGGAGGGAGAGGAAAACAGGAAGGAGAGGGGGGCTGCTCTGAGCAAGCCAAAAAACTCTGAGAGGACGCCTCAGAGGCAATTTCCCTCCCTGCAGTGCTCCTGGTGGAAGTTTTTTTGGACTTTACAGGGACATTACAGGAGAACCATTTGAAGCAGGGATGTAAGGTAAGGATTTTATTACACTACACAGTGGGGCCAATAGTGGGTGAAATTATAGTTTTGGGGGTGGACATGCCCTTTAAGTGTTCCCACTATAAAGAAGCATCCACAGCAGCAGTGAAAGCCTGTCAGAAGGAAATGAGTGGGGAAACCCAGCTGTGAAAGTTTGGCTGGCCAACGTGGGGTGTTTGTGTATGTGTGTGTGAGTGCCTAGGGCACTAAGATGGCTAAAAACAGCCCTGTTTCAACATGATTATGATTTACCATGAGAAGTAGCAGTTGATATAGTTATTGTGTTGATTATGCCAAATAATCAACACCATAAAACTTCCACCTGCACCACTTAAGTATGTGACACAGCAGGACATCTTACATCCCTGGTCAATCATGCCATGAAAGGTTTGTTTGGTATGTAGGAATAGTTAAAAAGTTGCATATTACCATGCTTTTTAAAGCTATATTGGAGAGTGTATTGCTGCCTTTAGAGGACCTATTGCTTCAACTGTGTGTGATGTGTTGCTTTTTTTTAAACTTTGTACAGCACCTACTAATCCACTCTCAGGCCGCTCCTACCACGAAGCAATCTGAAAAGATTGCTTATTGCACGTGCCTCTAGGATTGCTAGAAAGGCATGTTTCACTGCACATTGCTTTACCTTAACTGGTGGCCAGAGGATAAGGAAGAGGATAAAGAAGAGGATAAAGAAGCCCCGGCTGATTGGTCCCATTGAGCTCCGGTTGCACAGGCATAAGTGTTACGTCACTTACGCAACTAGAGCACAATGGGATCAATCAGCTAGGGAGACGAGTCTACAACAGCTTCCTCATCCTCTGGCTGCCAGCTAAGGTAAAGCACTGTGCAGCACAACACGAACATGGGGAAAAAAACCAGACTGCTGCCTTTCTAGCAATCCCAGAGGCCAGCACCACGAGCAATCTCATCTTTACCAATGCAAAGCGCTGCGACCTGTGGGGGGTCGCACCAAAGGAGCTGCAGCTCTTGTTGTCCAGATTCCTGACTTGTGAAAGAGAGAGGGTCTGTGTCTTGCTGTGTGTGATTGTGTGTCTGTCTGTGTGCACACGCATGGACCCATCTTTGTGCGCAGGGCCCACCTTTGTGTACAGGGCCCATGTTTGTGTGCGTGCAGGGCCAATTTTTCCATTTGTGCTGGACCATACTACAACTTGATCCCCGCTTGCTGAAAAAAAGAGAAGATGGCGCCTTTAGATAGCTTTAGATAGTTTGTTAAGCTAGGCTAGGTTAGTATAGTTATGTTAGGGCCCAGCTAAAGAGTCTACCTTGACGTAGTGGCAGGCTTACCAATCTTTTGGTCAACATCTTTTATTCTACGGGATTTTTTATTTACCAGTTGCACAAACATATGTTTTTATGTGTTATAGCAATGGAGAACTGTGTAAATAACGTTTTTTAAATATAAAATTATCAAAAGTTTTGCCATACCTAGCAAAGAAGCCACACACACACAAAGCCACACAACCCCACACACAAAGCCACGCCGACTACCCCACATCCGCCTACAGGCAGCATTTAAAGGTTGTTTCAGATGCCAAAAACCCTAGGGACACCCCTGTCCACTCTGTATAATGAATTAAATATATAATATATATATATAATATTCCTTCTTACACCCTGCATTTGTTATAACTGTAATAAGTTTTCATGGTCCTGGTTTTTTATGCACGATCCTTTAATCATAATATTTTGAGTACTTATTCCTTACAGTGTCTCTTGTAGAATGTGAGTATCTGACAGTTCATAGTAAATGTGTCCATTCATGCAAAAATTGTTCATATAACTATTGGATAATATTTGCAAAGAACCATCAATTTCAGGTATTATGATTCTTTGGATATTCAATGATCAGCAATACTTCTGTCTTTTCCATGCAAGTTACCAAATCATTTATATTGATACCACATAACAAGAATTCACATTTATATTGTACACATCACATTAATCCATAACAGATACATTCACTCATTGGGGTGAAGGCTGAGGTGGCTTGCTTCAGGTGCCTCAACTGCCCGGGTGCTTATCCCTTAATATACATCTCCATCTCGTTATCTGATAGGGACTTCTGTACAAATATGAACAAGTTTATTGCTTGAAACAAAGTGTTTGACGCGTTTCCGCTCTCACAGGAGCCGTCTTCAGAAAACACAAACATAGTGATAAACCCCTCCCCCTATTTAAAACCTCCCCCAACCCAACCACCTAAAGTGCATGTGCCCACAATAAAAATATGTATAAATAATAAAACCAATAAAAAAAAAAAAATTGCCTTGCCCCTTTAATAAATTGTGTTGATCTTTATATAAATATGCAGCAATGCACAATGCAACACCAAACCTGAACATCTAGCTCCCCACATTTCTGTACCCCTCAATACTCATATGCAGCAATAGAAAATTATTTAAAATAATGGTAAGGTAAGTAAGGCTTGCTTAAAGGTCCTACCCAATGACAAATATGTAATTAACCTATCACCCAGTATAATAAGCTCACTAATACAGTGCATTCTCAGTCTTGCCTTCTAAAACAAAAAGATCAGATAAGTACAAGGAACATGAACAGCAAAGTGATCCATAAATCAAAGGTCGGACATGGGTCATCTTAAGAAAAGAAAATTAACACAAAAATGTTTTATGTGTATGCAAAAATTCTTCTCTTCTGTTTATGGATTACTCGGATCAATGTTAGGTGAAGTAACTGGTGTATTTGCACGACACAAAAATATATCTATATATGTATATGTTTATTTATAAATGGGCAGCACTGTACATTTTAAAAATACAATACAAACAAGAGGATACGTGCAAGCAATACAAATAAAAATAATTATATAGAATGACTAGCAAAAGTGTGCCCGTTGGTGCACAGTGGAAATTATGTGTATGTTTTGCTATGTGTGTATATAGTGGATATAGAATCTTTACACAGGTATGTTTAAAACTGTTACTCAGGCAGTCACCAGCATCCATGGGAACCAAATAGGATAATCCTGCAGGTCTGAGAATAGACCCAGGCAATCCTGCTACACTGTGTGGTTCAAACTAAACATGCTAGGTTAATACTTATTAGTATTCACCACGGTAAGTGCCACATTTATAGCTGCTTATATTACGACTTGGGAGCACAGGATCCTGATTGGATCAGGTTTAAAAAAAGGTTTGGCATTTGGGCCTGGTAGAGCTACTGAGTCAAATTGGGCATTTCATCTGCAGGTACAAAGATGGGAGGATATAAATCAATACTATCATTAGCAGCCTCCATAGATTACAGGGCATGTACAACTAAGCACAGTAATGAGACTTTGAAAGGAGAATTATACTGATGCAGTAACTGACTGCTTTCTAGCAATAATTGGCAGTTTTCAAGCTCCTCCTCTTTCATTAACATAGGTTCTCCAATATCACATAAGGGAGAAATGTCAGTGACAATGACTGTGGGAGGAGCCAGAAATAAGTCCATTATTGCATGAATAAAATTCTCCATTAATTAACATTTTTATTTTTCTATTATTTTAATTAGCTATTATTGCAGCATGCTTTCAAATTGTGTATGACATTTGTATAGAATGGAGTTGTTTACAGTGCTACTGGAAGCCTCGCTTCATTTAAAGCTATTCATACACTAGTCATCAAACGCTGTTGATTGTTTTACATTGGCTTGTTAAGTAAAATGATTGACTCTTAAATAATGAACTGAACACAAAACTAAACACAGAAATCAATGATCAAGTTTTTTTTCTCCCCTAGGCCAGATAGCTTGTTGAACAGATATGATCCAGAATATGACATGAGGAAAAGGGATAGAAATAAAACAATACCGGTATCAGAGACAGGTAAAGAATAAATAAGGAGAAATTAATGGAATTCGTGAGTAGTATGTGGAAATGTTCATATTTCAGTCACAAATATCGACAAAAAAATTGATGTGACTTTTTGACCACATTGGACAAAAATGTAATTGAACCTGATGCTAAATTTCGCCCCATCATGCCATCTGTAATGGGCCATGCAATGTTTTTTTCTGACTGGCAAACTACCGTTCTGTAGTTGGGTTGAAAGATAGTTTCAAAATTGACCCGTGACATGTGTTGGCCCTAGTTTCTTAAATGAGAGAGCACATTAGAAGTAAGCACAGTATTAGTAAGCTAGCATGTAGCCCAATATGAATCCTCAGTACCTGTTAATAAAGCCTACTGGGAGAGGAAAGATTGAGGTGAGCAGAGAAAGAGGACATTTTGCAGACAGCTTCCATCTTGCTTGCCTACTAGTGGTTAGCTGTTTGGACTTATAAGGGACGTGGCAGGACGTCCAGGACATCAGCACCACATGCACATGCTAGTGCACAGGTATGCATTTTCTTCTCCATATAGTGGTTAGCTGAGCATTTGGCCCAATGACATGCCAGAGGAGGTGGCATGTAACATATAATGTGATGTTCTCATATATACCATGTGATATCATCAAGGAATGCTGTGGCTTTGCACTGGCTAGATACTGGTCAGCAACAAATCAAATAATGCTCTGCAGTCATTGTAAAAAGTAAGTTCTGCCTTACATTTTTATGCTGCCCCTAGTGGATGTGCTGCCACATGTCATTATTATTTTGCCTGTGTTTGACATTATTATTATGTCATTATTATTGGGCCCTGTGTTTGATTCTTTAATGATGTGATTCTTTATATGATCGAACAAGAAATAGTTAATTAAAAAAAAAAACATTTCAATATTACAGGTCAAGGTTTGTTTAACTCCACACTCAATAATGATCATTTTTGGTTGACGGAATACAAAAAAGTAAGGGTCTGGCTGAAATAATGGCCGTAATTTCTGACCAAACAGAAAAACAGTGATAGAGCATGTTGGTAAATAACAGCTGATTCTATAGTTTTAATGGTCCCAGGATTGGTTGGGATGATGGGTAGCCAGAAGAAATATCAATTCAAAGACCCGTTTATATCAGTTCTAAGTAACCTTCAAAACAGATTTTCCCTGCAAGATCTTTTAATCTAACAGAAATTATTTTATTTTGTATAGTTTCAATTCATCTAGATAGATATGCTGCTTGCATTATCTGTAATTAGGTGGCCCTTCCCTTTCTACCTGTCTTATAAAGTGGTACAACAAGTATAATTGTGCAATCATGTTTAACAGCACCTGTCAACACTGAAACATTAAACATTTCAGTTAATAAAGCGCCAAGCATAAAGCTATTTTAATGTTCTTCACCTCCAAAGGTTTTACCCCTTTTAATTAAATTTGAAAGTTTCTGTAATCGTCTTTTTTGTAAATAGATTTATTGTTGTGTTGATCTTTTCTCCATAAAGTTCCACCAAAAATATCTTCTTTACTAATAGCTCCCTGTATTAAAAACATACATTGTATGATTACATACATTTTTCTTTGTCTACCTTGTTAATTTGCTCTAATGCACTGCTGTAATCTGACTATATAAAACACTCTGGGTGAAATTCGCTGATTTCCTTATCTGAAAGTGAAATTATAACATATAGATAAAACAGGAAAGCAGCGGAGCACTCTTCTGGAATTTTTAAATCGTTTTTTTTACACAAAGTTATATCACATAATCTACGCGTTTCAGTCCTCTCAGGACCATCATCAGTCCTGAAGAGTGCTCCGCAACTTACCTGTTAAGTTTAACTCAGTGTAGCACCCTGGTTGATGCCTAAGAAGCGAGAGTGCAGCTGGCTCACAAACATTATATACAAGGTGTTTTTTCTTCGCACAACCACTAGCCGTCTCTTCTGACCTGGGTGCTGCCGAACATAACAATAGGGGTAGGTATGGATGCAATCCAAGGAGCACTCAACAGGGTTTGTACAAATATACTTTTATTTGGAGGGATACACCTCATCTGTGTCTATCTATGCTTTTCGGCCATCTTGTAAACAGGCCGTTTATCTGTATATAAATACAGATAAATATATATTTTTATTGATGGACCCACTATCAGGTCTTGCAACAAATAAAGTTTAATTCAAAATGTTAACATGTTTCCGCCTGATACACAGAGCATCCTCAAATGTTCTCTGTATTAGGCAGGAATATAACAACATTTTGTATTAATAAGATCTAATTTATTGTATCGTTCATGGTCTGCACCTAGTCATTTGTGAAGAGAAGGGAGTGCCTACTGGCTTTTATTTTATTTATATATCATGACAGTTTTGATCTAGACATGAAGAAAAGGGTTGGGATTCCTGGGACCTGGCTCTACATATTGTAGTAATAATAGCTCTTAATAGTCCATCTTGCTGGATACCAAGGCTTATATTGTAAATATATACTGATAATTCAATTCATTTTAAATGTAGACTTTAATTTTTCCTAATGACACTGTTCTAGCCTATTAACAGCCTACAAATTCATTGACTGCATTTGGGGTGCAGGTCTTATTTTCTGCTGGCAGGTATTTATCATGTGGATACCTCTTACTGCTAGCCACAGGCAGGCTTGAAATTCCTGTGTCAGCAGATACATATTTTCAAACCTGTGTGATCCAAGAAACAACTTTAATATATGACAAAATAATATGTCAGAAACAATAAAGTTGCATAGATGAAATAATTGTTGAAGGAAACCTAATATTGTCAAAAATATTGGACATGTTTGAAGCATATGCAACATGCTATTAACAGAGCCAACCTGAAACATTTCATAGCCTAATTAACTGAGTAAAAATAGGTAAAAAGTTGCATTAACTTTGTATTCTGATTTGTACCACTTAAAGGGGTGTGTGAATGTGTGTATATGTACAACCACCTGCTAAGCAAAGCAAAAAGCATCCCTAGGAACCTACTCTATAAAAGAACTTTGACACAAGAAAAACTGACTAATTTAGTTATGAAATACTCCATATATTGATGTATTACACCTCTCGGTCATTGTGAAATGAGCTTGTCAAGTAATGAGCCTGTCTTAGCACTATGCATAATTCCTCCTGTTAATTACACAAGATGTGGTACATTAATAAAAAATATTTTAAAGGAATGACATAGAAATGTTTAATAAATATTGTCATTATAATTGTTTCCTTTAATTAGGAATAATTAACAGAACAACACAACTAAATGTGTAAAATAATGAAATAAAGGGGAATTTACCAGATATTTGATCTGTTAGTTGCCATTTTATCCCCCTGAAGGCAATGCTCTGCGCCAAGCAGCGCATCTTACCTTCCTGAGATCCCAAGATCCAGTAAACTCCTTTGCAAGATTTACTGCATCGTAAGATCGTAGTCAGGTAAGATGCTCCATTCTATGTAAGTTACGTTTTGTATATGAGGTAGTGCAAAATGTAACCTAGCCTATATGGAATAGGGTACGCTGCTCTATTTACAAAAAAATTTAAAAATAGCACAGGCAGCACTATATAGCGTTAAACCTACTCTAACCTGATAATACATAGCACTGATTTTGCCGATTAATAGCCATTACTGCATCTTCTTGCTTGTGTGTGTTTTAGATGGGTTTTGTAGGCCAAACATAAAAAGCAAAACCTAAAAACTCACTAAGGACATATTACTTAGAGATGGTCGAAACTCTAGTTTCGTTCTGTTTTCGGATTCCCGGATCTCGGGAAAATCCCGAAGATCCGAAAACAGAACAAATTCGGACCCTAATGCCATCTCTAATATTACTGTGATTTTCTGCTAAATTGTATTTAAATGTTAGTTTTAGCTATTCTTTCCTTTTAGACCACATAAATGAATATTAAGAAAAGCAAAACATTTACAGGGAGATTCAATTAAAGTTCTTATCGATAAAAATGGTGCTAATGTTGCCCCAACCAATCAGATCCTCTTTACCATTTGAAAGCTAATATCGGATTGGTTAGGGCAACATTAGCACCATTTTTAACGATAAGAACTTTTATTGAATCTCCCTGCTTATCTTATTCAGCAATACAATAAGAATTAACTATCCTTTCATATGTTATTCCCACCACATTAACTATATTAAGAAACACACTGTACCCCAAGAACCAAAATTATAATTAAATTGGCCAATTATAGAAAGATATCTTTCTGAATAGAGATAATCTGTCTGTTGATAATGATCTGAACAAAGTCTGCAATGCTACAAATGTTATAATAGTAAAATTATCTGGGGTTCCTAATCTACTGAATGATCCACTAATGGCAGTAGACTATATGCTGTTTCAACATTGTTGCCTAAAAGAAATTACAAACCTTTTAAAAAAATGCTTTGTGTTTTTTTTTGTTGTTGAAAGAAATAAAAAAGCTAATACTCCAGCAGGAGACAGATTTTATCTTGGTTATCCAAGATTGAAGTTAAATCTGTCTGTAAATTTTAAACCCCATTTAATTTCTGTAACTTAGAGTCCATTTTCAATAATCACTTGGAATGAAAACAGTAGAGGGAAGTGAAAGAATGTTGTTCATGCTGTGTCCTTGAAAGCACATACCTACAGAAAAGGGAGAAAATGACGAGCAACATGTTTTGTCCTTAAAATCTTATGACTGCTGATGCAATAGATGCAAAATTGGAAATTCTATGATTAGCTAAACACAAATCATTCTCATTGACCTCTTTTGTTGCTGCTTAGTTAAAACTTCCAGCACCCCACTACACTATGAGAGATGTAGTTCAGCAAATGTAATAACTATTTCTTTGTTTCTGTTTTAAGCATATTTCATAACAGGCTAAGAGGATTTCATTTACCCCATGTGGTTGTACACGGATTGCAGGTAAAAAAAAAATAATGTAACATTTACATTATTAGTTAATGAAATGTATGAATGTTCAACCCTGGACTCTCCATAACTGTTAAGGTAATGCACTAACAACACCAAGAACTCCCTCTGGGTGCAGAGTCTAAATATCCCTAAGGTTTTCACCAGAGCCTCTGATGGTGAGGATGTTAGGCTGCCTAGGAGTACCAGGTTTCGGCCCCAGAAAAAGAACTCAAGATACCCACACCGCAATGTAGAGATAAATAGTGGAGAAGATGAGAGGAGTCACAAACCAGAGACAAAGCAGGAATTCAGGCCAGGCAGCAAACAAACACCAGGAACCAGGCAGGAAGTCAGGACAGGCAGAAAGTCAGTGTGGTAATAACAATCCGGGTCAGCAACAGGTAGATCATGCAGAATAGAAGGCAATGTCAAAATACAGGCTAGGTCAGGAGGCAGGCAGTTAGTCATTGTGGTAATAACAATCTGGGTCGGCAACAGGTAGATCAAGCAGAAGAGACAGGTGGCATCAAAAATACAGGCTAGGTCAGGAGGCAGGCAGCAGAATTCAGGGAGCAGACAAAGTCAGCAGCCAGAAATTAAACAGAGATAATAACAAGAGTTTCAGCAGGAGCAAATTTAAACTTTCAACACTGAAGCACAAGGAGAGGTCAATAGGCCCAAGGCCCTGGGCGATTGCATCATCCGGGTGCACTACATGCGCTGACACGCAGCGATCGACTTAAACTCCCAACCCCCGATTTCTCTGAGATCAATTGTCCATTTACAGATGTTCAAAGTGGCGATCACCGATCATCTTTTGAAACCGACAATAGACCCCTCGAGATTATCGGCTGGCTAATTTGGGAGCCATAACAATAACCACGAATTATACTGAGATGCTGGGAGGTATGCTGCAGCATCTACAAGAAGTACATCAGATTTCAGTCAGTAGCTGTTGATCACATGCCCCAAATTATGTGGACAACCTATTTACTGGACATTCATTAGTTCTAGTGCTGTCTTGCAGCATGTTTGTCTATGTTTATATATACCTTAGCTATAAAATGACATTATCTATATCTAAAGCAATGAAAATACACTCTCTGGACTAATGAGACACTAAAGCAGGCCAAACATGGGATGATTATCCCCAATAGAAAATTCAATTGCAAGAACCAGTTGAAATGTCACACTTTGTGCCATTGGTCCTCAGCTTTTTTCAAGCTGAAAGGTATGGACTGGAAGATGGGGTAATTATGTGTATGCCATGTTTAACCATCTAGCAGTCTGACAGGTGAATTTGGGATTGGTGGATGCTAATTACCTGCATGCCTGCAAAATGACAACTGGGTGGGGCTAATTTTCTTGGTTAGCATTAAACCCTTAATTCCAGGAAAATTTCAATTTAATGTTAACAATATAAATGATTTCCAGATATAATCCAACTATTAATAGAGGAAAGCCCAGGACATTAATCTGGTAGATCAAAACTGCACATGCTGGTACTACTCCATGAAATTATATTGGGAGGTGGGAACTATTAATCTTACCTCCCTGCCCCAGGTGTAGTTGTCCTTTAATTTATAATTGGGCAAAAGAAACATTCTCACCTATGAAAAGCCATGAACGACCATTGTTTGTCTACTAATTTTGCTAAAAATGTAATGATAAAAATGATTTAAAAAATGTATAATTGGGAACACTGCTTGGACACTTTAGTGGCTCTTTAAGAGCATGCTTAACAAATTATAACAGAGATGAAAAATATTTATAGAGATTTTCATCTAGCATCTGGTGAAACAGAGGAAACAAGTAGTGCCAAGAGTGTGTGAAAGGGGTGTTCTGAGGGGTGTGCTCAAGTAATTCTTAATATTTTCTCTAAAACATAGCAGAGCGAACTGGGGGAACCATTTATGCATAAGGACTGAAGCCACACATGATTTGAGAATTAAATGTTGTTTTTTTTTCCTTGGACAGAAGACTTTAAGTATCGCAAGGTCACCAAAAGCTTGGTTGTAGTGTCCTGACTTTTGTTTCATGTGACAGTATCAGAAATATTGCCCAAACCACAATAGAATAAGTGCAGCTGTCAACCCATCTTATAATGAAATAAAGAAACCTAGTTATAAGCACCTAAATATATTAATTAGAGCTAAAAAATATTGATAGAGATTTTTATCTAGCATCTGGTGAAACAGAGGGAACAAGTAGTGCCATAGACTGTGCCAAGATCTGCTCCGTCTTTGTGCAGACCACATTTTCATGACTTTTTCCATGGGTTTAGTTACTTCCAAAAGAGTTTTTTTCACATGCTTACTTAAAGAAATGTATTAATGATGTTTAAATATGGCTCTAAAAATCAATATGGCTGATCAAAAAAAGAGATTGCCCAAAAGGAAAAATCACATCAGATTAGGTGCCATTGGTATATCTGGGACACATCTATCTTCCAATCTTTGAATAATGCAATTAGTTGGATCAGAGAGATTTGACGCTCCACGTGTATTGTCAATACCGATATTTTAATGTATTGGCTGACTGGGATAAAAGCAAAAATAGGCACATTTTTGCCAAGGGTTTCTCCTCCATCTTACCAATATTCACCATCTCTAGGCCACTGGAGAAGGTATGTTTGTTTTCTTTCTTTACTGGTTAAGTAATGTTTATCCCTCATTTACATACATTGAAATTCTAAATACAGTTTTTCAGATTCCCACTAGGTGGAGAATGAGATAAACTTTATATTACTGATTAGTTTTAATGAAAGGTTTACGGGCAAGTTTACTTTTTCAGGATAGAACAATCCTGCTATTTTATTTAACGGTATAATTGGGCAGATGTAACAAATTTCGATGTGGCAAACTCGTTTCCACAACGTATTAAACATGTTGCCACGTGAAAACGTGAGCAGGAAATTGTAAATTTTTGCAGGGCTTTGAATCCGCAATTGAAAAGGCAGTCATTTCCACACAAAAAATAGCGCTAAAACCATTGCAAATGTTTTGCATAGGCTGTGCTGTGATAAATTTAAAAAAATCTGTGCAAAGGTTGCAGGCAGTGAAAAAAAAGTGCAAAACCAGGGCCAGCCTTTGATATAGGTGGCCTTTGATATTGATACCGGGAGGGGGGGGGTTGCCAGCCGGGAGTCTTAGGTCCTGTAGCTCAGAAATGTGTACCAGTTATGGCCCTGCAGATCAAATGTATGTATCAGCACCACACTCAAGCCTTTGATGTCTGTTTGCTGTTCTGTCTGTGCATTTAGTGCATTGCATGCATGTTACATAATAATGTACGCACAATATATACAAGCACGCACTGCAGATGCTGAAAGACAGTAAGTGCAGGTGGTGGACTTGATTTGATGGAGGCCAAGGAAAGCAGCATTCAGCAGCGTATTGTGCTAGGTGCTAGTAACATATAACAGCCAGGGTACTTATATTGCCAACAGATTCTTGTACAAGTCATTCTGAATTGAGAAAGCCAGTCGGATGACTAGCGAAACGTCTTCAAGAACTAAACTTTAGGTCCAGTTGATCTAACTGAATACAACAGATATACCATGACCTGGATGAATGAGAACCTTCACATGCATTATGGGATATTGTTTCTCCCTGAAAGGATTTCTTCAGTTGTTGCTGTAAATTGTGCAGTTCAGCAAACATATGACTTCTACATGCAAAGATAACTTCTAATTTAGACTAGAAAATCATGGGCTTGTGGGTACAGCACACATAATATTCAGGGTCCCATTTATGTCCTTTCTACATAGAACAGAGGTAATTCCAAGTTGGGACAGTTTATTTTTTATTATTATTAGCCTTTAGTCTCTATATTCTCAACTAAACTGATGTTTCATTGAATACACATTTAAAGTAGCATCCCTGATCTGACCCAATCCCACTCTGACCAAACATCTATATCAGACAGAGTACAGGGTTCATTATTGGGATGGATGAGGTAGTGGGTTACCAACAGAACCTGTACATTCAAATTGTCCCTTTTGTTAAATGTCTCTAAACGGTCTTGGGCAATGAGAATTACAAGTGGCATGATAGCACATTACAAGCTTTCTTATTTAAAAAAAAATTCCATTCTAGGAGAATTGAGTCAGTGCCTTGTCTAAGAGTTATTACCAGATGCAGAAAAAAATGGCAAAAAGAAAAAAGCAAGAGTTAAGTAAAAGCGGTATAAATGATTATAAGGATGGGGATTGCATCAAGTAAAGTTGATTTTAGTGTTTTATTCCTCTTTCAAAAAGCAGTTATTCTTCCCATCTAGATTTTGATTGGGCATTACTGTCCAGCTAGTGCTAAACCAATATTATGACTCTATTATACAGTGACTACAAAGGATAATTTAGTCTAACCCTCCCTCCCCTATTTGTTGTACCCAGGGAAAACGCTAGTCCTCAAGGACAATGACATATATCCAGGGACTTTTTTAAGGGTGGCAGGTGTCCTGGTACCTAAAAGAGCCGGAAGGTTGACCAGTAAAAATAAATGTTGGGTGGCACTTTTTTTGGTGGTATATTTTTGGGTGACGATGGGGAATCTTTACAATGTTTGTTTCAGGTGCCAAGAAGTCTAGAACCACCACTGCATATATCTACGTATTATTTCACAAAGATTGCCCCACAGAAGTATTTTTATTAATAACAAATTAAAATGTTCTGTGGATTCAAACCAAACAGCCTGAAAACGATGGCCATTGCAATGTAAATGATGACTGAATAGACACATTAGCTCTAGAAAGCCCTCTGCAGCACCGCTGGGGGTTTAAAACAACTTTCTACACAACACAATTTCTGTTGTCATATGTTAAAAAGTTATTAAATCTAATCATCCAGTTACTTTTCCATTTGATTGTATATGTAATTACCTTTTGTAAGGTACAATTTACTTGATAAACATGTAAGAACACTTGCTGGTGCAGTGGATAAATGCTGTCATTCTGCAGCCTGGGGGCATAATTACCACAGAAAAGGCTGTTATAAAAACACATAGAGGCTGATTCACTTAGGGGGGCGCATAGAAGAAAAAATCCCTCTCTGACCTCTGAATAACCCAAGCAAGAGATTAGCCCATTTCCAAGCAACTATGTAGTCATACTGTTAGGCCAATTGCTTCTATTGACACTTTGCATAAGCACCTTAAACAGTGCTTAAAGGAGACCATCATGCCATTTACTTCCTATTATTTTTATACCAGGGGATTAAAAAAGAATAAAGGAGCATTGGTAAGTTCCAGCAAGTTCAAAAGGTCAGAGCATCCGTCTGAAAAGGTATGTTCCCAGTATAAATTAACTTGCGAATTGAATAAATACGTGGGAGCCTTGAAATAGAGAGATGTTATGTTCTTAATTTACTAAACTGCTGTCCTTGATTATTAACTGTTGATAATTACTGAATTAACTACTTGCTATAAAGCTTTAAGGTCAGGTGAGCTTTAAAGGAGCCAAATAGCCCTTCACTAAACATAAAACACCAAAGGTCTATGCTCATACAATATATTCTGTATTACCCAACAAATCAAACCAAAAATTCCTTATATGTAGTTTGCTATAAACATGGGTTAGCTAATCTACCCCTCAGAAAAAAATAGGGTAAATTCTATTAACAACACACATGAAGAAATAGCATAGTATAATTTGGTTGTTCCAATCAGAATTCAGTCTAGAGGACACTGATCAACACAACATGCCCAGATTGCTGAAAAAAAGAGATGTAATGCAGGCCAAACAATATACCAGCAATGTTCTCAAAACAATCCCACAACCAAGTGTTCTTGGCTGGTTACTGCCAGTTGGTGAAATCAAGAGGTGGCAAGATTTTTGATCAAGTTAACATTTAAGTTAAGTTAAATGTCGATTCAATCAAATATTGGGCCAGTGTATGCACATCATAACTCCATGCTAATATTCCTCATGCTGGATTGACTCCCAAAATCCAGGGGTGCAGTTTTATCAACAAAAATTAAAGACGTAGCTAAACCTGATGGGATTCATTCTGCCAGCAGGTTTATTAAATATTGTTACATTTAGTTACCAAGTGATATATCTTTTAATACAAAATATATTTCCCATAATTCTTGCAGCAGAGAGCACAAATACATGATGATCTATGATAATTTAACAAAGAATGGTGAATCTTGGTTAGTATATACTTGGCTACCTTAACTGCATCTTCTTACATTGAATAGTAATAATATGCCCAGCAAAAAGACAATAACATTTTAAACAGTCACTGGAACTGCCATTTGTCTTATGATATTTAATATTTTGCAAAAAAACAAAACAGTGAAATATTGTCCAATCTGTCTGTTTATAATCTGTTATCAATAATATGTTTATGCTTTTAATGCCACCACAATCACTCTTCCCCTTTTTTTGCTTTTGAGCTGCCCGACTAACTTTGATCAGAGATGTAAATGAGTCTCTTTATATTGGTGAGGATTAAGGGATCCCCTGCTGCCATGAACAGTGAACTAAGACTAATTGGGAAATTCTTTTCATACTTATTCTCAGATCTTTGCTGATAAATAAAATAAAAACTTGAAAAAGATAATTAAAGCGATAGCTAAGAAAACAGGTCTCTAGATTCATCACTGTTAATTCCCATTCTCCTCAGATTTCATGTTTTTGGATTAGAAATGAAAGAATAGAATTCATTGTGCTTTAAGTTTATAATATTTGTTTGACAGAGAATGGTGCCAGCCATACCACCAGGCACACTCTTTATGGTATTATCCATCAGCCACACCAGCAGACAGTCTTTATGGTATTACCCGTCAGCCCCACCAGCAGGTACACTCTTTATAGTATTACCCATCAGCGACACCAGCAGGCATACTCTTTATGGTATTGCCCACCAGCCACACCAGCAGGTACACTCTTTATAGTATTTATCTGTTGTATTCAATTAGATCAACTGGACTTGAAGTTTAGTTCTTGAAGACGTTTCGCTAGTCATCCGACTGGCTTTCTCAATTCAGAATGACTTGTACAAGAATCTGTGGCAATTATGTACCCTGGAGAATCTTTATAGTATTACCCATCAGCGACACCAGCAGGCATACTCTTTATGGTATTGCCCACCAGCCACACCAGCAGGTACACCCTTTATCGTATTTCCCACCAGCCACACCAGCAGGCACACTCTTTATGGTATTGGCCATCAGCCACACCAGCAGGTACACCCTTTATGGTATTTCCCACCAGCCACACTCTTTATGGTATTACCTATCAGCCACACCAGCAGGCACACTGTTTATGTTATTACTTATCAGCCACACCAGTAGGCACACTCTTTATGGTATTGCTCACCAGCCCATCAGAAAAAGAGTGAAAACCTTACACTGGTGGTGTTAAACAAGATTTAAGTGCCATTACCTTAAAAAAGAACTATTGTGTGTATAAAGATAGCTAAACTGAAAAGTACTTGGGACAAGTATATAGGACAGAGGAGCCCCAGCCCAAAGAAAACTGATTCTGCCAGTCTTCCTCCTGGCTTTAGCACTATCTTTAATACAGGAATAGTCCAGGACTAACCTGGTTAATGAAAACTGTAAAGGTGCCCATACATCTATAGATTTAACTTACCAGACTGAGCCCTCACGCGATGTTTCCTTCGATCCTGCCGGAACCGCTTCTTACATTCGACCGACATGCGATCGCAAAATGAATGGGATTTTGCGATCGCATGTCGGTCGAATGTAAGATCGGAGAAGCGGTTCTGGCAGCATCGATGAACATCGCGTGAGCGCTCGGTCGGTAAGTAAAATCTTATAGATGTATGGGCACCTTAAGTGCTGTAGCTCTTTTAAAAAAAACAATATTGGTGAGTAAGGAATAATCGATACAACCTCCTTGACCCAGGTACTTTCCATTTCTAATTAGTTATTAGTAATTTAGTAATTTTTGAGTATAGTTATCTTTTAAAAAAGATACAGTAGAAATGCCTGACAATGCTTTTTTCATACTGCAAGATCCTGTCTGTCATTTTCCAAAATTCTTTCCTGTGTGTACCCACCTTAAGAAATATTGTGCAATCAGGGGCAAGCGCAGGATTTTCAAGGGAGGGATTCCTAAATGTGTTGCCACTGAACAAGCCAGCAAGGAGGTTTATGACCAAATACATCCATGTATTCTATTATATATGGATCATATAATAATATTTATTGTCTAATTACCATGATTATAATCACAGTTGGCCAATACAGATATACCCTTTACTTTTGCTATAAAATATATTCATTAAGACTGGGTACACACACACAGATTTTATGGGCCAACCGACCGGTTTTTCCATATATCGGTTGGTCAGGCCGAAAAATCTGAGGTGATTTTGGTGGCAGCGGTGAACGATGTTGGTCGCCCTTTCGCCTGGATCGGATGAATGGACAAGCTGACATGTTGGTAAATCAACACCGATCGTGTGGTCAATAGGAGACATTTGCTGCAACCAACAATGCGCTGCCCCAGCCGACAGCTCAATAGCGGCAAACAGTCGGGACAAAAAAATTTGTTCATTCGTACCCAGCCTAATGTTCTGTTTTACTAAGAAAATTTGCACTACATTACCATTAGTGTCATTCAAAGTCAGAGCTGTGACAGTAAATCTGGGTACACACTTGCACGATCGGAAGAAAATAAGAGACAGAATCTGCATGATTGCGCTACACAGAGTCCCAAGTGTTCTCCGAGACCGCTCAGAACTGCAGTTTTCCCCTAGCCGTGGCTGACACTTTATACTTCCTGTACTATACAAGTACAGGAAGACAACAGCAGCTGAAGATAATTTTTGGACTTTTCTAAACGACCGGACAGCCGATGGTGAACATTCGTTGGCTTTGCAATCGTTTGGAAAATGCGCTACAAACAGTAACGAAAAAGTTATCGTCCCTTTCTCATTACTATGGTTACCCACCTTTACGGTGGATCTGACAGAATTTGCAGAATATTGTTGGTATTGGGACCTATCGGTCAAGATGTAAAATTTTCCATTAGAAAGTCGATAACATTGGACCATGTATAGCCACATTGAACAATCATTCTGTTTAAAGAATATATGGAACAATCATTCCTTTGTGTGTGCGTATATATATATATTGTCTTAGTTTAAATTATATATAAAAATATTTTTAATATTTCATTGTTTTTATACTATATACACTTTTAGGTGATTTTATAGGTGTATTATGCTTAATATAGTAACACGTTTTATGTAAAGCTTTTACGATTGTATAACACGTAAGGGTTAATCATTTGTGTGATAATTGGGAGGTATGCCATTATGACGTGAGGAGGACACCTGATATAGGGAAGTTGTTTGCTGTGATTTCACATCCTGATGACGGCTACTGGATAGCTGAAACGCGTAGATATGTGCTAATAAAATTGGTTTGTTTTGTTCACCAAGACCGCTGAGTGCTCTGGTTACCTACGGTACCTTTATTTGTATACATTTTCGACAGTAGCACCGCAGCAGTTGCTCTTGAAGCGAGGAGTGCGAGAGACTGTATGTAGATGGATATGTTTAACTAACGCACCCGCTGCTATCTTGTGAAGACGCTGCCACCCAATTATTTTCCTCACCCTTGAGTGCTGACACCGCCGGATTGACCATGGAGGATACAGAGTATGCTAATGCAGCTTTGGTTGACTGTGATACTGACTTCTACTTTACGCAGGACGATGCACAACGGATACTTTTTGCAGAGCCTACGGGTACGTGCACTACAGATCCGAATGCTAAGGATATCTCCGTCCGTCTCCTGGCACTTAAAAAGAAGGAGATGGACTTCCAGTTACATGGAGTATTCCTATCTGAATATCACAGAGGCCGCAAAATCCCACGTGGGTCTAGAGTTAAAAATACACCTGCCATTGGTCGATTGGATCGGGAGTTTTGCACTAAATGGTGCGGTATTTTGAACAAGTGCTCCTTTGACCTAATCCTTTTGGTCATTGAATTTGTGTCTAAGGAATTAAAAAGTATTAGGACTCAAATTGAAAAATTGTAAAGCCAACATGGAGAGGAATTAAGAGCTGAGACTACAAGAGACCTTTTGGAAAAGATTAAAATACAAGTCAATAAATATCGGGAAGACCTGGTGGCCTTCAAAAAGAAAAAACTAGCGACAGTGGAATCGGATTACACCCATAAGAGAGTATATGGTTGGCTATCGGGCAACGCTCAATACAACGGCCGACCTAATAGAAGGCAATTTAGAAGGAAGAATATACGTACCTGTGATAGTTCTGTCGAGTCCCCTACATCAGATGTAGACAGCGATAGAATATCGAACAAGGAGGATGGGCAACATAGCAGGATGGTTGGAACAGAGTCTTCTTCGATGTCATCTGCTTTTTTAGGGGTAACTACAAGATCGGGAAACCTAAGAAACACAGGCGGTAGATCACACGCCATGGAGGATTCAAAGGTAAAGGGCAGACCGCCAAGACAAAACAGACCCCGCAATTAGATCTTGTATATAACCTTAGTGGACATGCCCTCACGGATGATGAATATTCCCTGCTAAGCAAAGGGTTAACATTTGTTCCCACGCCTAAATATAACTCTTTGGAGGAAGAAGTGGATCTTTTCAAGTTCCAGAGGCGTTTACAGCTTAAGGATCAATTTCGCTCAGAATCTGGGACTACTATTAAGTTCAGAACGCCGAGTAAGTATGAGCCTCCTAACACAGCCCCGGCTATTAAGGTATTCTCTACCATGATTAAAAGTGATATGGAAAATTGTTTAAAGGGCATGTCCACCCCTAAAATCGTTTTTTAATATTATGCTCCCCCATGTCCCCCAGCCCCAACCGCATGTTTCTTTTTTTCAAAAAGCTCCCCAAACTCTTACTTACCTCCCCTCGATCCTCCGCCGCACTGCCGGCCCTCTGCTTGCGAGAATGCAAGCAGAGGGGCGGGACCGGCAGTCGCGTCTGTGATTGGCTGAGCGGCAGCCAATCGCGGACACGGCCGCCGGTCATTCAGTGCAGCGGAGGAAAGCGGAGAGGTAAGTAAGAGTTTGGGGAGCTTTTTGAAAAGAAAAAACATTCGGTTGGGCTGGGGGAAATGGGGGAGCAGAATATTAAGGGGGATTAATGCTAGGGGGAGGGATAGTGAACGGGAGGGAGAGGGAGGGGGAGGAGGGGGGGAGAGGGCTGCAGTGCGCATGGCAAATATACTACCGGAGGCTTTGGGGGACTTTTGGGGGGGGGGTTTACAGGAGAACCCTATGGAGCTGGGATGTGAGGTAAGGATTACACTACACTACATGGTGGGGCCAGTAGTTGGGGGGATTATAGTTTTGAGGGTGGACATGCCCTTTAAAGAACCCACAGGATAAGTATAAGAGTTACCATAATTTGTCACTAGGTGAACGTAGGGCTTTAAAGTCCCTAAGGAATAATGATAAACTTGTTATACAGCCAGCCGACAAAGGTGGAGCCGTGGTACTGTTGAATTATGACTACTATAAATCGGAACTTCTGTCACAATTAGCAGATACTCAGACATATACATGTCTACCGTCTGACCCGACTAAACAACTAAAATCCAAATTGGATAAATTGATCTCTTTAGCATTAGCTGGTGATTGGATTAATAAGCAGGAGGCCAAATATTTGAGTACTGAATCCCCTAGGGTACCATGTATATATACGGTACCCAAAATTCATAAATGCTTGAAGAAACCCCCTGGGCGCCCTATTGTATCTACTATTGGATCTATCCTTAAGCCTCCGGCTACCTTTATGGATTTCTTTTTACAACCATTGGTCCAGGGCATGACTTCATACCTACAGGACAGTAGACAATTGCTACAGATACTTAGGGCATATAAAGGTCCAGTAAAGGATACGATCCTGTTAACTATGGATGTACACAGCCTGTACACTATTATACCTCAGAGGCAAGGGGTTGAAATATGTAGACAGGCTTTGATCAGATACAACCATCAGAAGCCTCCCATAGAATTTCTCATGGAATTGTTACTGTTTACACTAGAAAACAATTACTTTAAGTTTGAGGAGCAATTCTTTAACCAGGTGACAGGAACTGCTATGGGATCAAATGTGGGACTGGCTTTTGCGAATTTATTCATGGAGGATTTTGAATCACGATTTATTTACCCCCTCTTCAAAGAGAAACTATTGATCTTTAAAAGATATATTGACGATTTGTTTGTTTTGTGGGGAGGGACTATGAAGGAATGTAATGAGTTTGTACAGTTTTTGAACCATCAAGATTCTAAGGTTAAATTGACTATGACATGAATATGTTGAATTTTTAGATCTGAAAATTTACAAGGAAGGTGAGAAATTGGAAACGTGATCGTGTGGAGAGAGATCTTACTAATATGATACAGGCTAAAATTAAAAAACATGGATAAAGGATTAATAGATCAGGAACTTTATACGTTCCTATAAAAAGAACTTCCGATTATACCCCTTTTCTAATGTATTACCTAAAATACATAAAAATCCAATTAGACCTCCTGGTCATCCGATAGTGGCTGGTAATTAATCTGTATTTGGTAATATTGCCATTTTTACTTGACAAATTAATTAATCCTATTGTGTGTCAGTCTAGGTCTTATCTTAGAGACACGGCAGATTTTTTGGGGAAACTACAGTGTTCCCTCTAATGTGTGTACTCGTGCACGCACACACAACTGCAGGCCTGCGCACACAGGTTAAAGTGGTGCGCACACAAAAATCTGCTGGAAAATAAATGCTGCGGTATGTAGCGCACACAATTTCATTTTGTATGTGTACAGAAAATGTATATCTTCCAATTAGAGGGAACACTGACTACGTACCTTTGGTAAAATCCCCAAGGATGCCCTGTTGGTGAGTACGGATATGGCGAGCTTGTATACATATACATCCATTCCTCATGTCGAAGGAATGGAGGCTGTAAAACCCTACTCACCAATGGTACATACACAATGGACACCATTAATTTTACTATGGGTTTGTTTGAACTTGACTTGTAATTATTTCAAATTTAAGAGTAATTTTTTTATACAGCAGCAGCGCACTGCCATGGGATCCAATGTCGCCCCATCACATGCTAACACATTTATGTGTTCATTTGAGGAACGTTTCCTCTATGTTGACCCCACCTTTCAGGCTTTTTGTCTGGGGTGGTGGCGATTCATAATAATAATATTTTACAGTGTCTGTGCAACCTTTTATATATTGGGGAAACACAGAAAATTATACATCGCATTTCCCAGCATCGTTCATCTATTCAATGCATGCAGACAACCTTGTGGGTACTTAAACACTTCCAAGAAGTTGGTCATACTGCGGATGATATAAAATTTTTTGTTCTTGAACAAGTGAGCAAAATGCAGAGAGGAGGTGATCCTGCAGCCAAATTAAGAAAGCGGGAGGTTGATTGGATACATAAACTTGATACCTTGTGGCCAAAAGGCTTAAATAAAGATTACGAATGATATAGTATGTATATTTATTAAAGTACCTTTAAGAGTATGCCTTAAATGCTTAGGATACCTGCTGTTGTGATCATGTGATGTGTATTTAGTATCTTGTGCTGTATTGAATTGGTCATGTGATGAGATGAAATGGTCTAAGAACATCCTAGTGTTCACCATTTGATATTTAGCTTGATAAAGGAACTGGAGCATTCCAAAACGTTGATATGTGGTGAATTAATGTTATAAATAAATTTCACTTTATGCAATAGAGTGCTGCAAACTTGGACTCTTCTTTCTCTCTCTATATATATACTAAACTATACTATACTCTAGCCTCTCTTTTAACCATGGTGCAATCCGGCAGGCATTGCAAACATGTAGGAAAGATGGCGTACTCTTCTGGACTTTGTTGCAAAGAATTTTTTATTTTAATACCTCGTGGCCAGATCTAATCAACGCATTTCGGCCATCTTGTGGCTGACGTCTGGAGACGATGGCCACAAGTTGACCGAATTGTGTTGATGTGATGCAATTTTGACAGTCAGCTATACAGCCACCTCCAGGATTTCTTAGGCTGGGTACACACGTGCAGATTTTTCAGCCCAATCGACCGATACTGTGTATTTCGTATGCAGCCGTGACCTTTTGTCCAGGTCAGACGAACTAGCAATCAGACCTGTCGGTAAATCATGGCCGATGGTGTGGTTCCCTATGGGACCGCACAATTGGTCGCACGAACTGTTGGCCTCGGCCACTGTTTCTTTTGCTAAGAGCGAGTGCTCGGTTGCAACAAATAGTCCCCTCATGTGTACCCAGCCTTGATGTCCACTATTTCTGCTCACTAAGCTCCATCACAGTGCAGTAGGTTCAGTAAGAAACCCAGTCTCAGCAATCACCTTAGGCAGCTGCAGGGTTAATGTTGATACAGTTCTCTATGCTGCTGTCAATCACAGGCCAGACTGGATACATTTTTTAAACAAACAAAAATAGCTGCTTCTCACTGAAAGCTCAATTAACAATGTAACAATCTATGGGCACCAGGAGAAATAACATTTGACTGCACTGAGCCATCAGAAAGGGGGGATTCCAGGCACCAGTAATCCCCCCTAAACACGCCCCATGGTATACAGAGACTAAAGCTGGTCTGTAGTTCCTCATTGCAGTATACAAGCAGTTGTCTTTGCTTATACCCTGTGGATACTTGTTTAAATATTCACTGTCCCTACTGTCATTCACTATACTTATATTTTTTATTGAGGTTCCCATACATTTGCTTTACGTGACACTGTGTAAAAGCAAACTCACAACCACAAAATTTATTCATCAAAACAGAGAAATCTGTCATGATATATTACTACACTTCTATACTCACAAACCAAATAATCACAGTACAATGTCAATCTTTACACACAATTGAAATGCATTGAAATGCATATATTAAGGTGTGTTTCACAGAAACAAGGACACTTACAGAAATCATTATATGGGGATGGCAAGCTTCCTTTTACATATTATTCTTGTGAATTTATATAGCGCCAACATCTTCTGTGGCGCTTTACAATTACATGTATACATTTACATCAGGCTTTGCCCGATGAGCTTACAATCTAAGCACATTTGACACATACAACCTATCAGTATGTCTTTATGATTGTGGGGGAAACCGGAGTGCCCGGAAGAAATCAACGCAAGCACAGGGAGAACATACAAACTCCTCGCAGATGTGTCCAAGGGAGGATTTCAAGGCACCAGTGCTACCCACTGAGCCACCGTGCTGCCAACTTAACTCTGTCTAAGCTTCAGCAACTATTCTTGTACAAAATAAAAAAAAGTTACTATTTAGCAGTAAGTGTCACACATTGATATAAGGATTGGGATGCTTTTTCTGGCTTATGTGGTTTCCCTTGTCTTGATTGGTTTAGGTTATTGTATTTTTGTCAAGGAATAACAATGTTCCCATTAGGAAATAGTTCTGTAAGTCACACATAGCAGCTACTGCAGGCTAAACCCCTTGGGCAATCAGAATCATACAAAACCCAATGATTGATTGATTGATTGATTGATTGAAACCACTGCCATACAGGTGTCCATTACCACAAAGCTGAAATAGATCCTATGTCCTTGTTTAGTAAGGTTTTGGAATTGCAAGGTCACAAATGGAATCTTAATGGAATAATCCTTACTTCAATCAGAGCCAAAGCTAAGGGCCACTAATGTTGTTGTCAATAAATATCACTCCAGTCCCATCCAATAACTTTCTGTGTGAGAGCCTTGCTAATCCCATTGGGTCTTGGTATTTTTTTAATGACATTATATACAGTGCTGATTTTAATTGTGTTCCATAGCTTTATGTAGCAGTCCTATACTCTGGCTATTATTACATTTAAAGGGTATGTCCACCCCATCACAAAACCTTTTGATATAACGCTAAAAAATCAAAACATTGACCTTGCAAGGTTTTACTTTTCTGGTAAACCTTCGTTACCTGGGCGTTTTTCAGCTTAGCTTCTGTGCCTTTTCCGTGCATGGAAGCAAGCAGAAGGGGTCAGACTGGCAGCTGCGTTTATGATTGGCTGAGACATGCCTCTCTCTAGGTTTTTGGGGGCACTTAGCATTATATCAAAAGTTTCTGTGGGGGTGTACATACCCTTTCAATTTTATTTATGGTCTCTTTTCTTACATATTTAATTAATATATGTTATTATCTTTACCAGGGAGCTGAATGAAATTTGGGTCAACTCAACAGTTATGTCACCAATAACATGTAGACACACCTATTAATGTCCCAAATAGACAAGAAAACATCATGTATTAAAAAACAATGGCTTGGGCATGTCTAGATATGTTCTCCAAAGGACATGAAAACGGAAACACCAACGGTTTTATACTTATTTTGCATCGCTTGCACCCTTTCCAAAGACTTTTGGAAATAGCTCAGTGCAAGTGATGCAATAAATTTAGAGATGATAATTGCACAAGTTAGATTGAATGGACTTAAAATTATTTCACTAGCCATCTGACTAGCTTTCTTATTCTTCAATAACTAAAACTTCAAGTCCAGTTGATCTAGCTGAATACCAAAGAAATACCATGACCTAAATAAATGAGAACCTTCACAAACATGTTGTTCTGTACTAAAAGCTGTATACCTTTCACCTGTCCTTGATCCTCCTTGGTTTGTGTTCCCAAATCCAAAGCACATTTTTCATTATCTGTTTGTGTTGAACTTGATCTTAATGAATGCAGTGTTCAGTATTGAAATACTATTTTTAACTACTTATAGTGGTTTGTGTTTCCACTGTTTTCAGTTGGGATAATATTCTCACAAGAAGTTAAAGAGATTGGTGATGAAGTTCAAATTGTATAGTATAGTATTTGAGTTTAAATAAAGACATATATATGTCCATCCAGTCCAACCCATCTAGCAATATCCTCATTTCCTAACTAACTGTTGATCCAGAGGAAAGCAAAAAAACCCCCACCAAATTTATGAAGGGAAAAAAAAATCCTTCCGAGTGGCAATCGGAAATTTCCTTGGATCAACTCCACTTTATGTATCAATACCAGTAACTTGCAACATTCCTTGTTTGCAGAAACTCATCCAGCTTTTTTTGTTAAACTGACCAATGAACCTGCCATAACAACGTCCACTGGAAGACAGTTTCATAGCTTAACCGTTCTCACAGTGAAAAACCCTTTCCGAACTTTAAGCCTAAACCTTTTTTCTTCAAGTCTTAAGGGATGTCCACGTGTCCTCTGACATGATCTATTGGTGAACAATGCCCCAGATAGTTTATTATATGGCCCGTTAATGTATTTATACACAGTAATGATATCCCCACGCAAACGCCTTTCCTCCAGCGTACATAATTGTAACTTTCCCAGTCTCTCTTTATATTCAAGCTCCCCCAATCCCCTTATTAATTTAGTTGCCCTTCTCTGAACCCTTTCCATTTCAAAGATGTCCTTTTTGTACACAGGATTCCAAAATCGCACTGCATATTCCAAATGAGGCCTTACCAATGCTTTGTAAAGAGGGAGAATAACATTTTCCTCCCTTGAATCCATACCTCTCTTCATACAAGACAATACCATGCTGGCTCTGGCTGTTGCCACATGGCACTGCTTGCTTCTTTTAAAGGAGAACTAAACTTCAGTTTTTCGAATCCTAATGTGAAAGTTTTTCTCCCCAGAACACCTACACGTTGAAAGATTCTTCTCTAGTTATTTGCATTTAGTAGATATGAGTAATAGATTCTGTAACAAAGGAGGCTTCCATCTTGTTGCCAGTACAACTCATAGCCCATGTTGGCTTCAAAGAGCCACGCCCCCTGACCCCAGCATTCACTGTCTCTATGTGCAGAGTTTCTAGCATCTCTTTCTAGTGAAAGATAAAGCCTCTAAATGTACCTGGAATCACAGCTGATTTGCTGGTGGCGCACCATGTAAATGCTGTGTGTTTGGAAACAATCAGACTAAGAAGTCGCAAGTTCAAATCCCCTAGCTTACTTATGAAACAATATAACATGGTCTACTGCCTGAGTTTAGTACTTTTTTTGTTTGTTTGTTTCCATGTTTCTAGAAAAATATGAAGTTTCTACATATGTACAATCTTTATATATAGCAGCTCTGTTATTTATTTACCAACCAGTGTGAATTGCTGACAGTCTTCCAGTAGCAATACAAAGCAGTGTACTGATTTTACTGACATTTACTTCTATTGATTGAGAGTTCACCTGTGGCGTGCTCTGCTAAAGTGCTGGGTTAGGAAAATAATCAGACTATTGGGACACAGGTTCGATTCCCCATGTTCCCTTTTTTTGTTTTTATTATGTGACTAGCAAAAGATAAAGACTCTACATGTACTAGTCCATTACTTATTAGCCCTTGTGGCCTAGTGGTAGAAAGCTATCTTTTTAGAAAGACACAGAATAGAAGGTTGCTGGTTCGATTCCCCATACTTACTTTTATTTTTTGCTGAAATGTTAAATGTTCTGTTTCTTTCATCCATGCTAGCAAAGACATACACTGCAAAGATTACTTTTCTTTTTTGTATGTAAAGCATAGGAATTTATCATTGTTAGGGACAGGAGCATTTCTAATGTGTTTACGCAAAAACTGCACTGGTATCTGTGTTCTGTGTCAGAGGGAGGGAACTCTGAGCTGTAACATGATTGGCTGTCAGCTTCCAGGAAGCAAGACTGCAGTTTCCTGTGAAGTGTCCGGCGGACACTTAGATGGGTGTTCCCAGATAAGGTGAATTATGGGAGCTGACTCTTAGTACACACAGGCTATTTTCATAAATCACCCAGCATCCACAGCAAAGGGAGACATGAGACACAGCTTGTTGTTCGTTTGTGAATGTGCTCTCTCTATTGGGACAATGTTGTCTTGGGACTTTAGTTCTCCTTTAAGTTTGTTATCCACCAAAACTCCAAGATCCCCTTCCAACAGGGATTCACTTAACACAGAGCCATTTATAGTATAAGCAGCACAATGATTTTTAAGTCCAAAATGCATCACCTTATATTTATCAACATTGAATCTCATCTGCCACTTAGCAGCCCAATGTGACAATCTATCTAGGTCCACCTGCAACAATTGCACATCCTCTGAAGTTTTTAATGGTCCACAAAGTTTTGTGTCGTCAGCAAACACAGAAACCTTGCTGACAATACCCACTTCCAAAACATTAATAAATAGATTAAATAGAAGCGGCCTCATCACAGAACCCTGTGGCACTCTACTTAGCACTTTAGTCCATAATGATGAAGCTCCATTAACAAATACTCTCTGCATCCTATTCATTAACCAATTTTCTATCCATGTACAAATGTGCCTCCCCAGACCAACAGACCTTAGCTTATACATTAGTTGCCTATGGGGGAATGTATCAAAAGACTTTGCAAAATCCAAGTAAACAACATCTACTGCTATGCCAGAGTCTAAATTCCTACTCACTTCCTCATAAAAGCCAAGCAAGTTAGTTTGACAGGATCTATTCCTCCTAAATCCATGCTGGTAACTACTTATGATGTCAGTCCTTGAAACATACTCTAGAACATGTTCCCCTTTCCAGTATCTTCCCCACCACTGAAGTTAAACTTACAGGCCTACAAGTACCCAGCTCTGAACGACTACCCTTTTTGAATATTGGAATAACATCAGCCTTTTTCCAATCCAGAGGCACACCTCCGGACATCAGGGAATCTGCAAAAATAAGAAACAATGGCCTAGATAAAACTGAACTTAGCTCCCTAAGTTTCGAGGATGTATTTTATCCGTACCAAGGGGATTTATTAATATTAACCTTATTTAGTTCTTTCTGTCCCATATCCTTGGTTAACCAAAGTGCACTTCAATCTTTTATACCATTATTGCTACTATACTCTATGATATCTCTACTTGGATCTTCTATAGTGTATACAGAGGGGGAAAAAAAAGACATTTGCTTTATCGCCATCCTCCGTAACTAACTTATCCCCATTAATTAAAATGGTGCCACATTCTCATTTGTCATCTTCTTACTTATTAAGAACATTTTTTTGGGGGTTTAGTGATGCTTTCTTCAGCTATCCTAACTTCATTATTAATTTTAGCTAGTTTGATTGCTTTCTTACACTCCTTGTTACAGTTTTTATAATCCCTAAAGGCCCTTTCTGTTCCCTCTGACTTAAAGGTTTTAAATGCCTTTTTCTTCCTTTCCATTTTCCTCCTTACATCAGAATTCAGCCACATGAGCGTGTATTTATTTTTTTTACATTTATTTCCCAAGGGTATAAATTTAGATGTGAACTGGCTTAAAATCCCCTTAAACACAGTCCACTTCTGTTCAGTACCTTTACCTGATAACACATTATTCCAGTTGACATTCTGAAGAGCTACTTTTAACCTGGGAAAATTTGCATTCCCGAAATTAAAAGTCTTTGTTAACCCAGCGCACTTTTCCTTTCGATAACAAAGTCCAAACAACACTATTTCATGGTCACTATTCCCTAAGCCTCCAGTTACCTTTATCTATAATGCGCTCCACGATGTTAGATATTACCAGATCCAACAGAGCTCCTTTTCTAGTAAAAAACTTAAACCAACTGTGATAGAAAATTATCCTGCAGCAAATTCGGGAACTCATCGCCTTTTTCTGTGATGGCAGTTCCACTACACCAATTAATGTCAGGGTAATTAAAGTCCCCTATAATGAGCACACTCTCCAAACTTGCAGCCCTTGCCAACTGCATATGAAGCTGACTTCCTTTCTGCTAGAATTTGGCGGCTTATAGCAGACACCAACAATGACATTACCCCCTTTCCTGTTGCCTAATTCCACCCATATTGCCCTTCACTTTAAAAGGGAACTGTGGTCCAAAAATGACTTTAGGTAAATTGAGATAAATTGATAGGAATTGCTCACCTGAGAATTTTTGCAATTTATTTCCATTGTTTATTTTGCATAGTTTTGAAGATATTTACATTTTTGTATGTGATATGGCAGCAGCGTCACCAGGTCCCCTGCACTTCCTTCTTCCTGCTCTGAAACTGTCAGTCAATCTGTCCTGTGTCTCCTCCTCCCCTTTGCAGCCCCCTGGTCCCTCCCACTCATGGACCCCATGGTCCCTCCAGTTGCAGGCCCCCATGGCTCATTATCTTACAGCCTCATGTGGCCCCGCCCACTCGTGGGTGCCTAAGCCCCACCCACTCACGGGTGCCTAAGCCCCACCCACTCGCAGGTGTCCACTTGTAGGTGTCCAAGCCCTGCCCACTCGTGGGTGCCGTGGGTTAATCAGACACCCCCCCTACAGAAAACTCTGTGGAATCAGCCTTTTCAGGCACAGTGAGAACAGAGTGAGAACTCTGCATGAAAAGGCTGTTTTCACACAGTGAAAGAGAAGGGCTGTAGATTCCCTTAACTTCTCTGGACTTCACACAGCAGAGAGGAGGAGGGACTTCCTGTCTCCCTCACACACTGAGGGAGTCTGAGGCTGTGCTCGCCGGCGGCACTGTGCAGGAGAAGCCTCAGGAATTTCACAAGTCAGCCTCCCACCCATTAACTTTCTGGTCAGTCATTTCTGTATATCTTGGGCTGTGGAGCATGTAGAGAGGTGTTTGATGGCTCGTTTAAAAGGTAGGAAACTGGCCTTTCATTTAAGAGAAACTTGTTTGGAGACCAAAGTTCCCCTTTAATATCCATATCGCCAGTTATCTCTTCTTTTAAATTTGGCTTCAATTCTTTTTAACATAAACACATACACCTTCCCCTTTCCTTTTTTCTCTGTCCTGTCTAAACAAGGCATATCCTTCTAAATTGACTGCCCAGTCATGAGAACTATTCAACCACATTTCTGCTATACCTATTGCATCATACTATTCATTCAACGTCATAATTTCCAATTCACCCATTTTTTCAGCCAGGCTTCTCGCATTTGCAAACATACATTTTAGATTATGATCCTGTAATTTATTCGTACACTTTAATACACATGCCTCCCTATCCCCTATGCTAGCCCTACCCCCCTTTCCACCCACCCCTTTACACCCTGCTTTCCTCCTGGGCTATCTATTCCAGTGAGACTGCTAATACCCTCCCCCCAACCTAGTTTAAAATCTCCTCGAACCCTCTAGCCATCTTCTTCCCTTAAACAGCTGCACCGCCATCAGTGAGGTGCAACCCATCCCTACTAAAGAGCCTGTAGCCAACAGCAAAGTCTGCCCAGTTCTCTATAAACTCAAACTCTTCTTCCTTACACCACCCTCTTAGCCACGCATTAATGCTTCTAAGCTCCCGCTGGAGCTTACCCTGGAGATCCTTGCTTTTAACTTGGCCCTAGCTCTCGGAAATCATGTTTAAGGACCTCACCTCCTCCTCTAACTTTGTCATTGGCACCAAGTGAACCAAGGCCGCCGGGTCACACCTGCCCCACCCAATAATCTGTCTACACGATCCACCACATGCTGAACCCTAGCACCAGGCAGGCAACACACAGTGTTTTGTACCTTTTAAGGTCAGGACTCAGCTGTGTACCTGCATCTTAAGGATAAAGGACATACCTTTGAAGATTGTAATGTTAACAAATTGGCAAAGGAACGTGACTGGTTCAAGAGAGGTGTTAAGGAGGCGATGCTGTTTTGACACCTTACTCTGGGCATTCCTATAACACCTCTAAGCCACTATCCAATCACGCCCTTAACACTTGGCTGTGATATGCTAATTGGGATTTTCCAGGGTACATAATTGCCACAGATTCTTGTACAAGTCATTCTGAATTGAGAAATCCAGTAGGATGACTAGCGATACCTCTTCAAGAACTAAACTTCAAGTCCAGTTGATCTAATTGAATACAACAGATGCATATACTGAATAGGAATGTGTGAGTAGCCACAATCTTGTTTCTAGGCAACACACAGTTTGGCATGTAGGGTCTTGGCGGCAGATTACCCTATCTACCTTCCTTATAATGGAGTCCCCTACCACTACCACCTGCCTAGCATTCCTGATCCTAAGTTCCTCCTCCCTTCTATCAGAGATGGCAGTCCCCTGGGTGCTCAAGGGACTAGCCCCCTCCATACATGCTAATTCCAAGCTGTCCTCCTCCACTTCATCACCTAAGGTGGCAAATCTGTTGGGATGGGCAATCTGGGCAGAAGCAACCCTACCCTTCTGTCCCCCACTTCCCCTAGTTACCCTAAGAAAACTAAATCCCCCCTCAACAACCTTCCCTGTCCCACTTCCAACCACCTCCATACTGGCCCCAGCCAGTGCCTGCTGTCCCCCCAGATTTGCCAATCCCTGCAATGCTGCAAGCTGGCCCCTTAGACTCCCCACCTCAGCCTCCAAATGGGCAACCCACTCACACCTGACACAGACATAGGTCCCCTGGAACGTCTGCTCCAGGTTCCTATACATGTGGCAGGATGCACATTGCATTGTACCGACAAAACTGTCCCTTCTAATACAAAACACCAGGACAGTGACGCACAAACCTTGTTTAATTGCCCTTCTTGTTATAATGTCCTTCTTTTGCTATGTCCTTGAGATCAAGGACCTTTAGAGCAAGGGACAAGTTGCTTTTCCAAAAGTTTTATTTAGGTGACCTGAGGTATACTTTGTGGTATTGATGTTGGAGGTAACACTGTTGGCACAGCAGATGATTTTAGGACTTTCTTGTCCTCTTTCAATAAGCAGCAATGTAAAATGTGAGGAACGTATCCTATATGTATCAGGGATGTAACAGACCACGGGGGCCCCATCTTTTTATTTTTACTATGACAGATATAGCCTCCTCCCCGAAAACCACTGTAAATAAAGCACTGATAGGGGCCCCATCATTTTTATTCCTAGTTACACCATGATATAAATCATTAAAAATCAGGAGAGAACCAGTACTAACAATGTTCACTCAGCATTCTTTCATTTACTCCCTCCTAGGATCAAAGTGAATGAAGTTCACAGGAAATAATGATTATTTCTAATCCCCACCTTGATCACAATTAGGTGGTCCAACCAGGTAAGTATCAGACTGGTACTGTTCTAGAGAACCTTTACATTATTCATGGGTCCTAAATCAAGGACCACTTATCAACATAATCCTGTGCTTCCTAGCTGCATGCTCATTGTGGAAATACCAGAAAATGTTTTCAATTAAAGGTTTTCATCAGGGAAGTGACCCAAGTGTCTGCAAAAAGGAAAAAAAAACGGAAGTATATAACCAGCTTCTGAAATTCATCTAAACTTTCCAAAGGTGTGTGAAAAGGGGTGTGCTGAAGTAATTCTTAATATTTTCTCTAAAACTTAGCAGGGGGAACCATTTACGCATAAGGACTGGAGCCATATACCACACATGATTTGAGAATTAAGCAGTGTTGTTTTCCTTGGACAGAAGACTTCAGGAATCACAAGGTCACCAGAAGCTTGATTGTAGTGTCCTGACTTTTGTTTCATGTGACAATATTAGACAAATCGCCAAAAGCACCACAATAGAATGAGTGCAACTGTCAATCCATCTTATAATGAAATACAGAAGCCTAGTAAGTATTCACTGTTCAATGTATACACCGAAAGCAAGGATTGCAAAAAAACAGACTGGGTTGCTTGTTGTAACTCATGCACCCACCACCAGTATTTATCGTACTTCTATCTATCTTACTCTTGACTTTTTGGGACATTTTTATAAAGGAGCACTATTTTAACCATTTTGATAACTACAAACTTCGCTGTGACAAATAGCATTATTATCCCAGTGTTTATAAAACAGATTATTTTTTCCACAAAGATTTTTAACCACATAAATTTGTGGCAGTAAGGAAGAGATACCCTCAGAATGTCTACCAATACCAGGACTATAACTAAGAATTAAGCAACATTAACAGTGGGTCTTTAGCAGTTAAAATAATAATGAACACGTGGAAATTAGACCCTCATTCGACTTTATTATGAACGAAAATCAGAAACTGGAGAAGCAGACATAGGAAATTTGAAAATCTAAAAAAAAAAATCGGAAATATTAAAATTCTAAAAATTGGCAAATTGTATTACAGTATATACACTGAACACAGAAATTCTTTTTACAAAAAACGCATTGGACACCAAAGCTACATTCTATACAATTATGCTATGGTTTGTATGCACATTTAAGGAAAATGAACTAAAAACATACTAAGGAAAATATACTAAATTTTTATATATTTAATATTCTGTAAGACAACTTGTAGTATCTGTTGTATTCAATTAGATCAACTGGACTTGAAATGTAGTACTTGAAGACGTTTCGCTAGTCATCCGACTGGCTTTCTCAATTCAGAATGACTTGTACAAGAATCTGTGGCAATTATGTACCCTGGAAAATCCCAATTAGCATATCACAGCCAGGTGTTAAGGGTGTGATGGATAGTGGCTAAGAGGTGTTATAGGAACGCCCAGAGTAAGGTGTTAAAACAGCATTGTACATGGCAGACAGTTGGTGTCGAACCCCCCCACCTCTATTTAGGCTTGGTTTCTTTATTTTCACATAAATGGCCTCCTTAACACCTCTCTTGAACCAGTCACGTTCCTTCGCCAATATGTTAACCATTACATCTTCAAAGGTATGTCCTTTATCCTTAAGATGCAGGTACACGGCTGAGTCCTGACCCGAGAATTGGCTCTTCTGTGCTGGCCATACGTTGATGCAGTTGCTGTTTGGTCTCCCCCACATACAAATCAGAGCATTCTTCACTGCACTGCAACTGCATATATGATGTCGCTTTTCTTGTGTTTTGGTATTGGGTCTTTCAATGTACCAATTGCTGCCTCAGTGTGTTGTTCGGTTTAAAGCAGACAGGGATACGATGTTTTTTGAAAATTCTTCTTAATTTCTCGGAGACCCCTGCTACATATGGATGACCATGTTCTTCCTCCTGTCTTGCTTTTCCCCCTTCACTGTTGGTATTTGGTTCTTTTCTTCCTTCACTTCTTTTGACAAAGGCCCAGTCTGGATATCCACAAGTTTTAGGGCTCCTCTGAGATGTTTCATTTCTTTAGCCTTCGCCTCTGTGCTAGTGGGGATGTTCTCGGCTCTGTGTTGCAGGGTTCTGATGACACCCAGCTTGTGATCTAAAGGGTGGTGGGAGTCAAACATCAAATACTGATCTGTGTGTGTTGGTTTTCTGTAAACCTCTACTTCCAGTTTACCATTTTCCTTCAACTTCTACCAAGCAGTCCAGAAAGACCAGTTTATTTGTTTTGTACCTCTTCCCTTGTGAATTTAATGTTTTGGTCTACCCATTAATGTGTTCTGTGAAAGCTTGTAATTCCTTCTGGTGATTTTAACCCAGGTGTCATCCACATATCTGAACCAAAACAAGCACAGCTTTCTCACACTGTAAGGGCAAACAAAGGCAACAGAACAAGTTCTCTATTCTGTCATCCCAGAACACCCCAAAGGAGAACAACTACCTTGGATACAAAAGGAGGGAAGTGTCACTTCATCAAACAAGGAGGAATGGGTGAGAAACTTGTCTAACAGGACCCTGACCCAGCCAAAATGGAGTCCTTGCTAGGGCTTGAATTTTGCCATCCCCCCTAAAGCCCCCTGTGGTGGATATTATAGCAGCCACAGAACCCTCTATCCAAAGTAATAAGGTATCACAGAGTGAGGCAGAACAACTTCGCCTTAAGGTATCTGCAGCCTTAGCCATTGCTAAAACTCCTTCATCTAACCTGACTACACAGGAAAGAAGAGCCTTAACATCCCTCAAAAAGATTCCAGTACACCATTCAACCGGCAGATAAAGGAAGATGCACAGTGGTACTCAACACCTCAGACTACCATGATAAGGTGACCATCTCCTGGCCGATAACAACACAATAGGAGGCCTTAACAAGGGATCCCACCAGCCGTTACAAGAAAGATTCATAGACTTACTACAACGCTTCAAAGGATAAAGCCATTGACCGAGCAATGTATCATCGCCTCTACCCTGGTGAGGCACATCCATGCATATATGGACTCCCAAAGATACATAAGAAGGGACCCCACTAAGACCTATAGTCAGCAGCATCAACTCTGTAACATACAAGGTGGCAAAATATCTAGCTAACATCTTAGGACCTTGGGTGAAGTTCTAAGCATCACATCCAGAACTCTCAGGATTTCACCAACAAGATTGAAGATATAGTACTTGTGTAGAAGAAACTATGGTGTCCTATGATGTGACATCTCTCTTCACTTGTATACCCACCAAGGAGCTGTTGACATGGTGAGAAAGCACTCTACCAGCAAACTGATCTCAACCCAGAACAGGTGTGTTCCTGGTTGGACTTGTGCCTGAATACCACCTATTTCAAATACAGGGATAAGTTCTATAAGCAAAACATGGATGTGCTATGGATCTCCAGTTTCACCCATTGTGGCCAACCTTTACATGGAGGAGGTAGAAACACAGGCGCTAAATACGAGGTAGAAACCCAGGCGCTAAATCCCTTTAAGGGCATAGCACCCAGCCACTGGTTCAGATATTGGATGACACCTGGGTTAAAATCCACCAGAAGGAATTCAAGCTTTCACAGAACACATTAATGCGGTAGACCAAAACATTAAATTCACAAGGGAAGCGGTACAAAACAATAACTGGCTTTCTGGACTGCTTGTAGAAGTTAAGGAAAATGGTAAACTGGAAGTAGAGGTTTACAGAAAACCAACACACACATCAGTATTTGATGTTTGACTCCCACCACCCTTTAGATCACAAGCTGGGTGTCATCAAAACCCTGCAACACAGAGCCGAGAACATCCCCACTAGCACAGAGGCGAAGGCTAAAGAAATGAAACATCTCAGAGGAGCCCTTAAAACTTGTGGATATCCAGACTGGCCTTTGTCAAAAAGTAGAAGGAAAGAAAAGAACACAAATACCAACAGTGAAGGGGAAAAGCAAGACAGGAGGAAGACACATGGTCACCCATATTAGCAGGGGTCTCCGAAATTAAGAAGAATTTTCAAAAAACATCGTATCCCTATCTGCTTTAAACCGAACAACACACTGAGGCAGCAATTGGTACATCCGAAACCCAATACCAAAACACAAGAAAAGCGACATCATATATGCAGTGCAGTGCAGTGAAGAATGCTCTGATTTGTATGTGGGGGAGACCAAACAGCAACTGCATCAATGTATGGCCCAGCACAGAAGAGCCAATTCCTCAGGTCAGGACTCAGCCGTGTACCTGCATCTTAAGGATAAAGGACATACCTTTGAAGATTGTAATGTTAACATATTGGCAAGGAACGTGACTGGTTCAAGAGAGTTGTTAAGGAGGCCATTTATGTGAAAATAAAGAAACCAAGCCTAAATAGAGGTGGGGGGTTCGACACCAACTGTCTGCCATGTACAATGCTGTTTTAACACCTTACTCTGGGCGTTCCTATAACACCTCTTAGCCACTATCCATCACACCCTTAACACCTGGCTGTGATGCTAATTGGGATTTTCCAGGGTAAAAAATTGCCACAGTTTCTTGTACAAGCCATTCTGAATTGAGAAAGCCAGTCGGATGACTAACGAACGTCTTCAAGAACTACATTTCAAGTCCAGTTGATCTAATGGAATACAACAGATATACCATGACCTGGATGAATGAGTACCTTCACAAGCACAACTTGTAGTGTAGTTCATGAAGCCATATATCTTGATGATACAGCAGAACACAAGAGTACAATTTTAATAAGCATATCTATTTTTTTCAGAAAGCAAATTTTACAACTCTCCAATGCTGTGCTGTAACATGCATTGTAGTCCAGTTTATGGCAATTGTCTGGCTACTTAGAATGTACATCATTTTATACAGCACACTGTTCTTGGTCACTGGAAACGGATTCGAGGCATAGCATAGGTCTACATTACATTACATTTTATATCACTGGCCAAAATTTAGGATTTTAATTTAGTTTATTTTGGTGATGATAAATGTGAATCTCTTCTTCTAAATTGGACAGATACTTCTCAATACACAAATAAGGAAAAAAGACTTCTGGGAATTTACCATGTTTCCATGGAAGCTCTTAGGAACGCTATATCTTTAAAAACACTTTTACAGCATTCGACAAGCTAAATGCATAACTAAATACAAACAGGGAAATTTTCCCCCTTTCCCCTTTTGATTATTTTAAGCTCTCTGTGCATGGATTTTTGACTAACTTTACATTAAATGTTCACCTATGTTCTCCTATAACTAAAAAAAACTGCCCAATTGTCAGTTACTAGAGATGGCTGAAACTCTGAAGTTTTGTTCCGTATTCAATTTACAGAATTAGGGGAAAACCCAAAGATACGAAAACGGAACATATTTTCAAGTGTTACCGTATATACAATGTTATTTTTGGTAACCCTCGAAAATAACCTTGAAGGTTCGATAACCTTTGAAAATACCATTGGAAACTACTTTTGAGTTTGAGCAGATGGAGTAGGCAGGAGACTTTTGCCAGAAAGAATAAAACCTATATTAAATATTTGGGGAAAATATCAGTTGGGGTTGCAGGCAGAAAACTAACAAGCCACCAGTTTTTTGTTTAAGGGTAGACATGCCCTTTAAAGGATAACTGTATTGCCTTAATGCATTTGTTTTTTCTAAATTACTTTAAAAAGAGTAAGGTATGCAGCCCTCCCCATAAATTTTGTTCCTAATTTCGAGCCTCTCTTTGCCTTCAATAAGCCATGCTGTGAAGGGGGCGTAACAATTATGTCTGCCTCTACTGTCATTCAAAGCTAGCATGCGAGAAAACCTCCTCCACCCATCCTTGATCAACTTGATTATGTAGTCTGTATCCAGCAACAGGATATTTCAAGTTTGTTTAACTGGCAGAGGAGAGAGAGAGATTATAACAGAAATTCCCACCAGCGAATGACAAGTGATATGTAATCATGCCCTGGGCCATCTAGGAGGCGGGCTTTTAGAACTCATTTTGCTGCGTGATATCTAAGTGAGGGAAGTGATTCAGCTGCTGGAAGTGTGGACATGTAATGGGGGTGATGTTTTTTTTTTATATTGTTGTCCTTTAGTCTATATAACTATTGTCATATGTATGGCTCGGGAGAGATAACACATTATTTGCTTGTATATACAAGCATAGAAGTAATCTGATAGGATATACTAGGAAAGTGTTGTATGATTTTTAATACAGGCAGCCATAAGGGTGCATGTTTTTAATTATTTTAACTTCCCATTTCTCTAATAAAGGGATTTTAGTCAGAACATAGAGTTATAGAGGCATGAACAGTGCCCCATGTGAAAGAGGAGCAGTTAACTGAGCTACTTTTTATCCGTAGAGAAGTTAGATTAACTACAATGAAAGGTTTACCTTATTTCACAATTGTCTAGGGATCTACTTTAAACATTGCACATTCCTAACGAAATTGTGCTTCATTTCAAATGAAGCATATTTATATACACACATAGTAGTTTATTGTCAACCACCCACACCCCCCCCTACACAAACACACACACTAAACATTATACTTGCGTTCATGAGGTGAGGACCTAGTGTTTGGGGTCCTTATCCTGTGTATTTCAAAAGGGAGGGGGTGATCTGGGGGTGTAATGGCTCTTTAAATTGTTTACATATACATGCAATAATGTAAGGAATAAATGTAAGGAATTGTACTGATTTAGGGCTCATTCACACTACACCAGTTTTGTATCTGTTTTTTAAAAAAACGGACAGGCAGTTACCCCATATGATTTTACAATATCGCTTGCTGCATTGTATTCCACCTTATATTTTTAAATGGACTGTCTGTCTAAAATGCATTAAAAACCCTGTATGTTTGAGTTTCTGTCCATTTTGCGCAAAGGATCCCTGGGAGTTCATGTGATGCTATTTCTGGTCCGCGGGCTTAAGAATAGCAAAGTCACCAAAATCGCAAGATCTCTCTTCACAACAATTTCTCCAAAAGCTCCTGAAACACTCCCCACACAAAAACTCCTGAAACACTCCCACACTCCCAGGAAGTGACAAGTTTTTTTTTTGTCCTGCCCCTTTTAATTCAATAAACTTGAAAACGCAAAAGACAGAAAGGCAGAAATATGGACACAAATGGATATAATGCACATGGTTAGCAATGGATACAAAATCGTGTTAAAAACTCACTAAATGCATGCGTTTTTAAGTTGCGTTTGTGTCTATCCTAGTGTGAACGAGCCCTCACAGCACTGTGTGCATGTTTGGAAGGGGGAAAAAAATGTGATCAACATTAAAAACACATAGGCAGAAAGTATATATTTTTTTAAACTGTGAACTTTAGATTTAAGAGCTATATGAAAGAATATCATTGAATTAGACAAAGCGCATTCTTTTTTCAAAAATATTAGTTCCGTCCTAAACAATGTTTTAAAGTTTTCACTTTACTTTTAAAGATTTTACACTGCCTTTAAATTTTGCTGAAAAAAGAGGTGTTGGATTTTTAGTAATTAAAAGGGAACTAGTCAACGCGATCCAGCAGACATTCTTACAAATCCCTAGAGATCAATTACTGGTTTTTCAATGTGTTAAGAATTGTACATTGACCTCAACATAAAACACATGAAAGGGATCAAGGAACAAATAAGTTTTTTCCGAATGAAAAAACTGGACGTATGAAAGGAGGTTTCCAATAACAGAAAAAAACACATTTTTTTAAGAAACAACATTCTTCCATAAAAAATTCTGCTTCTGCAGTTTAGAGTTTAAGATATTGATTTTGAATGTAAAGCCCATATAAAAGAAAAGCAAACTTTAAAAATAAATGTTATTCCAATAAGACTTTCTTTATTGTACAAACACAATGCTCTTAGGTTTGAAAACCTAAATGTTAAACTACAGTTTTATATTATTTTGGGAGAATAATATTGAATAATATTGAAGTGTTGGACCCACTATACATTTGTTAGTTTTTTTGATGGAATCTGTTCTGTGACAGAAAAATTATAATGTAGTATAATATAGTATTTTAAGTTGAATAAACATACGTAAATCTAGTCCAACCTACTCAGCAATACCCACATTTCCTTCCTAAAGTTGATCCAGACAGAGCAGCAAAAAAAAAAAAAAAATACATGAAAGGGGAAAAAAAATACTTCCTGACCTCAAGAAGAGTGTAAAATGTGGTACTTCGAGCCAAGTGGAATACTGGGATATAGGCAATGGCACATAGCCCTGTGTGACGATTAAGGTCTTCTTGAATTCTCTGACTTCTTCCTGTATCACTGCTTAAAAATGTATCATCCAGAAAATGCCACAGGTTTGAGAGTTGATTTTTAGTTGTCCTTAAGCCTGAACAAGTCACAGTAGCTCATCCTTACTGATAGCAGCCCACACAAGTATAACTCCTTCACCTTAATGCTACATGACTGAAATTGCACACTGTGTCATCTAGGATCCAATTATATGCTTCCCCATCCTGTCTTTATTCTACAACTTGTAAATTCAGTGGCAGTCATGATGTAGCCTTTCTACCTAAGCCATGTCCTCCGAGCACTTGTGTATAGCACATACAAATCTTTATCTACATAAAGGTAAGTCCATTATCAGACATCTAATTTTGAACCAAGATTACTATTTCACTCTGTGGAAGTCCGATAGTAAGATGTTATACCACTTTACTGTTGCCCACCTAAGGAGGTGCTTGGTGTGTTGCTAATGTGAGCAACAATTTCTCAAAAACTTTGAAATCAGCATGTGACTGGAGTAAGGGTAATGAACAAATGGAACTGTATAAATTGAAATGTAATCTAGCATTAATACATAAAGGCACATTTCATTCAACGGGAAGTCAAGCTGTAAAGTCATCTTTAACCAAACTATTGTAATTAATACCACACATTGTTGTAGAAAAAGATGGAAACAAAGAGCAGTTGTTGAGATAACTGGCTTCCATTAACAATTCTGCGATTGGCAATGAGATCCAGTATTTTCCCAGTCATAGGTCAGGTCCTTTTTAGAAAAGGGCAATCTTGCTGACTTAAAGGTAAACTGCAGTCTTTCTTCAAGTCTCATTTCTTCTGCTATGAAGCTTTGATATGGTTTGTTCTTGTTCTTGTATTAGACCCTACCTGTCATCAACTTTTCTGTGCAAGCCAGTTCACAACAGGCATTTGACCTGGGGAGCTGTCCGGGTGGCCAGGTAAACTCTTTACTACAGAATCTGCCTCTTTATCTTTCATATGCTAGAATGCCTGGAACAGTATCAAATTTGAAGCAAAAACAGAAGCTTGACCTTTTTTTTTTTTTTTTAATGCTCAAAACTTACCAAAGAGATGGGGTTGGTGGGGAAGGGTGGAGCCATCACTCAGCGAATTAATATGAGTGAACCACAAAAAAAACAAACAAAATTGGAAAGTAGACGAATACAACAACAATCACAAGATTGCGATCTATAGTGGTATTTGTTTTCATGGAAAACATTTATGAACATATCATTCACCAAGCCCCTATATTACCACTGTTCAACACTGAAATCAGTACTATGTTAATCACATGGACAACCTCTAGTCCTGTTACAAGCAGTTTGATATTGAGAATGCAGTAGTTCCTTTTTTCAGTTACAATACTTTTCTTAAAATATATACTTTGTACTGTATTTGTGTTTATCTGTGGAGATTTAGCATGCTATTAAAGATGAACTTCAACATGTTCATCTGGCAGAGTAATCAATAATTCATTGGAGGTTGGATAATCATTTTTAACTTGTGATGACAGGGCACTTCTAGGGTTTTTGCTGCCTGAGCCAAACTTTTGAATGCCACCCTCAATTATTTCCAGGAACGGCGCAAAGCCGAAGTGGGTGTGGGCTTTGACGGTGGGCTTGTTTTTAGCGTGGCTAAATGTTACAATTTTGAAACTCCTATCACATAGGTTAAACAGTTCCTCAGTCAATTAGAAATAATGTAAAAACTAGAAACAGATATTACACCCCTCTTTTTGTTAAGTGTGCCACTAAACATTGCTACTTCCGGTTTTTTGTTGCGCAAACAAACAAAATACATACTTTCTACTCTAGTATAAAAGATTTTAGCCAAAGATTTGTAAGCCTGCCACCACGTCAAGGTAGACTTTTTCAGCAGGCCCTAACTAACCTAACTAGTCTAACCTAGCCTATCAAACTAACTATACTAACCTAACTATATAAAATGATTTTAAGAACACATATCTGTTACTTGGAAAAATTCTTTTTTTTCTTGACCAGTCAGGAAAAACATTTTTTCCCCACCTGCTTGTCTGCAACCTTCTTCTTCAATGCAGGGGTGTCGCCTGAGACAAATTTCTCACTCTGCCTAATTAAATTGCTCTGACAAAAGTTTTTTTTATAACTGGTAATGAAGCAGGGTGTCTGGATAAAATGGGTACACCCCTCTTGCACTGGCACTTGGCACAGGAAGGTTGGGCTTCAGTTTTTACCGATTGTACATGGTTAGAGTGACAGATTTAGCAATGGATAAAATTAAAGATATAGCCATCATTCAGTCAGTACACACCCCTTTCAAGAATAAAAAAGGCAAAATTTTACCCATGGGAGAGTTGACCCAGAAAACAAATATAGGCTAATCATCACAGTCGCCAGGATATCCTGAAATGTTATCATAGATGGATAGTTGTTTTTTATACTATAAATATTCTAGTTTTGTGCTCATTTTGCTTTTCATTTCACACTTTATATGATAACTTACTGAAATCATTACATCAAAAAGGCTTCTGTTACATGCCAGAATATAACAACTCTTTTGCCATAGGCAATAGATTTTTTTTTAAAAAAAGAAGAGGTTTGAGGTTGCTGCTGTACAGACACCACTTTGGCGTCTGTAAAAGATATGCAGCCTCACGCTTTTCCGGAGGTTTCCCACTATCATACTGCACAGCGATCACACCCTATATAAATGTGTCAGCCAGCAACCTCAAGTCTCTTAAATAAATAAATATTAATGGTCCCTCAAGAGAAGAACTTAGCTTTCTCATGTTACCTCAATCAGTTTTAATAATTCCAAAATAGACTTAACATATTAGTACAAGAGTAATGCTCAGTGAATGACACTGATTCTAATGTAGCAATCATAGTTCAATGTTTCACTTCTTAAAGCTGAGCAGATTATGTTATGTTTTGGTGCCATATGGATAAGAATTTCTTAGGACTAGGATGAAAATTTTTGCTGATAGCTATGTGATCACAACGATTTTTCAAACCTAAATGAGCTATGAGGCCAGAAAATGTTATTCAGACACCAATAACACAACAATTAATTATTAAACTTAAATCCTTTTTTTTTTTTTTTTTAGATGTGATCTGTTTAAAAATAATTAATTTAATTAATCATTAAGCTTTAGACTCAGAAGAATGCATTTATTTATTATTTTTCTTAATTGAAAAATTCATTTAGTCAGCATAGGGAAAAATTAAACTAAACACATTCATTTTAGACTTAACAATAACATAAGGCAATGATTCATGCCTTTTTTTATGTATGCTAAAACTGTGCTAGATAATAATTGTATTTGCTGACAGGCTAAGGATCTGACACCAAGCCCCATCTCTCTCCCCACTGCTGATTGGGTCTTCTAACTTAAGGCATGTTCCACAATATAAGAGTTCCTTTTGCTATCTAATTAACCAAGATGACACGAGAAAAGAAAAGGCTATTCATTTTAATGTTTTTGATAAAATTGCTCATTAGCAAACAATGTTTAAAACCATAATACTTGTTTATCTCCTTTTAATAAATAAGTGATAATAACTGAATATCTAAAAAAGAGCTCTGATCTGGTTTTCAGGAATTTGTAGTTACTGCCCTGCACCGGAAAAATTATTCTGTATATTCTTTGTATGGAAGGATCGTTTGATTGCCCAAAACATTATGATATATAAAAAAAAACACAAGAGGTCTGAATATCACTCCCTTATATACTAACAAGGTGGGTCCCGAACCTTGCAACAAACCCAGATAGAGGAAAAAGAACCACTATCTATACTACAAAGGCAAAAATATAGTAATAAGGGAAAAAAAACTAAATAGCAATATTAGATCGGAATTTTCCTTTACTAGCACAATTTAACAATTAGTAAAACCCATACCTTACACAATGATACAAGTGAAATCCCTGTTTTCCTAATATGTAACACACAGGCAGCAAATCCAGCCAATGATAGGCGTCCACCAAATAAGTCTCTGCAGAGTCCAAGTGACTAATTAATGCGCAACGTTACCTTAAATGGTACAGACAGTTCCACAGAGCCAACCTCATTGTACCGGACCCTTCTATATACCGCTTCCCCAGTGCTTGTCTCCCGATATCCCACACGAACCAAACAAACAGCAAAGACCGCTACACGATTTCATACCTTCCCTCCTGGTACACACTACAGGCCTGATGAAGTTGTCATAACAACGAAATGCGTAGCATGTGAAGTGTTATTTCCAGTCTAGACTGAGATCATTGTGATTTTTATATATGTTTTTATGACCATATGGTGCTTTTATATTTGCTGTTTTATCTTGTGTATTTGTGTATTTAAAGGGTGTATTGGCACTATCACTATTATATGTCGGAGCAACCACTTGGAGGATCCTCCCCCGTGTACCCGGAGCCCTAGTAGAACGTCTGCGGTCACGTGACGGAAGACGCGGAAATTGGAGTGTCCGTTGTGGAGCCGGGCGGTGGATGTCCATGCTGTAGTGCTTACCAGAGGGAAGGTTTGAAATCGTGTAGCGGTCTTTGCTGTTTGTCAACAGGCGGATCAACGAACGACCCCCGACCGAGCGCATACACACGGACAATTCTTGGGCGAACAGCCATTCATCGGGTGTACCACTCTGCGCGTCCGGGTCGTGCCTCCTTGAAATTAAGCGTGTGTATGAGCCTTAAGGTATAGCTATCACAGTGCAACTATAAAGGTTGTGCCTCTGGTACCATTAATCCAAAATTAACTTACTGCACTTAGGAACATATTACATTTATCATTACTTAAGAACAAGTTCGATTTTTAAATGATAACTGTTTTACTGAAGAAAACATTTTGCAACCCTATCCTTACTGTGGTATTCCATCCAAAACAGATTCCCTATTTCGAACGATCAGACTCTAGGGACAAAAATAATTTCCCTAACCTTGACATCAGACCCCGTAAAGCTCATGGGATGCTTAACGATGTAACTTAAGTGCTTGAAAAATTATGTTTTTCAAGGAGATGGTATCTGATTTCATTCCGGAAAGCTAAAATTTTGTCCCCTTTAAGAGCACTTAAGGACTGATAGGTTAGCAACAGGATTGGGGTTTGCAAATAAGAAGACAACTGTACAGAGAGTTGCTTGCACTAAACATTTACTAACAAAAATTGAAAACGGAATGTTTTGTAGCAACTTGCATTCTGCTCAATATACTCAATATGCGAACTGGATCATTTTCAGGAAACTGTATCTATATATAATAAATTTATATATACAATCCTTGTATAAATGTGTGCCCATTGGTGCACATTGGAAATTATGTGTGTATGTTTTGCTATGTGTAGATACAATGTCTTAAAATCTTTATACAGGGATATTTTAAACTGTTATTCAAACAGTCAGCAGCTTCCAGAAAAGAATAGACCAGGCAATCCTGCCACAATGTGCAGCTCAACATAAACAGCACCATTTTATTTAAAATTGAAAGCTCAGGGCCATGCTTTCAGTGATACCAACACCAAATGCACACACTTCAGTGATTTGGGATCTATCTGCCTCTCCCTTATGCCCATAGCTGTTAAGCTGTAGGGCTACAGAGAGGCTACTTAGATTCCTTCAACCGGTAAGCATCAGGAACCATTCCAAACTTACTCCCCTTTCCACTCCCTGCAGGCATCCAGAGGGAGGCTCAAATGGGTAAGGACCCAGGCGATATCACCACAGGTAAAAATCTAGAGGGTCTATGTGGACTAAACCAAAACAGACCCAGGCAATCCTGCCACAATGTGCAGTTTCACCTAAACAGCACCCCTGGACATTATCCAGTTTAACATGCTAAGTTCATAGTTCTTAGTATTTACCACAGAAAGTTCCAGATTTACAGTCACTATGGGGTTAGGACTTGGGGTACAGGATACTGATTGGCTATGTAGGTTAGGAGAGGTATGGTTTAAAGGAGTTAAAAGCTCTCCACGGAGTATAAAATGAAATAGAGCCTTCTTATAACAAAGTACCTCACAGCCACATTTAATTACAGCATTGCCCTAATAATCTAACATATAAACACATTTTCTCAATCCGAAGAAATGGGCAGCAACATGCAAAGTATCTGATTTATATATATAATACAGCCTAATGGTATAGAGCAGGGGTGTTAATCTTGTGACCCTTCCATTTTTTAAACTACAAATCCCAGCTTCGCTGTTTGCACTAAGTTTTTTCTTAATGTCCTGGAGCTAAGCATGTGTCCAGATGTAATACAGTTACATGGTATAGAGCAGGTGTTTACATTTGGGACCTTTCACAAGTTTGAATACTACAACACCCAGGATTCTCTGTCGCAGTAAGTTTCTTCTTAATTGCTGTAGCTAAGGCATGTGTCCAGATTGGTAAAAGGGCATGTCCACCCCCAAAACTATAATCCCCCCACTACTGGCCCCATCATTTAGTGCAGTGTAATCCTTACCTCACATCCCAGCTCCATATGGTTCTCTGTAGCCCCCCCCCAAAGTCCCAAAAACTGCCCACCAGGAGGATAGCAGAGTCATATAGGACTCTCCCTCCTACCTGGCCTCCGAGAATTTTGGCATGCGTACTGCAGCCCTTCTCCACCTCCCTCCCCCTCCCTCCCCTCCTCTAAGGATTCCCTCCCCCTAGCGTAAATCACTTTAGCTATATGCTTGCCCCTGTCCCCCCAGCCCCAACCGCTATATTTAATTTTTTAGAAAGCTCCCCAAACTTTACTTACCTCTCCCTTTCCTCCCACCGAAATGAGCTGCCCAGCTGTGTCCGTGATTGGCTGCCGCCAGCCAATCACAGACGCGACTGCCTGTCCCGCCCCTCTGCTTGCATTTTCTCGCAAGCAGAGGGCCGGGCGCGGTGGAGGAAAGAGGGAGGTACGTAGAGTTTGGGAGCTTTCTAACCTATAATATAGCGTTTGGGGCTGGGCTGGCAGGGGAATCTTATATTAAAAAATTAATTTTAGGGCGGACATGCCCTTTAATAATTATACAGATGCAATACAGCCTAATGATATCGTATATACTCGAGTATAAGTCGATCCGATATAAGTCAAGGTACCTATTTTTACCTGAAAAATTTGTAAAAACTGATTGACTCGATTATAAGCCGAGGACAGCAGAATTCCCATACATGAATAACAGTAATAGCCAATCCAGCCCCAGTAACCCCGAATTCTCCAGATGTTGGAAATTACAACTCCCAGCATGCTTTGTTCGCTGGAGTTTCAGTTTCTAAAGATGTGGAGTGGCAAGGTTCAGTAAACTTTTAATTAAGCTTACTACCATTTACAATTCTCCTGAACCCCATATTGTAAAGGGCCCTCTGACCCCCATATAGTAAAGGACTCTCTGATCCCAATAGTTAAAAATGTAGTTTCACTGTCGGTTGCATTACTGTACTAGCAGCTGTTTTCTTCGCCCCAAACTGAGGAACTATCAGATTTACAGCATCCAGATGAGCAGTGACAGTGCTGAGTGGTCCAGCAGCCAGACTACAGGAAGCAGGAACGATTGTAAATTCAGAACAACTCCTGCAACTTCTATGCAGGTTAACACAGCGCAAGACAGCTCTTTTTACTTTCTATACAGGTTAACACAACCACCTACTGGTTACTATCCGCAATTGCAGAATTTGGATCTAAATTAGGACTGACCTGAGTATAAGTCAAGGTTGGGTTTCAGCTTTAAAGTTAGCCTGAAAACCTAACCTCGACTTATACTCGAGCATATCAGTACAGCTATGTTTTAACTTTTCACATGTTTAAAAACTACAACTCCCAGCATTACCTGGCTGCACAGAATGCTGGAAATGTAGTTTTTTATAAAAAAAAAAAGTTTTTATACATCCTGAAATATAGCCATTTTCCTGATTTACAGACATTAAAGCCCACGGTCATCCTTTAAAACGATTCCTACCCAAGGGTTTGAAAATGTAGTGATCCATCTGCCATTCCCTTACATCCATAGGCATTACACTATTGGATTAGGGAAGGATTATATGGGTCACTAAAGAAGTAGAAATCTAACCCTTACCAAACTTTCACTCACTTTCATATTCACCTACCTGCCAGCTATATCCGGGGGTCTTACTGGAATAAACCTGCAGATCTGAGAACAGACCCAGGCAATCCTGCCACAATGTGCAGTTCAAACTAACAGCACCATTGGGCAACCCAAGACCCTATACAGGATCCATTAACATGCTAAATTCAAATTAGTATTTAACACAGCAAATCCCATTTACAGATGCTGTGGTGTTAGGACTTGGGTGTACAGCATACTGATTAGCTTAAAAGATTATGGTGAGTTACCCTCACCCCAACCCTAAAGAGCCAAAAGCCTCCCACAGAGTATAAAATGAAGTAGAGCCTGCTTATAATGGAAGGTACCGCACATATTATGTTATTAATATATCAATAGTGGAAAAAGGCCATTTCTCGAAGAATACTGGTAGTTTCAGAGACTGCAAAGTAATTTTATCATATACAGGCATCACTTTCTGTCTAGCAAACAGAAACCATTTATTTCTTTCTATGGAGAAGGGAGGGGGGAGTAAATGTGTCTGAACAGCTTTTAATTGGCTAAGACTGTTTTAATGGCTAAGACACATGTTTTACAAACTGCACATATTAGGTGTATACAGGAACTTCCTTACTCTTCCTGTCTTGGCATTACAATGCCTAAGATAATTTTTGATTTGCTAACAGTGTAAGATCATTGGATATTAATAAAATTCCACTTCCTTTTAGTGTCTCCATGGAGACCTTTAGCACCCTTAGAGGTGTGGCTAAACCTACCATTTTGAGTTTCCATTCAAACTTAGGGGTGTCAAGTACAGTAAGTATACTTTATTAATTGTATATATTTGTTTTGTAATTCAGTATAAGTAGTAGCTATACTTTGTATAGTGTTATTTGTCTATTTTAATTTGTTAATTATAATAGTGATATAGTATAATCTAATAGTGATAATTACCCACATATATTAGACCTTTCCTATGTGTAATAGTGTTATATCACCCCACCTCCACCTAACTAGTTGCTCCTAAAAATATTATAAGTTTCACAGACTAATTTTTAAGTATACCCCGCATCTGTTCATAAAGTGCTACAATTACAGTGGGCACGGATATGCTTAAAAAACTGTATAGAAGCTTAGTGGCTTAGTTTATTAGTGCTCAATATGAAACTGGATACATTTTCAGGACAATATATATAATTATATATAATATATATATAAAAACATAGAAAAATAATCAATGCACATCCTATGCCCCGTACAATATCTATATATGATATTGTATGGGACCTAGGAATGTGCATTGATTGATCTTTTTCTATGTTTGCATAAATGTTTGACCAATCAGTAGCACTTCCGCTAAATTTAGATGTAAATTAGCCTAAATGGAGTGCTTCCACAAACCTTGTATTGTATATATATATTATATTATATATTATATATATATATTATATATATATATATATAATTACCACACTTTCCTGAAAATGTACCGTTCTCATAGCACTAAGCTTCTATACAGTTTTTAAGCATTCTGTGCCCACTGTATTGTACACCTTATGAACAGTGCGAGTATACTTTAAATTAGACTGTGAAACTTACATGGAGGAATAGAACAGGAATAAATTATATCATGTGGAAATTGAATAAATATGGGATTCTTTCAGACTGTTCCTTCATCCTGCATGGCTTGGACATATATCCTTTGCCTCAGGCAAGGAAGACTTCAGTGGGTGATGTAAGTAAAGAAGTAGAAAGCATTCCAAGCCACTGAGGAAGCAGTTAGAATGTAAGCTAAACATTTCAACACCATTTCAACATTTCAAGGCCACTTTAGTTATGATTAGGCATTATTTCTTATTTAAAAAAAGCAATAAAAAAGGGGAAGAGGAACTCAAGATGGATCAATATAATTGCTTAGTTTGATGCCCTTGTATTGAGTGTGTAATATTCCTTTGTTGTCTTTGAGTACTGTGAAAGTATAAAACTGGTCCATCTTGTCAGGTATTACACCCTTTATGCTAAGTTTACTGGACCAACACATTCCTCCTTTTTAATGACAAGAGACATTACTTTTAGGACCTAATACTAATATATATCACATTAGGTAGCATAGAAATTACAACATGCATTCCCCTTTTTAGACGGGATAGTTTTAGGGCACTGTGGCCCAGTATACAGAAAATATTTATTTATGTATAGCTAGAATTGCTTGATCAGAAGCCCTCCAGCCGTTGTTTAACTATACATTTCTGCATTATTCTTTTGGAAATGCACAAAGTTTAATTTCCAGCCCAGCTGGAAGTGTGGGATAAAATTTTCTCTGATCTCATTTTTCCATTCCAGGTTAGGGTCATATTAGAAAACCCCGGTGCGCGCCACATCCTCTCCCCCCCCTGCATCCACAGCATGCTCACACCACCGATCCCCCCCCCCCCTGTGGACAGCGGTTTGGATGACATATCATGTGCGCTTGCAGATGGGTCCCGCGTCCGTGAATAATGACAGGTTTGTTTTTTAGTATATAGCATACCTCTAACATCTCTATTCTCCTAAAATCACCCCTTCCCACTTATTTGTGGCACCCGCTTCTTTGCTTAACAATCAGTATAGAAAATTAGTTGTTGACGTTTATAAAACAAAAGATGCATAAAGATTTCTTACTGTTCTGGATCGATGAATGCTAACTGCAGGGTATCCTCCGAAATCCTGGAACTGGGTCTGAACTTGCAAACACTACAAATTAAAAATGATGTAGTTATTAATCACATATTTATACCAATCATATTTAATATATGCCTGAATGCTGCCTAATACAGAATCCATCCACTGTCACACTTATTGTGCATGCACGCTAAGTGGTCAGGACCTGTCAATGTGGATTGTGCAAAAGGTAAGTGTCTTCTAACTTTGTTCCTGGCTCCATAGAAATTGATTGAAGAACTTTTTTCAGTGAATTTTCCTATAAGAGCCAAAGATGCCTTGACGCACCTATTATTAAATTATCAGTTTTATATTATGTGTTAGTTTTCTTGCCACACTTTAGATTTGGTTATTTTATTTAACATGTCTTCCATTATTTTTTTTGTGGCAAATACAAAACTTCAAAAACTCTTTGGTACCTTAGAAAACATATTTGGTGTGTGTAAATCAGATGTTAAAAATCACATTGTGGCATATTTAAAAACGGTCGCTATTTTTTTGGCATTTTGCTATAGCAGGACATCACAATGGCAAAGATCTTAATTTTTATAAAGCCAATCAGTTTTCATTACGTAATGTATTGTAACGGTGAGGTTGCGGCAGTAGTGCCTTCTCTTTCATCGTGATACCGGACTTAACACAATGAATACGCCGATAACGGCAGCGAAAAGTTAACTACCTTTATGAATATGCCCCACTGACATTTGTATTCAATACCAGTGTAAATAGTGCTGTATTTAGAACTTTCAATTAAAATGCAAGGTTTGGTGTCTTCAGTGGGGTTACCTTGTGCTTTTGTCTGGCTATTACAATTACTACACCTTTTGGCATTTAGTGGTGCGGAATTTTTCCTACATATATATTGGTGTTTCTGCTATATACTAAGTTAATGGAAACACAAGTTCGGAAAGTTGTTTTGGAAACACGATCAATATTCAACAAACTTTAGCTACCTCTGAATGGATTCAAAGAATCACCCCCATCCCACATTTACCAATAAATTATATATGTAAAAAACTGTTTTTAGTATTTAAACGCTATATAAAAACAAATTATCCATAAAAATTAAATACTTCTAACTGATTTCTGCTTATAGCTCTTCCTCATAGCAAGGCCAATTTATCATAATTACATGCATTGTGTCACTGAGAAACCATTGAGAGGAAAATTTAGAAAACGAAGAGCTAAATTTTATCCAAAATTGTCAGCAATTCTAAAACTGGGTGACAAAAGACATGGTAACAGGTCAATAAGTCTGTATGTTTTAGGAACTCTTACTCACCATTTCGTACCTATTCATTCTATAAAACATGCCCTACAGAAAAACAAGGCCATTGGGGAGTCCTTTGGAAGTGTTGAAGAACGGCTGTGTGAAAATGGAAGCTGGAGTAATGCGATCAGGGAATATTTAAGTATCAACAAGCATCTGAGTGGATGACCTTTGACATGTCAACTTGAGTGCTCTTGGGCTTAGTCTAGCCTCTCTATTTTCTGGAGACAAAAGTAACCTAAAAGTGTCTCAGAAAAAATAACTTAAATCCTATGTCCATTATGTCACTTTATGTGTAATTTTCCTGAGGCACATTTTTAATGACCGCAAATAAAAGACTAAAGGAACTAAACACAAATTTTTATTCTCCAAATCTGAAACACCCCCTAAAACACCAATAAGTTATAAATACCACTTCAGTAAATTATAGAGGGTAATATGCCCCTTACGTGTAATATAGGATATTAGTCACAGAGGGTTCCCTGGCCATATAAAAGTGCTTTTATAAACAGGACAGGAAAATCGAGGTGACTTTATAACCTTATATTACAATGTAATGAGCGTATTATTTCTTATAATATATAAGTTAAAAAAAATGAATTTACTGGCTAGTCCCTTTATAAATCCCTAACTATCCTTTCTCCCTTCATAAATAATAATCTACATACAACAGTAACCCCTGTCAGCCATCCTGTAATAAATAATGAATACATACAGAATTTAACTTGTTAGTGGACATCATTCTGGCAGCCTTTCTTCTGGAATTCCCTGCTCCCTTTACATTCTTCCTAATTCCCTTAAATAAACCCTTCCTTGTTCAACCCTGCAATAAAAAAGATTATGTAACACACAGACATTTACTGTTCGTAAAATCCTATCTAATGTCTTTGATGTAAAATCCCTCTCACCCGTTAACGTAATCCTGTCACCAGATACAACGTCCTGAGCCCTGCGAGTCAATTTGAGGAGAGCGTGCAGAGGAAGTTGTCAGTACCTGACACGGACGCTCTCTCTTGCAGGGCTGCAGGAATTTGTCTTGTCACGGCTGACAGGATTCAAGTTAACCGGGGTGAAACGGACTTTCCATCAAGGACTAAGTAAGGATTTAACGAATAGTAAATGCCTGTGTGCTATAGAATGTTTTTTTATTGCAGATTGGACAGGAAAGTGTGGTTACAGTGGAAGGTGGACGGCAATGTATGGGAGCAGCAGTGGTATATTCTTATAAAATCACTCAACTACGTAGTTGAGTGATTTTTTATAAGGATTATTCCACTGTTGCTCCATTATAATCCAGGCCACTTATATATTATATTAAAGTTAAGAACTGGAAGAAGTATCTGTTTTCTTGAGCAGTGTTAGCCCACACCTCCTGACCTCATTCACATGCTTCCTTGCTTTAATCTGTCCTGTAAAAGGATTGGCTAGATTATTAATGGGTGTGATCAACTTAACAAGTTTTCTGCCATTGCTAAGGACTGAGCATGTGCAGAACATAATGGTCTTTGACCTAATGCTGTGAAGAAAAGCACAAACCATGTTATTCAGGTACATTTCCCACACTCTATCAAATGAGAGTAACCACAGATTACTGGTTTTATATCAAGGTGTTCTGGCTTCTGTGTTGTTCTGTGAATTTGGTTGTCCTTTAAGGGTTTTCAATATTAAATAAACCTACATTTTTTGTCAATTAAAGGGCATGTCCTCCCCAAAACTATAATCCCCCCCCTACTTGGCCCCACATGTTTGTGTAGTTTAATCCTTACCTCACATCCCAGCTCCATATGGTTATCCTGTAGTCCCCCTCAAAGTCCCAAAAACTGCCCCACCGGAGATAGCAGAGTCCATATAGGACTCTGCCTCCTACCTGGCCTCCGGAGAAGTTTGGCATGCGTACTGCAGCCCTTCTCCCCTCCCTCTCCCTTCCGATTTGGATTCCCTCCCCCTAGTGTAAAACCCTTTTTAGCAAACATGGCCCCTGTCCCCCCAGCCCCAACCACTGTGTTGTAATATCAGAAATGCCCAGAACATTACTTACCTTCCCTCTTGCGCTCCGCCGCTGACTGATCCCGGCAGCCGCTCCCCGCCCCTCTGCTTGCATTTTCTCGCAAGCAGAGGGCCGGCAAGCGCGCGGAGGCAAGAGGGAAGGTAGTTAAAGTTCTGGGCATTTTCTGATATTACAAACATAGCGGTTGGGGTTGGGGAGCAGGGCATGTTTGCTAAAAAAATTCTGAAGGGTGGACATACCCTTTAAATGTTGTATGACCCGCCACAGTACACCTCAATACTAGATTTAAAGTTAAAGTCTGCAGTTAAATAAAATAAGCAAAAAATTGCATCTTTTAAATTTTTTCCCCCTTAAAGAAAGCACAATTATAGTGCCCAGACAGTCCTCCATTCGGATAAAGTACATTTAGTAGGGAGGTAGTAGTTTTTACTTCTAGCTAGAGTCATTTATGCAAGAACAAGCCATGAACTGTTTGTCTCTGCACAAGCAGCTTTTTGACATATTACAAACCGCCTTTTAGGGAGTAAAGTGGGAGGTGGGAATAAAGTCTCCTACCTTGCTGCTTAATCTTTAAGAGGTATATGAACAAGCCTTAGCACTGCATTTCAACCCACTTAAAGGAATGGCTAAATATTTAGATGCCCTATCATTGTATGGTGAGTCTAATGAGATGAGATAAAGCCACAAGCACTGTACTACAATACGGGAGAAATATCAACTCACATATAACCTACAACAGCCCATAGGCATATTGGGTCATTAGCGAGAAGTTATCTATTACAAGATGTTCCAAGGATAATTTATCCTTGGAATTTATCACCCTGCCCAATCGTTCACCACAAGCGAGCGATCAGCTGGGAGGAAGTTCGCCACAACTGTATGTTGAAATAAGTAACTATGCTGTTCAATAGTAATTACAGTGCATGCACATGCTGTTATCTATAAAAAGGAAATTACATTGGGTTTTAAAGGACTCCAGAAAAAAATCTACATTAAATCTGCCTTATATCCTACCCTGGGAAACATGTCAAGTGATCTTTTAGCACAGATGGTCATACATATTTAATCCTTTACATAAAACACTATTCCAATCATCATAATACCATTATTATACATTGCAACTAAAGAATCCCTTTTGGAGCATCATGTGTTTTTTATTAGGTCCCATTGTTGGGTCTAATGGATAATCTTTTTTACTGTTTGCAGTCATAATTCAACAATGAACAAGAGCTCATCTTAAACACAGTCTGTGGAAAAAAAAAAGCAAATTACTTAAAACAACAGTAGTTTATTGTATGCAGGTGGGTGAAAGATTTCATAGCTAATACATATTACACATCTCACCAGCACAAAGTAACAAACATATTCCTATCAACCACCATGTAATATTTTTTTTTTGCATCCTGTCCTTTACTTCTTATTAAATATGAAGCATCTGGCAATTCATCTGTCGTCAATCAAGTGTGTTTCTAGCTGAACAAAACAGCTAGGTTCTGAAAATTTGATTCAAACCCAATTGAATCCATTTGTTTAGAAACCAGGACTCATTACTACTTTTTACTATTATTCTTCTACTTTATGCAGTTTTGCTGTAACTGAAATGGTGACAGTTGGGGTGTGTGAATTGCATGGTGGGAAATCCCCTTTACCAGTGATTACTGAGCATTTGCCCCTTAACAGATAGTCTGGTCTGATAAGGGGCCTTGGTTAAGGGGAGGATACTAAGCATGAAAAACCAAGCGCTCAGTACTAAATATAAGCCATGCAGCAACACCTACACTTTAGAATAATGCTGCTTACATGTATTTAAGTATAGATCAATATATATCTTTGCAGATTCTGTATTTCATCTTTTCAAGATTGATACAGTGTGTACCCAGCTTAAAGGCATGACCACCCCCAAAACTAAAATTTAACCCCTACTGGCCCCACTGTGTAGTAAAAAAAAATCATTCCTTACATATATGCCCTTTATGGTTCTCCTGCAGTGCTTATTCCAAAGCTCAGGAACTGAAGATAGGAGCTGACTTCCTGTATGAAAGGTTTCTGCCTCCCCTGTCCTCTGAGTGGACAGTGGCATGTGCAGGGTGCCCTTTCCCCCTCCTCTGATCCTTCCCTGGCTGCACTTCACCTAGCATAAAATGTTTTTTATATAATGTAGGGCATCCCTTCCTACCCCCCAACCACTATAGTAAGATGTCTAAAAAAAGATCCGAAACTTCACTTACAGCCCTTTTCGCTCCCACTGCATTCTCTCTCACAGCCCGGCTGCCAGTCTGGCCCTGTTTGCAAGTTACAGCAAGCAGAAGCCGGATCAGAGTGCCGCTGGAGCGAGGGCTGTATGTTCTGATCGGATTTTTTTTTGGGGGTTGGGAAGGGACGTCCTACATTTTATAATTTTTTTTATAGAGGGGGGATTCCCCTTTAAACAGGGGTAACTGTTTCCTTTTTGATCCTTCTATTAATTTACACATGGTGTAGAAGCAGTAGCCCCGGTAGGCAAAGTTCTACAGTTAAAGGATGTCCACCCGTTTTCCAGATTTTTTTTCTGTAGGGCACCCTCCCCTAACCCCAAACGCTATAGTTATTTGCAGCAAGACTCTCCCGATATCTACTACATTGCCTCTTTCCCCCAACGTTCAGTCCCGGCCCTCTGCTTGCAGGGGGCCGGACGGCAGTCCGTGTCCGTCATTGGCCTAAGAGGGCAGCCAATAACAATGCGGCTTCTGGCTGTTCTGAACGTCGGGGGAAACAGGCAATGTAAAAGAGATCTGGAGAGTTTTGGCTTCAAATATTATGGCGTTTTGGGTTGGGGGAGGGAACCCTACACTACAGAAAAGGGTTTTTGACCCAGGGGAGGGAGGGAGAGAGGGGGGGGCTGCAGTGCGCATGTCATTTTTCTCCCGGAGAGAGACAGGAGGCAGAGTCCTATAGGGACTTGGCCAGGCTCCTGGTGGTCAGTTTTTTGACTTTGGAGGGAATTGCAGGGCACATTTGCAGTAGGGATGTAGGTAAGGATTTTTCTACATTACACAGTGTGGCCAGTAGTGGGGTAAATTAATAGTTTTGGGGGTGGGCATGCCCTTTAATTCTTACTCCAGAAAAGCAATGTACCGGTACTTGCATATGAAACTATACAAAATAGTCAACTAACTGATTTTAATGCCTTCTTTTTTTAGTTTAAATAGAAATTAGTAGAAATAGAATAGTAGAATATATAGGGGGTTATTCAATAAAAGTTCTTATCGTTTAAAATGGTGCAATTTTGCCCCAACCAATCAGATGCTAGCTTTCAAATGTTACATAAGTTTCTGATTGGTTGGGGCAAATTAGCACTATTTTAAATGATAAGAACTTTTATTGACCCTCCTGTTAATGTTTAAACATGTTAAGACTTTATATATAGAAGGTCTGATGAATAGTGGATAGAACCTTTGCTTTTAGCAAGAGAGAGTACATGAGGTTGCAGCTTCAATTACCCAGACTTAATTTATTTTTTACTAAATGTTTAATATAATATCCTTATATCTATGCTAGCTAAGTAATAAACTGAAAGAATGACTTTTCCTTTTTGTAAGAAAGCAATGGAATTTTTTGTTAGAGACTAAGCATTTATATATGTTTACACAAAGAATGCACTGATCTCTGTTCTGTGTCAGAGGAGGGATGACTCTAAACTGTAACATGATTGGTTGTCAGCTTCTAATAAGCAGACTGAAAACTCAAGTGTACGCATACACTTAGCTGGGTTGTCCCCACCGTTGAGATGTTTTAAATTCAGACTGAAAATCTACATGTGCAGCATTCCCATCCTCTGTGACAAACTTCACCCTACCACCACCCAATTACTGTAATCTAAGACATTTAAGCATTTTGAGTCCCATGGGAGAAAAGCACTATAGAATGTATTGTATCGTATGTATTCTTTATATTTGGAAAATAACAGGCACACAGAAAAATGCCCTAAAAGCACTCAGCTAACTATCATTTGGTTTTACATCTATAAAAGCATAAACAACACAATTAAACTTGATTGAACCTCATGAAAGAACAACTCTTCAAAAACAATTCCTAACTATAACGATACAAACCAGAAGAGTAAGCTTGGCATCATATGCAGTGACAAGCTCAACATGATTTAGAAATCGCATTTACCATATATAAATCCCAAGATCGTTTTAACAACAGTTTTGGGAACAGAAGAAAAAAAATAGTTTAAGCAGTCATTAAACCCGGGCAATTAAATGTAAGCATGAGTAGAACCCACGCGCCCCTTCTGTGTCTGTAAAAACCGAGAAAGCCATTTATCAAACGTGGAAGCTACCTGCCATCTGTGAGTTATTTGCACACCCTGAGTGCTAATGGAAATGTCACTGTTGTAGCCATTAATCCCAAAATGTCAAAGGAGAGGCTGAGGAGGCCGATGAGTAGAGGCATAAATCACATTCAGCATAGGGATGCCTGGAATGTGTCTGACAGGTCTTGTGAATGGAAATACAACAACAATGCAGCATACAGACACTTTGCTGTCCCTATTTTAAAGTCTCTATGCAGCAATTCATCATTTTATGGCAGTAAACATCCCCCATGAATAAATGGCTGGATTTTGCCTGTTATCATATTGCCTTTTCACTGAGGTTGGGTTTTCAGAAACAATGTCTATAAAGAGTCATGGCAGTCCATATCATTTCATATATCCTGTCTTTCAAAAGCTTCCTTTGCTAGAAGAAATCTTTCCAGACAGATTTATTAATAAATATGAGTTTAAAAAATGACTATGATACATCAAATGGTATAGATTACTAAGATCATGCATCTACCATTAAATACTGCATTTTTCCTGTTATCCAATACAGAAACACCTATGAATGAATATTTTGCATAGTTGTGCTATACTACTGCTGAACATTTATGAGTACAGTAACAGAGCCAGTAGTTAATATGAATGGAAGGAAAGACTTTTTGCATTTCTTTTTTTTACTTCCCTTTTGCTCTTACTATTTTTTGGCAACTGTATCTCCTCCACAATTTTTGAGATAGAGACTAAATTCATTATAGACATGCGGGACATGTATGTGTTTTTCTTCTAGCTAAGGAATCCATGAAAGTGTTTCTGATTAGTGGGCGCATTTAAATACTTTTTTTTGTGCATAGCCTTCAATGAATAAGTGTTAAGGCACCAATTAAACACCCGCCTCTGATTGCATTCAGATTGAGCAGACCTAATCAGTGCTGATTAGCTGCTTCTTGATTTGATTCACTAGTAGGCAGACATAATTAGCACTGATTAGCTGTCTAATTGTCTGTGTCACTTGCACAGATTTTAAACTCACGCCACAGGCAGACACCTCACGTTAACAGTTTTGTTTCAGTTTACACTTAAATGTTCTTTTCTTTAGTTATATAATTTTTTTTTTCTTAGATTATTCAAAATTCTATTATGGCTATAATTATCATTGAATTTAAACTCCATATTTGGATTTACTATTAATCCAATTTATAGCTATCAGTAGATTAACATACAATTTAGTTTTTTTACCAGGGATCACAAAAACTACTATTATTGGTTTTATCCTGAACTTGCTATGGTGCTTTGGAGGAAACCCTATAAACTGTCACTCTCCTGTATTTTAGGTGTTTCTAGTGTAACTAGGGTGTAGCTATCATTGTCTGGTGTGCCAAGCATTTAATCATGTCTGGCTGTTGTAGTGCCTTTCCCAACCAGTTTAATCAGTGTCTGCATGCTAGCATTTAACCAGTCTTGTGGCCATCTATTTTATACCAGTGTTTATATACAAAGCATTTTTACACTCCTCTGTGTGCCAGTATTTTACTAGTGTCAGTTGGTTATTTTAGAAGGTTTGGGGACTAATTTGAAATAACTGTTTGAAACTGATTGAATAGTTTTGCTAGTGTATGGGTAAAGTATGTTATCTGTTTTAAATGAGTGCCTTTAAAAAAAATGTTATGATGATTTGGATGTTTTTTTATGGAATGATTATTTGATTGGGGTGCTGATTTGTGTTTGCGGCAGTGTTGGTGGGCCCATGCCCAAATTTTGCATCAGGGCCCATAAGTCTGTAGTTACGTCACTGACAATGAACACTTGAGAAGGGTATTTACTACCAGAAAACTGATGTGTTGAATGGTTCAAACCGAATAAAGTATCCTTCACAGCAGAGCCTGTGTATTCACTGTTGTGTGAAACACCTATTGATGAAAGAATGAGACCAATCTGAGTTGCAACTACTGGGACTGGTGAGACAAAAATATATGCAGTTTTCCTAATTTCCTAACTTTTGTGAAATTTCAGAAAAAATTTGCCACCTTCCCAAGAAAATTTGCATTTCTAATTGCCAGAGATCAGTTCACACAGGGTAACAAATATTACAAAACAAAAAATTTGGTGGAACGCTCAGCAAATACCTGCCCTCCTACGCACAGTGCCCTTTAACCCCAGTTCCCAAGACGTTACCAATCACCAGAAAAAAGACGCCAATGATTTTAATTTTTTTGGACTGATGTTACAAAGGAAGGATGCTTATAGCAGTGTGGGTGGTAGTGCACTGAATTACAGTAATGGTAAACTAAGCATTTACATGATCAAGGGGAATGGCATTGTTTGTTAGCTGGAAGTATTTTTAACCACTGGTACTGTTGGTAATAAGAATACATACAGGGAGATTCAATAAAAATTCTTATCGTTAAAAATTGTGCTAATTTTGCCGAAACCAATCAGATCTTATTTAACATTTGAAAGCTGACAAGTGATTAGCACCATTTTTAACGATAAGAACTTTTATTTACTCCCTGATGCCTAACCATAATGTATAAGCTGCCTCCTCGCTCGCCGCTGTCCTCAAACCCAGGTGCTCCACCCCGACTGCAACATATAACAAGCAGAGAAAGCGGGGCACTCCACTGAATTTCTTATAAACTTAAGTTTTATTAATGTTCAAAATTACAATGCATTTCGGCTTCTACAACCAATCTCTCGGAACATCTGAACATACGTCATTTCCGTCTTTTTCTACCAGCAGGTAAGGTAAAGACTCCCCTAACCCCCCCCTCAACGCTCCCACAGTACTTTTAAAACCCACAAAAGCAAGTCTGTATAGAATATCACATTTTAAAACACAAATAATGTCACCCACTATATACAAGATACATCTATATAACAAAGTTACATTTTAAAAACAATTTTAAAGGGCATGTCCACTCCCCAAAACTATAATCCCCCACTACTACTGGGCCCCATTGGGTATAGTGTAGTTTAATCCTAACCTCACATCCCAGCTCCATATGGTTCTCTCTATCCTCCTCCAAAGTCCAACAACGCCCAACAGGTAGGATCAGAGTCCATATAGCCCTGCCCTCCTATCTGGCCTCCGGGAGAAGTTTGTCATGCATACTGCAGCCCTTCTCCCCCCTCCCTCCCCCTCCCTCTCCCTCCCATTAGGTTTCCCCCCCCTAGTGTAAAATCTTTTACATAACATTCCCCCTGTCCCCCCCAGCCCAACCGCTATATTTGTAGTATCAAAAAATGCCCAAACATTACTTCCTTCCCTCTTTCCTCCTCCGCTGCACTGAACTCCCGGCAGCCGCGTCCGTGATTGGCTAACGCTCCCCAATCACAGACGCGACTGCCGGTCCCGCCCCTCTGCTTGCATTTTCCCGCAAGCAAGGGCCTGGCAGCGCGTCGGAGGAAAGAGGGAAGGTAGTAAAGTTTTGGGCATTTTTCTGATAATATAAATATAGCAAAACATACCTCTTTAACTAAGACTACACAATTGGGAACTCCGGCACTTATAACACTTTCATATAATCAGTAATATTTTTATTAGACACATCTTATTTCTTAGAGGAAACTCAGTACCATTTGCTGATTAAGGCACAGGGGGGGGCAATGTGTCCACGCCGTCGTATCCACCGGACTTCCCTGTTGAGAAGTAGCCCCTCTTTCTCTGGCTTCTAATAAAATGCCTAGAATTTTATGCCCACACTTGTTCTGAGTGTAAGATTATTTCTGATAAATAAATACAAAACATACTATGCCCAGCAGGTTTTTGGTTCACTATGAGTTTTCCCCCAATTTTGAATGATTGAGCCAGAACAATTACTGAACTTTAGCACTAGTTTCTTCTATTAGTTGAGGTATGCTGAGGTTTTCCTTTATTACTGGATACAAAAGAAAATCAATACAATACTATACCTTGTTTCAATGGTTATATTTGACCAACTTCTACTTTATTGCTGTTACCTTAAGGTTAGTGCAGACCTTGGTTTTTACAATGCATAGTTTATAAATAACACAGGTGGTAAACCTGCATTTAAATTATATTACGGGTCTACAGACTGAGCTGTTTTCAGCATCAGTCTAGCAACTTTATGATATTTTACACAGGGACAGATTATTTACATGTTTCCATCAACCAAAACCTTACACACCATTCAATAATTTTGGCCCAAATGACCACACATTCCACATCTCAACGTGTGTACCCAGCCTTACTCTTTAAAATTACTGAACAATAATAAATAGTTACATTCACACTGTCTGACATCTAAATTAAACTGCTGAATGGCTCCCATGCTTATCTTTTTAACATCATTGTCTAGCAGCATCTCTGTTAGAGAGAAGGACAGATGTTTGCAGGCTGACATGCAAGCTGTTTGTGCAACCTGCCCTAAAAGAAAAAGTAAATTGCATTAATGATTCCATCCACATCAATTCAGTTCTAAATATAACAGATACAACAAGGGTTCTTAACACTATGTTATCTATCTATCTATTTATCTATCAATACTATATCTGGTGTCCGTCTGCAGGTGTCGAGCATCATCCTGGGCACACTGAATATATAAATCATTACTTTAGTTTGAAAGTTTCAATGCTGTTACAAGCATCTTCATTAGGAAAATTATTGCATTGAAACATTAACCTAAAGTAATGCTTATTTATATACTGTGTGCCCAGGATGTTTGCTTAAACCTATCTATCTATATTACTATCTTTTTTACACTGCGGAATAAAATACAAGAATTACTGTACCTATATTCTTAAAGGATAAGTACCAACAACCTTAAAGGGTATATCCCACCCTTATTTCTATTTTTTTATATTGCCTCCCCGCATGGTTTTTATTTTTAGAAGCCCCCCAAACTTTTACTACCTCCCCTCTTTCCTTCTCCGCGCTGCCGGCCCTCTGCTTGTGAAATTCAAGCAGAGGGGCGGGACCGGCAATCGCGTCTGTGATTGGCTGAGCGGCAGCCAATCACGGACGCGGCTGCCGGTCATTCAGTGCAGCGGAGGAAAGAGGAGAGGTAAGTAAGAGTTTTGGGAGCTTCTTAAAAATTAAAACCATGCAGTTGGGGCTGGGAGACCAGGGGGATTACTATATACAGGGGTTTTATGCTAGGGGATAGGATAGTCGGGACTTGAAATGTAGTTCTTGAAGACGTTTCGTTAGTCATCCGACTGGCTTTCTCAATTCAGAATGGCTTGTAAACAGAAACTGTGGCAATTTTTTACCCTGGAAAATCCCAATTAGCATATCACAGCCAGGTGTTAAGGGTGTGATGGATAGTGGCTAAGAGGTGTTATAGGAACGCCCAGAGTAAGGTGTTAAACAGCATTGTACATGGCAGACAGTTGGTGTCGAACCCCCCACCTCTATTTAGGCTTGGTTTCTTTATTTTCACATAAATGGCCTCCTTAACACCTCTCTTGAACCAGTCACGTTCCTTCGCCAATATGTTAACATTACAATCTTCAAAGGTATGTCCTTTATCCTTAAGATGCAGGTACACGGCTGAGTCCTGACCTGAGGAATTGGCTCTTCTGTGCTGGGCCATACATTGATGCAGTTGCTGTTTGGTCTCCCCCACATACAAATCAGAGCATTCTTCACTGCACTGCACTGCTATATGATGTCGCTTTTCTTGTGTTTTGTATTGGGTCTTTCGGATGTACCAATTGCTGCCTCAGTGTGTTGTTCGGTTTAAAGCAGATAGGGATACGATGTTTTTTGAAAATTCTTCTTAATTTCTCGGAGACCCCTGCTACATATGGGATGACCATGTTCTTCCTCCTGTCTTGCTTTTCCCCTTCACTGTGGTATTTGTGTTCTTTTCTTTCCTTCTACTTCTTTTGACAAAGGCCCAGTCTGGATATCCACAAGTTTTAAGGGCTCCTCTGAGATGTTTCATTTCTTTAGCCTTCGCCTCTGTGCTAGTGGGGATGTTCTCGGCTCTGTGTTGCAGGGTTCTGATGACACCCAGCTTGTGATCTAAGGGTGGTGGGAGTCAAACATCAAATACTGATCTGTGTGTGTTGGTTTTCTGTAAACCTCTACTTCCAGTTTACCATTTTCCTTAACTTCTACCAAGCAGTCCAAGAAAGCCAGTTATTGTTTGTACCGCTTCCCTTGTGAATTTAATGTTTTGGTCTACCGCATTAATGTGTTCTGTGAAAGTTGTAATTCCTTCTGGTGGATTTTAACCCAGGTGTCATCCACATATCTGAACCAGTGGCTGGGTGCTATGCCCTTAAAGGTATTTAGCGCCTGTGTTTCTACCTCGTATTTAGCGCCTGTGTTTCTACCTCCTCCATGTAAAGGTTGGCCACAATGGGTGAAACTGGAGATCCCATAGCACATCCATGTTTTTGCTTATAGAACTTATCCCTGTATTTGAAATAGGTGGTATTCAGGCACAAGTCCAACAAGGAACACACCTGTTTGGGTTGAGATCGTTCTGCTGGTAAGAGTGCTTTCTCACCATGTCAACAGCCTCCTTGGTGGGTATACAAGTGAAGAGAGATGTCACATCATAGGACACCATAGTTTCTTCTACACAAGTACTATATCTTCAATCTTGTTGGTGAAATCCTGAGAGTTCTGGAGTGTGATGCTTAGAACTTCCCACCAAGGTCCTAAGATTAGCTAGATTTTGCCACCTTGTATGTTACAGAGTGATGCTGCTGACTATAGGTCTTAGTGGGGTCCCTCCTTATTATCTTTGGGAGTCCATATATGCATGGATGTGCCTCACCAGGGTAGAGGCGATGATACATTGCTCGGTCAATGGCTTTATCCTTTTGAAGTGTTGTAGTAAGTCTATGACTCTTTCTTGTAACGGCTGGTGGGATCCCTTTAAGGCCTCATATGTGTTGTTATCGGCCAAGCATGGTCACCTTATCATGGTAGTCTGAGTGTTGAGTACCACTGTGCATCTTCCTTTATCTTGATCTAATTGAATACAACAGATATACCATGACCTGGATGAATGAGTACCTTCACAAGCAAAACTTGTAGTGTGTAGTTCATGAAGCCATATATCTTGATGATACAGCAGAACACAAGAGTACAATTTTAATAAGCATATCTATTTTTTTCAGAAAGCATAATTTTACAACTCTCCAATGCTGTGCTGTAACATGCATATGTAGTCCAGTTTATGGCAATATGTCTGGCTACTTAGAATGTAACATCATTTTATACAGCACACTGTTCTTGGTCACTGGAAACGAGATTCGAGGCATAGCATAGGTCTACATTACATTACATTTTATATCACTGGCCAAAATTTAGGATTTTAAATTTAGTTTATTTTGGTGATGATAAATTGTGAATCTCTTCTTCTAAATTGGACAGATACTTTCTCAATACACAAATAAGGAACAAAGACTTCTGGGAATTTACCATGTTTCCATGGAAGCTCTTAGGAACGCTATATCTTTAAAAACACTTTTACAGCATTCGACAAGCTAAATGCAATAACTAAATACAAACAGAGGAAATTTTCCCCCTTTCCCCTTTATGATTATTTTAAGCTCTCTGTGCATGGATTTTTGACTAACTTTACATTAAATGTTCACCTATGTTCTCCTATAACTAAAAAAAACTGCCCAATTGTCAGTTACTAGAGATGGCTGAAACTCTGAAGTTTTGTTCCGTATTCAGATTTACAGAATTAGGGGAAAACCCAAAGATACGAAAACGGAACATATTTTCAAGTGTTACCGTATATACAATGTTATTTTTGGTAACCCTCGAAAATAACCTTGAAGGTTCGATAACCTTTGAAAATACCATTGGAAACTACTTTTGAGTTTGAGCAGATGGAGTAGGCAGAGACTTTTGCCAGAAAGAAATAAAACCTATATTTAAATATTTGGGGAAAATATCAGTTGGGGTTGCAGGCAGAAAACTAACAAGCCACCAGTTTTTTGTTTAAAGGGTAGACATGCCCTTTAAAGGATAACTGTATTGCCTTAATGCATTTGTTTTTTCTAAATTACTTTAAAAAGAGTAAAGGTATGCAGCCCTCCCCATAAATTTTGTTCCTAATTTCGAGCCTCTCTTTGCCTTCAATAAGCCATGCTGTGAAGGGGGCGTAACAATTATGTCTGCCTCTAACTGTCATTCAAAGCTAGCATGCGAGAAAACACTCCTCCACCCATCCTTGATCAACTTGATTATGTAGTCTGTATCCTAGCAACAGGATATTTCAAGTTTGTTTAACTGGCAGAGGAGGAGGAGAGAGATTATAACAGAAATTCCCACCAGCGAATGACAAGTGATATGTTAATCATGGCCCTGGGCCATCTAGGAGGCGGGCTTTTAGAACTCATTTTGCTGCGTGATATCTAAGTGAGGGAAGTGATTTCAGCTGCTGGAAGTGTGGACATGTAATGGGGGTGATGTTTTTTTTTATATTGTTGTCCTTTAAGTACTATATAACTATTGTCATATGTATGGCTCGGAGAGAGATAACACATTATTTGCTTGTATATACAAGCAATAGAAGTAATCTGATAGGATATACTAGGAAAGTGTTGTATGATTTTTAATACAGGCAGCCATAAGGGTGCATGTATTTTAATTATTTTAACTTCCCATTTCTCTAATAAAGGGATTTTAGTCAGAACATAGAGTTATAGAGGCATGAACAGTGCCCCATGTGAGAGAGGAGCAGTTAACTGAGCTACTTTTTATCCGTAGAGAAGTTAGATTAACTACAATGAAAGGTTTACCTTATTTCACAATTGTCTAGGGATCTACTTTAAACATTGCACATTTCCTAACAGAAATTGTGCTTCATTTCAAATGAAGCATATTTATATACACACATAGTAGTTTATTGTCAACCACCAACAACCCCCCCCTACACAAACACACACACTAAACATTATACTTGCGTTCATGAGGTGAGGACCTAGTGTTTGGGGTCCTTATCCTGTGTATTTCAAAAGGGAGGGGGTGATCTTGGGGGTGTAATGGCTCTTTAAATTGTTTACATATACATGCATATAATGTAAGGAATTATAATGTAAGGAATTGTACTGATTTAGGGCTCATTCACACTACACCAGTTTGTATCTGTTTTTTAAAAAACGGACAGGCAGTAATACCCCATATGATTTTACAATATCGCTTGCTGCATTGTATTCCACCTTATATTTTTAAATGGACTGTCTGTCTAAAATGCATTAAAAACACTGTATGTTTGAGTTTCTGTCCATTTTGCGCAAAGGATGCCTGGGAGTTCATGTGATGCTATTTCTGGTCCGCGGGCTTAAGAATAGCAAAGTCACCAGAAAATCGCAAGATCTCTCTTCACAACAATTTCTCCAAAAGCTCCTGAAACACTCCCACACAAAAACTCCTGAAACACTCCCACACTCCCAGGAAGTGACAAGTGTTTTTTGGTCCTGCCCCTTTTAATTCAATAAACTTGAAAACGCAAAAGACAGAAAGGCAGAAATAATGGACACAAATGGATAATAATGCACATGGTTAGCAATGGATACAAAATCGTGTTAAAAACTCACTAAATGCACTGCGTTTTTAAGTTGCGTTTGTGTCTATTCCTAGTGTGAACGAGCCCTCACAGCACTGTGTGCATGTTTGGAAGGGGGAAGGAAAAAAAATGGATCAACATTATAAAACACATAGGCAGAAAGTATATATTTTTTTAAACTGTGAACTTTAGATTTAAGAGCTATATGAAAGAATATTCATTGAATTAGACAAAGCGCATTCTTTTTTCAAAAATATTAGTTCCGTCCTAAACAATGTTTTAAAGTTTTCACTTTACTTTTAAAGATTTTACACTGCCTTTAAATTTTGCTGAAAAAAGAGGTGTTAGGAAATTTTAGTAATTGAAAAGGGAATCTAGGTCAAACGCGATCCAGCAGACATTCTTAACAAATCCCTAGAGATCAATTACTGGTTTTTCAATGTGTTAAGAATTGTACATTGACCTCAACATTAAAACACATGAAAGGGATCAAGGAACAAATAAGTTTTTTCCGAATGAAAAAACTGGACGTATGAAAGGAGGTTTCCAATAACAGAAAAAAAACACATTTTTTTTAAGAAAACAACATTCTTCCATAAAAAATTCTGCTTCTGCAGTTTAGAGTTTAAGATATTGATTTTGAATGTAAAGCCCATATAAAAGAAAAGCAAACTTTAAAAATAAATGTTATTCCAATAAGACTTTCTTTATTGTACAAACACAATGCTCTTTAGGTTTTAGAAAACCTAAATGTTAAACTACAGTTTTATATTTATTTGGGAGGAATAATATTGAATAATATTGAAGTGTTGGACCCACTATACATTTGTTAGTTTTTTTGATGGAATCTGTTCTGTGACAGAAAAATTATAATGTAGTATAATATAGTATTTTAAGTTGAATAAACATACGTAAATCTAGTCCAACCTACTCAGCAATACCCACATTTCCTTCCTAAAAGTTGATCCAGACAGAGGCAGCAAAAAAAAAAAAAATAGCATGAAAGGGGAAAAAAAATACTTCCTGACCTCAAGAAGAGTGTAAAATGTGGTACTTCGAGCCAAGTGGAATACTGGGATATAGGCAATGGCACATAGCCCTGTGTGACGATTAAGGTCTTCTTGAATTCTGCTGACTTCTTCCTGTATCACTGCTTGAAAAATGTATCATCCAGAAAATGCCAGCAGGTTTGAGAGTTGATTTTTAGTTGTCCTTAAGCCTGAACAAGTCACAGTAGCTCATCCTTACTGATAGCAGCCCACACAAGTATTACTCCTTCACCTTAATGCTACATGACTGAAATTGGCACACTGTGTCATCTAGAGATCCAATTATATGCTTCCCCATCCTGTCTTTATTCTACAACTTGTAAATTCAGTGGCAGTCATGATGTAGCCTTTCTACCTAAGCCATGTCTCCGAGCACTTGTGTATAGCACATACAAATCTTTATCTACATAAAGGTAAGTCCATTTATCAGACATCTAATTTTGAACCAAGATTACTATTTCACTCTGTGGAAGTCCGATAGTAAGATGTTATACCACTTTACTGTTGCCCACCTAAGGAGGTGCTTGGTGTGTTGCTAATGTGAGCAACAATTTCTCAAAAACTTTGAAATCAGCATGTGACTGGAGTAAAGGGTAATGAACAAATGGAACTGTATAAATTGAAAATGTAATCTAGCATTAATACAATAAAGGCACATTTCATTCAACGGGAAGTCAAAGCTGTAAAGTCATCTTTAACCAAACTATTGTAATTAATACCACACATTGTTGTAGAAAAAGATGGAAACAAAGAGCAGTTGTTGAGATAACTGGCTTCCATTAACAATTCTGCGATTGGCAATGAGATCCAGTATTTCCCAGTCATAGGTCAGGTCCTTTTTAGAAAAAGGGCAATCTTGCTGACTTAAAGGTAAACTGCAGTCTTTCTTCAAGTCTCATTTCTTCTGCTATGAAGCTTTGATATGGTTTGTTCTTGTTCTTGTATTAGACCCTACCTGTCATCAACTTTTCTGTGCAAGCCAGTTCACAACAGGCATTTGACCTGGGGGAGCTGTCCGGGTGGCCAGGTAAACTCTTTACTACAGGATCTGCCTCTTTATCTTTCATATGCTAGAATGCCTGGAACAGTATCAAATTTGAAGCAAAAAACAGAAGCTTGACCTTTTAATTTTTTTTTTTAATGGCTCAAAACTTACCAAAGAGATGGGGTTGGTGGGGAAGGGTGGAGCCATCACTCAGCGAATTAATATGAGTGAACCACAAAAAAAACAAACAAAATTGGAAAGTAGACGAAATACAACAACAATACAAAGATTGCGATCTATAGTGGTATTTGTTTTCATGGAAACATTTATGAACATATCATTCACCAAGCCCCTTATATTACCACTGTTCAACACTGAAATCAGTACTATGTTAATGACATGGACAACCTCATAGTCCTGTTACAGCAGTTTGATATTGAGAATGCAGTAGTTCCTTTTTTCAGTTACAATACTTTTCTTAAAATGTATATACTTTGTACTGTATTTGTGTTTATCTGTGGAGATTTAGCATGCTATTAAAGATGAACTTCAACATGTTCATCTGGCAGAGTAATCAATAATTCATTGGAGGTTGGATAATACATTTTTAACTTGTGATGAACAGGGGCACTTCTAGGGTTTTTGCTGCCTGAGCCAAACTTTTGAATGCCACCCTCAATTATTTCCAGGAACGGCGCAAAGCCGAAGTGGGTGTGGCTTTGACGGTGGGCTTGGTTTTAGCGTGGCTAAAATGTTACAATTTTGAAACTCCTATCACATAGGTATTTAAACAGTTCCTCAGTCAATTAGAAATAATGTAAATAACTAGAAACAGATATTACACCCCCTTTTTGTGTAAGTGGTGCCACTACAACATTGCTACTTCCGGTTTTTTGTTGCGCAAACAAACAGAAATACCATACTTTCTCTAGTATAAAAGATTTTAGCCAAAAGATTTGTAAGCCTGCCACCACGTCAAGGTAGACTTTTTCAGCAGGGCCCTAACTAACCTAACTAGTCTAACCTAGCCTATCAAACTAACTATAGCTAACCTAACTATATAAAATGATTTTAAGAACATCATATCTGTTACTTGGAAAAATTCTTTTTTTTCTTGACCAGTCAAGGAAAAACATTTTTTCCCCACCACTGCTTGTCTGCAACCTTTCTTCTTCAATGCAGGGGTGTCGCCTGAGACAAATTTCTCACTCTGCCTAATTAAATTGCTCTGACAAAAGTTTTTTTTATAACTGGTAATGAAGCAGGGTGTCTGGATAATAATGAGGTACACCCCTCTTGCACTGGCACTTGGCACAGGAAGGTTGGGCTTCAGTTTTTACCGATTGTACATGGTTAGAGTGACAGATTTAGCAATGGATAAAATTAAAGATATAGCCATCATTCAGTCAGTACACACCCCTTTCAAGAATAAAAAAGGCAAAATTTTACCCATGGGGAGAGTTGATCCCAGAAAACAAATATAGGCTAATCATCACAGTCTAGCCAGGATATCCTGAAATGTTATCATAGATGGATAGTTGTTTTATCTATAAATATTCTAGTTTGTGCTCATTTTGCTTTTCATTTCACACTTTATATGATAACTTACTGAAATCATTACATCAAAAAAGGCTTCTGTTACATGCCAGAATATAAACAACTCTTTTGCCATAGGGCAATAAGATTTTTTTTAAAAAAAGAAAGAGGTTTGAGGTTGCTGCTGGTACAGACACCACTTTGGCGTCTGTAAAAGATATGCAGCCTCACGCTTTTCCGGAGGTTTCCCACTATCATACTGCACAGCGATCACACCCTATATAAATGTGTGACAGCAGCAACCTCAAGTCTCTTAAATAAATAAATATTAATGGTCCCTCAAGAGAAGAACTTAGCTTTCTCATGTTACCTCAATCAGTTTTAATAATTCCAAAATAGACTTAACATATTAGTACAAGAGTAATGCTCAGTGAATGACACTGATTCTAATGTAGCAATCATAGTTCAATGTTTCAACTTCTTAAAGCTGAGCAGATTATGTTATGTTTTGGTGCCAATGGATAAGAATTTCTTTAGGACTAGGATGAAAATTTTTGCTGATAGCTATGTGATCAACACGATTTTTCAAACCTGTAAATGAGCTATGAGGCCAGAAAATGTTATTCAGAACACAATAACACAACAAATTAATTATTAAACTTAAATCCTTTTTTTTTTTTTTTAGATGTGATCTGTTAAAAAATAATTAATTTAATTAATTCATTAAGCTTTAGACTTCAGAAGAATGGGCATTTATTTATTATTTTTCTTAATTGAAAACATTCATTTAGTCAGCATAGGGAAAAATTAAACTAAACACATTCATTTTAGGACTTAACAATAACATAAGGCAATGATTCAATGCCTTTTTTTATGTATGCTAAAACTGTGCTAGATAATAATTGTATTTGCTGACAGGCTAAGGATCTGACACCAAGCCCCATCTCTCTCCCCACTGCTGATTGGGTCTTCTAACTTAAGGCATGTTCCACAATATAAGAGTTCCTTTTGCTATCTAATTAACACAAGATGACACAGAGAAAAGAAAAGGCTATTCATTTTAATGTTTTTGATAAAATTGCTCATTAGCAAACAATGTTTAAAACCATAATACTTGTTTATCTCCTTTTAATAAATAAGTGATAATAACTGAATATCTAAAAAAGAGCTCTGATCTGGTTTTCAGGAATTTGTAGTTACTGCACTGCACCGGAAAAATTATTCTGTATATTCTTTGTATGGAAGGATCGTTTGATTGCCCATAAACATTATGATATTATTAAAAAAAACACAAGATGGTCTGAATATCACTCCCTTATATACTAACAAGGTGGGTCCCGAACCTTGCAACAAACACAGATAGAGGAAAAAAGAACCCACTATCTATACTACAAAGGCAAAAAATATAAGTAATAAGGGAAAAACTAAATAGCAATATTAGATCGGAATATTCCTTTACTAGCACAATTTAACAATTAGTAAAACACATACCTTACACAATGATACAAGTGAAATCCCTTGTTTCCTAATATGTAACACACAGGCAGCAAATCCAGCCAATGATAGGCGTGCCACCAAATAAGTCTCTGCAGAGTCCAAGTGACTAATTAATGCGCAACGTTACCTTAAATGGTACAGACAGTTCCACAGAGCCAACCTCAGTGTACCGGACCCTTCTATACCGCTTCCCCAGTGCTTGTCTCCCGATATCCCACACGGACCAAACAAACAGCAAAGACCGCTACACGATTTCATACCTTCCCTCCTGGTACACACTACAGGCCTGATGAAGTTGTCATAACAACGAAATGCGTAGCATGTGGAAGTGTTATTTCCAGTCTAGACTGAGATCATTGTGATTTTTATATATGTTTTTATGACCATATTGTGCTTTTATTATTTGCTGTTTTATCTTGTGTATTTGTGTATTTAAAGGGTGTATTGGCACTATCACTATTATATGCGGAGCAACCACTTGGAGGGATCCTCCCCCGTGTACCCAGGAGCCCTAGTAGAACGTCTGCGGTCACGTGACGGAAGACGCGGAAATTGGAGTGTCCGTTGTGGAGCCGGGCGGTGGATGTCCATGCTGTAGTGCTTACCAGGAGGGAAGGTTTGAAATCGTGTAGCGGTCTTTGCTGTTTGTCAACAGGCGGATCAACGAACGACCCCCGACCGAGCGCATACACACGGACAATTCTTGGGCGAAACAGCCATTCATCGGGTGTACCACTCTGCCGTCCGGGGTCGTGCCTCGCTTGAAAATTAAGCGTGTGTATGAGCCTTAAGGTATAGCTATCACAGTGCAACTATAAAGGTTGTGCCTCTGGTACCATTAATCCAAAATTAACTTACTGCACATTAGGAACATATTAACATTTATCATTACTTAAGAACAAGTTCGATTTTTAAATGATAACTGTTTTACTGAAGAAAACATTTTGCAAACCCTATCCTTACTGTGGGTATTCCATCCAAAACAGATTCCCTAGTTTCGAACGATCAGACTCTAGGGACAAAAATAATTTCCCTAACCTTGACATCAGACCCCGTAAAGCTCATGGGATGCTTAACGATGTAACTTAAGTGCTTGAAAAATTATGTTTTTCAAGGAGATGGTATCTGATTTCATTCCGGAAAGCTAAAGATTTTGTCCCTCTTTAAGAGCACTTAAGGACTGATAGGTTAGCAACAGGATTGGGGTTTGCAAATAAGAAGACAACTGTACAGAGAGTTGCTTGCACTAAACATTTACTAACAAAAAATTGAAAACGGAATGTTTTGTAGCAACTTGCATTCTGCTCAATATACTCAATATGCGAACTGGATACATTTTCAGGAAACTGTATCTATATATAATAAATTTATATAATACAATCCTTGTATAAATGTGTGCCCATTGGTGCACAGTGGAAATTATGTGTGTATGTTTTGCTATGTGTAGATACAATGTCTATAAAATCTTTATACAGGGATATTTTAAACTGTTATTCAAACAGTCAGCAGCTTCCAGAAAAGAATAGACCAAGGCAATCCTGCCACAATGTGCAGCTCAACATAAACAGCACCATTTTATTTAAAATTGAAAGCTCAGGGGCCATGCTTTCAGTGATACCAACACCAAATGCACAAACATTCAAGTGATTTGGGATCTATCTGCCTCTCCCTTATGCCCATAGCTGTTAAGCTGTAGGGCTACAGAGAGGCTACTTAGATTCCTTCAACCGGTAAGCATCAGGAACCATTCCAAACTTACTCTCCCTTTCCACTCCCTGCAGGCATCCAGAGGGAGGCTCAAATGGGATAAGGACCCAGGCGATATCACCACAGGTAAAAATCTAGAGGGTCTATGTGGACTAAACCTGAAAACAGACCCAGGCAATCCTGCCACAATGTGCAGTTCAACCTAAACAGCACCACTGGACATTATCCAGTTTAACATGCTAAGTTCATAGTTCTTAGTATTTACCACAGAAAGTTCCAGATTTACAGTCACTATGGGGTTAGGACTTGGGGTACAGGATACTGATTGGCTATGTAGGTTAGGGAGAGGTATGGTTTAAAGGAGTTAAAAGCTCTCCACGGAGTATAAAATGAAATAGAGCCTTCTTATAACAGAAGGTACCTCACAGCCACATTTAATTACAGCATTGCCCTAATAATCTAACATATAAACACATTTTTCTCAATCCGAGAGAAATGGGCAGCAACATGCAAAGTATCTGATTTATATATATAATACAGCCTAATGGTATAGAGCAGGGGTGTTAATCTTGTGACCCTTCACATGTTTTAAAACTACAAATCCCAGCATTCGCTGTTTGCACTAAGTTTTTTCTTAATGTCCTGGAGCTAAGGCATGTGTCCAGATGTAATACAGTTACATGGTATAGAGCAGGGTGTTACATTTGGGACCTTTCACAAGTTTGAATACTACAACACCCAGGATTCTCTGTTCGCAGTAAGTTTCTTCTTAATGTGCTGTAGCTAAGGCATGTGTCCAGATTGGTAAAAGGGCATGTCCACCCCCAAAACTATAATCCCCCCAACTACTGGCCCCATCATTTAGTGCAGTGTAATCCTTACCTCACATCCCAGCTCCATATGGTTCTCCTGTAGCCCCCCCCCAAAGTCCCAAAAACTGCCCACCAGGAGGATAGCAGAGTCCATATAGGACTCTGCCTCCTACCTGGCCTCCGGGAGAATTTTGGCATGCGTACTGCAGCCCTTCTCCCCCTCCCTCCCCCTCCCTCTCCCTCCCTCTAAGGATTCCCTCCCCCTAGCGTAAATCACTTTAGCTATATGCTTGCCCCTGTCCCCCCAGCCCCAACCGCTATATTTATATGTTTAGAAAGCTCCCCAAACTTTACTTACCTCTCCTCTTTCCTCCACCGAAATGAGCTGCCGGCAGCTGTGTCCGTGATTGGCTGCCGCTCAGCCAATCACAGACGCGACTGCCTGTCCCGCCCCTCTGCTTGCATTTTCTCGCAAGCAGAGGGCCGGGAGCGCGGTGGAGGAAAGAGGGGAGGTACGTAGAGTTTGGGGAGCTTTCTAAACATATAAATATAGCGTTTGGGGCTGGGCTGGCAGGGGGAATCTTATATTAAAAAATTAATTTTAGGGCGGACATGCCCTTTAATTAATATATACAGATGCAATACAGCCTAATGATATACTGTATATACTCGAGTATAAGTCGATCCGAATATAAGTCAAGGTACCTATTTTTACCTGAAAAATTTGTAAAAACTGATTGACTCGAGTATAAGCCGAGGGACAGCAGAATTCCCATACATGAATAACAGTAATAGCCAAATCCAGCACCAGTAACCCCGAATTCTCCAGATGTTTGGAAATTACAACTCCCAGCATGCTTTGTTGCTGGGAGTTTCAGTTTCTAAAGATGTGGAGTGGCAAGGTTCAGTAAACTTTTAATTAAGCTTACTATCATTTACAATTCTCCTGAACCCCATATTGTAAAGGGCCCTCTGACCCCCATATAGTAAAGGACTCTCTGATCCCAATAGTTAAAAATGTAGTTTCAAGCTGTCAGTTGCACTGTACTAGCAGCTGTTTTCTGCCCCAAACTGAGGAGACATATCAGATTTACAGCATCCAGATGAGCAGTGACAGTGCTGAGTGAGTCCAGCAGCCAGACTACAGGAAGCAGGAACGATTGTAAATTCAAGAACAACTCCTGCAACTTTCTATGCAGGTTAACACAGCGCAAGAACAGCTCCTGTTACTTTCTATACAGGTTAACACAACCACCTACTGGTTACTATCCGCAATTGCAGAATTTGGATCTAAATTAGGACTTGACCTGAGTATAAGTCAAGGTTAGGTTTTCAGGCTTTAAAGTTAGCCTGAAAACCTAACCTCGACTTATACTCGAGCATATACAGTACAGCATATGTATTTAACTTTTCACATGTTTAAAAACTACAACTCCCAGCATTACCTGGCTGCACAGAATGCTGGAAAATGTAGTTTTTATAAAAAAAAAAAGTTTTTATACATCCTGAAATATAGCCATTTTCCTGATTTACAGACATTAAAAGCCCACGGTCATGCTTTAACGATTCCTACCCAAGGGTTTGAAAATGTAAGTGATCCATCTGCCATTCCCTTACATCCATAGGCATTACACTATTGGATTAGGGAAGGATTATATGGGTCACTAAAGAGAGTAGAAATCATAACCCTTACCAAACTTTCACTCACTTTCATATTTCACCTACCTGCCAGCTATATCCAGGGGGTCTTACTGGAATAAACCTGCAGATCTGAGAACAGACCCAGGCAATCCTGCCACAATGTGCAGTTCAAACTAAACAGCACCATTGGGCAACCCAAGACCCTATACAGGATCCAGATTAACATGCTAAATTCAAATTAGTATTTAACACAGCAAATTCCAAATTTACAGATGCTGTGGTGTTAGGACTTGGGTGTACAGCATACTGATTAGCTTAAAAGATTATGGTGAGGTACCCTCACCCCAACCCTAAAGGAGCCAAAAGCTCCCCACAGAGTATAAAATGAAGTAGAGCCTGCTTATAATGGAAGGTACCGCACATATTATGTTATTAATATATCAATAGTGGAAAAAAGGCCATTTCTCGAAGAATACTGGGTAGTTTCAGAGACATGCAAAGTAATTTTATCATATACAGGCATCACTTTCTGTCTAGCAAACAGAAACCATTTATTTCTTTCTATGGAGAAGGGAGGGGGGAGTAAATGTGTCTGAACAGCTTTTAATTGGCTAAGACTGTTTTAATTGGCTAAGACACATGTTTTACAAACTGCACATAATTAGGTGTAATACAGGAACTTCCTTACTCTTCCTGTCTTGGCATGTACAATGCCTAAGATAATTTTTGATTTGCTAACAGTGTAAGATCATTGGATATTTAATAAAATTCCACTTCCTTTTAGTGTCTACATGGAGACCCTTTAGCACCCTTAGAGGTGTGGCTAAACCTACCATTTTGAGTTTTCCATTCAAACTTAGGGGTGTCAAGTACAGTAAGTATACTTTATTAATTGTATATAATTTGTTTTGTAATTCAGTATTAAGTAGTAGTACTATACTTTGTATAGTGTTATTTGTTACTATTTAATTTGTTTAATTATAATAGTGATAATAGTATAATCTAATAGTGATAATTACCCACATATATATAGACCTTTCCTATGTGTAATAGTGTTATATACCCCCACCTCCACCTAACTAGTTGCTCCTAAAAATATATATAAGTTTCACAGACTAATTTTTAAGTATACCCGCATCTGTTCATAAAGTGCTACAATTACAGTGGGCACAGATATGCTTAAAAAACTGTATAGAAGCTTAGTGCTTAGTTTATTAGTGCTCAATATGAGAACTGGATACATTTTCAGGACAATATATATATATATATATATATATATATATAAAAACATAGAAAAGATAATCAATGCACATTCCTATGCCCCGTACAATATCATATATATGATATTGTATGGGACCTAGGAATGTGCATTGATTGATCTTTTCTATGTTTGCATAAATTTGACCAGATCAGTAGCACTTCCGCTAAATTTAGATGTAAATTAGCCTAAATGGAGTGCTTCCACAATCCTTGTATTGTATATATATATATATATTATATATATATATTATATAGATATATATTATATATATATATATATATATACACACACTTTCCTGAAAATGTATCCAGTTTATCATAGCACTAAGCTTCTATACAGTTTTTTAAGCATATCTGTGCCCACTGTAATTGTAGCACCTTATGAACAGATGCGAGTATACTTTAAATTAGACTGTGAAACTTACATGGAGGAATAAGAACAGGAAATAATTATATCATGTGGAAATTGAATAAATATAGGGATTCTTTTCAGACTGTTCCTTCATCCTGCATGGCTTGGACATATATCCTTTGCCTCAGGCAAGGAAGACTTCAGTGGGATGATGTAAGTAAAGAAGTAGAAAGCATTCCAAGCCACTGAGGAAGCAGTTAGAAGTAAGCTAAACATTTCAACACCATTTCAACATTTCAAGGCCACTTTAGTTATGATTAGGCATTATTTCTTATTTAAAAAAAGACATAAAAAAGGGGAAGAGGAACTCAAGATGGATCAAATATGAAGTGCTTAGTTTGATGCCCTTGTATTGAGTGTGTAATATTCCTTTGTTGTCTTTGAGTACTGTGAAAGTATAAGAACTGGTCCATCTTGTCAGGTATTACACCCTTTATGCTAAGTTTACTGGACCAACACATTCCTCCTTTTTAAATGACAAGAGACATTACTTTTTAGGACCTAATACTAATAATATGCACATTAGGTAGACATAGAAATTACAACATGCATTCCCCTTTTTAGACAGGGATAGTTTTAGGGCACTGTGCCCAGTATACAGAAAATATTTATTTATGTATAGCTAGAATTGCTTGATACAGAAGCCCTCCAGCCGTTGTTTAACTATACATTTCTGCATTATTCTTTTGGAAATGCACAAAGTTTAATTTCAGCCCAAGCTGGAAGGTGTGTGGATAAAATTTTCTCTGATCTACATTTTTCCATTCCAGGTTAGGGTCATATTAGAAAACCCCGGTGCGCGCACACATCCTCTCCCCCCCCCCTGCATTCCACAGCATGCTCACACCACCGATCCCCCCCCCCCTGTGGACAGCGGTTGGATGACATATCATGTGCGCTTGCAGATGGGTCCAGCGTCCGTGAATATAGACAGGTTTGTTTTAGTATATAGCATACCTCTAAGCATCTCTATTCTCCTAAAATCACACCATTCCCACTTATTTGTGGCACCGCTTCTGCTTAACAATCAGTATAGAAAATTAGTTGTTGACGTTTATAAAACAAAAAGATGCATAAAGATTTCTTACTTGTCTGAGATCGATGAATGCTAACTGCAGGGTATCCTCCTGAAATCCTGGAACTGGGTCTGAACTTGCAAACACTACAAATTAAAAAATGATGTAGTTATTAATCACATATTTATACCAATCATTATTTAATATATTGCTTAATGAATGCCTAATAACAGAATCCTCCACTGTCACACCTTATTGTGCATGCACGCTAAGTGGTCAGGACCTGTCAATGTGGATTGTGCAAAAGGTAAGTGTCTTCTAACTTTGTTCCTGGCTCCATAGAAATTGATTGAAGAACTTTTTCAGTGAATTATTCCTATAAGAGCCAAAGATGCCTTGACAGCACCTATTATTAAATTATCAGTTTTATATTATGTGTATAGTTTTCTTGCCACACTTTTAGATTTGGTTATTTTATTTAACATGTCTTCCATTATTTTTTTTTGTGGCAAATACAAAACTTCAAAAGAACTCTTTGGTACCTTAGAAAACATATTTAGGTGTGTAAATCAGATGTTAAAAATACACATTGTGGCATATTTATAAACGGTCGCTATTTTTTGGCATTTTGCTATAGCAGGACATCACAATGGCAAAGATCGTTAATTTTTATAAAGCCAATCAGTTTCATTACGTAATGTATTGTAACGGTGAGGTGCGGCAGTAGTGCCTTCTCTTTTCATCGTGATACCGGACTTAACACAATGAATACGCCGATAACGGCAGCGAAAAGTTAACTAACCTTTATGAATATGCCCCACTGACATTTGTATTCAATACCAAGTGTAAATAGTGCTGTATTTAGAACTTTCAATTTAAAATGCAAGGTTTGGTGTCTTCAGTGGGGTTACCTTGTGCTTTTGTCTGGCTATTACAATTATACACCTTTTGGCATTTAAGTGGTGCGGGAATTTTTCCTACATATAATATATTGTGTTTCTGCTATATACTAAGTTAATGGAACACAAAGTTCGGGAAAGTTGTTTGGAAAAACAGATCAATATTCAACAAACTTTAGCTACCTCTGAATGGATTCAAAGAATCACCCCCATCCCCACATTTACCAATAAATTATATATGTAAATAAAAAAACTGTTTTTAGTATTTAAACGCTATATAAAAACAAATTATCCATAAAAATTAAATACTTCTAAACTGATTTCTGCTTATAGCTCTTCCTCATAGCAAGGCCAATTTATCATAATTACATGCATTGTGTCACTTGAGAAACCATTGAGAGGAAGAATTTAGAAAACAGAAGAGCTAAATTTTATCCAAAATTGTCAGCAATTCTAAAAACTGGGTGACAAAAGACATGGTAACAGGTCAATAAGTCTGTATGTTTTAGGAACTCTTACTCATACATTTCTGTACCTATTCATTCTATAAAACATGCCCTACAGAAAAACAAAGGCCATTGGGGAGTCCTTTGGCAAGTGTTGAGTAAACGGCTGGTGAAAATGGAAGCTGGAGTAATGCGATCAAGGGAATATTTAAGTATCAACAAGCATCTGAGTGGATGACCTTTGACATGTCAAGCTTGAGTGGCTCTTGGGCTTAGTCTAGCCCTCTCTATGTTCTGGAGACAAAAGTAACCTAAAAGTGTCTCAGAAAAAAATAACTTAAAATCCTATGTCCATTATGTCACTTTATGTGTAGATGTTCCTGAGGCACATTTTTAATGACCGCAGAATAAAAGACTTAAAGGAGAACTAAACACAAATTTTTATTCTCCAGAATCTGAAAACAACCCCCTAAAAACACCAATAAGTTATAAAATACCACTTCAGTAAATTATAGAAGGGATAATATGCCCCTTACAGTGTAATATAAGGATATATAAGTCACAGAGGAGTTCCCTGGCCATATAAAAGTGCTTTTATACAGGACAGGAAAATCCGAGGTGACTTTATAAACCTTATATTACAATGTAATGGAGCGTATTATTTCTTATAATATATAAGTTAAAAAAAAAATGAATTTACTGGCTAGTCCCTTTAATAAATCCCTAACTATCCTTTCTCCCTTCACTAAATAAATAATCTAAATACACAGTAACCCCTGTCAGCCCTGTAATAAAATAATGAATACATACCAGAATTTAACTTGTTAGTGGACATCATTCTGGCAGCCTTTCTTCTGGAATTCCCTGCTCCCTTTACATTTCTTCCTAATTCCCCTTTAAATAACACTTTCCTTGTTCAACCCTGCAATAAAAAAGATTAATGTAACACACAGACATTTACTGTTCGTAAAATCCTTATCTAAGTCTTTGATGTAAAATCCCTCTCACCCGTTAACGTAAATCCTGTCAGCCGAGATACAACGTCCTGAAGCCCTGCGAGTCAACTTGAGGAGAGCGTGCAGAGGAAGTTGTCAGTACGCTGACACGGACGCTCTCTCTTGCAGGGCTGCAGGAATTTGTCTTGTCACGGCTGACAGGATTCAAGTTACCGGGTGAAACGGACTTTACATCAAGGACTAAGGTAAGGATTTTACGAATAGTAAATGCCTGTGTGCTATAGGAATGTTTTTTTATTGCAGAGTTGGACAAGGAAAGTGTTGGTTACAGTGGAAGGTGGACGGCAAATGTATGGGGAGCAGCAGTGGTATATATTCTTATAAAAATCACTCAACTACGTAGTTGAGTGATTTTTATAAGGATATATTCCACTGTTGCTCCCATTATAATCCAGGCCACTTATATATTATATTAAAGTTAAGAACTGGAAGAAGTATCTGTGTCTATGAGCAGTGTTAGACCACACCTCCTGACCTCAGTCACATGCTTCCTTGCTTTATCTGTCCTGTAAAAGGATTGGCTAGAGATTATTAATGGGTGTGATCAACTTAACAAGTTTCTGCCATTGCTAAGGACTGAGCATGTGCAGAACATAATGGTCTTTGACCTAATGCTGTGAAGAAAAGCACAAACCATGTTATTCAGGTACATTTCCCAGCACTCGTATCAAAATGAGAGGTAACACACAGATTACTGGTTTTATATCAAGGTGTTCTGGCTTCTGTGTTGTTCTGTGAATTTGGTTGTCCTTTAAGGGTTTCAATATTAAATAAACCTACATTTTTTGTCAATTAAAGGGCATGTCCTCCCCCAAAACTATAATCCCCCCACTACTGGCCCCATCATGTTGTGTAGTTTAATCCTTACCTCACATCCCAGCTCCATATGGTTATCCTGTAGTCCCCCTCAAAGTCCCAAAAACTGCCCACCAGGAGGATAGCAGAGTCCATATAGGACTCTGCCTCCTACCTGGCCTCCGGGAGAAGTTTGGCATGCGTACTGCAGCCCTTCTCCCCCTCCCTCTCCCTTCCGATTTGGATTCCCTCCCCCTAGTGTAAAACCCTTTTTAGCAAACATTGCCCCTGTCCCCCCAGCCCCAACCACTGTGTTTGTAATATCAGAAAATGCCCAGAACATTACTTACCTTCCCTCTTGCCTCCGCCGCACTGAACTCCCGGCAGCCGCTCCCGCCCCTCTGCTTGCATTTTCTCGCAAGCAGAGGGCCGGCAGCGCGGCGGAGGCAAGAGGGAAGGTAAGTAAAGTTCTGGGCATTTTCTGATATTACAAACATAGCGGTTGGGGTTGGGGAGACAGGGGCAATGTTTGCTAAAAAAAATTCTGAAGGGTGGACATACCCTTTAAATGTTGTATGACCCGCCACAGGTACACCTCAATACTAGATTTAAAAGTTATAAGTCTGCAGTTAAATATAAATAAGCAAAAAATTGCATCTTTTAAATTTTTCCCCCTTAAAGCACAATTATAGTGCCCAGACAGCCTCCATTCGGATAAAAGTACATTTAGTAGGGAGGTAGTAGTTTTTACTTCTAGCTAGAGTCATTTATGCAAGAACAAGCAATGAACTGTTTGTCTCTGCACAAGCAGCTTTTTGACATATTACACGCCTTTTAGGGAGTAAAGTGGGAGGTGGGAATAAAGTCTCCTACCTTGCTGCTTAATCTTTATAAGAGGTAATATGAACAAGCCTTAGCACTGCATTTCAACCCACTTTAAAGGAATGGCTAAATATTTAGATGCCCTATCATTGTATTGTGAGTCTAATGAGATGAGATAAAGGCCACAGCACTGTACTACAATACAGGGGAAATATCAACTCACATATAACCTACAACAGCCCATAGGCATATTGGGTCATTAGCGAGAAGTTATCTATTACAAGATTTCCAAGGATAATTTATCCTTGGAATTTATCACCCTGACCAATCGTTCACCACAAGCGAGCGATCAGCTGGGAGGAAGTTCGCCACAACTGTATGTTGGAAAGTAAGTAACTATGCTGTTCAATAGTAAATTACAGTGCATGCACATGGCTGTTATCTATAAAAGAGGAAATTACATTGGGTTTTAAAGGACTCCAGAAAGAAAATCTACATTAAATCTGCCTTATATCCTACCCTGGGGAAACATGTCAAGTGATCTTTTAGCACAGATGGTCATACATATTTAATCCTTTACATAAAACACATATTCCAATCATCATAATACCATTATTATACATTGCAAACTAAAGAATCCCTTTTGGAGCATCATGTGTTTTTATTAGGTCCCATTGTTTGGGTCTAATGGATAATCTTTTTTACTGTTTGCAGGTCATAAATTCAACAATGAACAAGAGCTCATCTTAAACACAGTCTGTGGAAAATAAAAAAGCAAATTACTTTAAAACAACAGTAGTTATTGTATGCAGGTGGGTGAAAGATTTCATAGCTAATACATATTACACATCTCACCAGCACAAAGTAACAAACAATAATTCCTATCAACCACCATGTATAATTTTTTTTGTCATCCTGTCCTTTACTTCTTATTAAATATGAAGCATCTGGCAATTCATCTGTCAATCAAGTGTGTTTCTAGCTGAACAAAACAGCTAGGTTCTGAAAATTTGATTCAAACCCAATTGAATCCATTTGTTTAGAAACCAGGACTCATTACTACTTTTTACTATTATTCTTCTACTGTATGCAGTTTTGCTGTAACTGAAATGGTGACAGTTGGGGTGTGTGAATTGCATGGTGGGAAATCCCCTTTACCAGTGATTACTGAGCATGTTTGCCCCTTAACAGATAGTCTGGTCTGATAAGGGGGCCTTGGTTAAGGGGAGGATACTAAGCATGAAAAAAACAAGCGCTCAAGTACTAAATATAAGCCATGCAGCAACACCTACACTTTAGAATAAATGCTGCTTACATGTATTTAAGTATAGATCAATATATATCTTGCAGATTCTGTATTTCATCTTTCAAGATTGATACAGTGTGTACCCAGCTTAAAGGGCATGACCACCCCCAAAACTAAAATTTAACCCACTACTGGCCCCACTGTGTAGTAAAAAAAATCATTACCTTACATATATGCCCCTTATGGTTCTCCTGCAGTGCTTATCCAAAGCTCAGGAAACTGAAGAGTAGGAGCTGACTTCCTGTATGAAAGGTTTCTGCCTCCCCTTGTCCTCTGAGTGGACAGTGGCATGTGCAGGGGTGCCCTTTCCCCCTCCCTCATGATCCTTCCCTGGCTGCACTTCACCTAGCATAAAATGTTTTTTATATAATGTAGGGCATCCCTTCCTACCCCCCAACCACTATAGTAGATGTCTAAAAAAAGAATCCGAACTTCACTTACAGCCCTTTTCGCTCCCACTGCATTCTCTCTCACAGCCACGGCTGCCAGTCTGGCCCCTGTTTGCAAGTTACAGCAAGCAGAAAGCCGGATCAGAGTGCCGCTGGAGCGAGGGGCTGTATGTTCTGATCGGATTGTTTTTTTGGGGGTTGGGAAGGGACGTCCTACATTTTATAATTTTTTTTATAGAGGGTGGGGATCCCCTTTAAACAGGGGTAACTGTTTCCTTTTTGATCCTTCTATTAATTTACACATGGTGTAGAAGCAGTAGCCCCGGTAGGCAAAGTTCTACAGTTAAAGGGCATGTCCACCCGTTTTCAGATTTTTTTTCTGTAGGGCACCCTCCCCTAACCCCAAACGCTATAGTTATTTGCAGCAAGACTCTCCCGATATCTACTTACATTGCCTCTTTCCCCCAACGTTCAGTCCCGGCCCTCTGCTTGCAGGGGGCCGGACAGGCAGCCGTGTCCGTCATTGGCTAAGAGGCAGCCAATAACAGATGCGGCTTCTGGCTGTTCTGAACGTCGGGGGAAACAGGCAATGTAAGAAGAGATCTGGAGAGTTTTGCTTCAAATAATTATGGCGTTTGGGGTTGGGGGAGGGAACCCTACACTACAGAAAAGGGTTTTTGACCCAGGGGGAGGGAGGGAGAGAGGGGGGGGGCTGCAGTGCGCATGTCATTTTTCTCCCGGAGGAGAGACAGGAGGCAGAGTCCTATAGGGACTTGGCCAGGCTCCTGGTGGTCAGTTTTTTGACTTTGGAGGGATATTGCAGGGCAGCCATTTGCAGTAGGGATGTATGGTAAGGATTTTTCTACATTACACAGTGTGGCCAGTAGTGGGGTAAATTATAGTTTTGGGGGTGGGCATGCCCTTTAATTCTTACTCCAGAAAAGCAATGTACCGGTACTTGCATATGAAACTATACAAAATAGTCAACTAACTGAGTTTAATGCCTTCTTTTTTTAGTTTAAAATAGAAATATAGTAGAAATAGAATAGTAGAATATATAGGGGGTTATTCAATAAAAGTTCTTATCGTTTAAAATGGTGCTAATTTTGCCCCAACCAATCAGATGCTAGCTTTCAAATGTTACATAAGTTCTGATTGGTTGGGGCAAAATTAGCACTATTTTAAATGATAAGAACTTTTATTGAATCTCCCTGTTAATGTTTAAACATGTTAAGACTTTATATATAGAAGGTCTGATGGAATAGTGATAGAACGCTTTGCTTTTAGCAAGAGAGAGTACATGAGGTTGCAGCTTCAATTACCCAGACTTAATTTATTTTTTACTAAAATGTTAATATAATATTCCTTATATCTATGCTAGCTAAGTAATAAACTGCAAAGATGACTTTTCCTTTTTTGTATGAAAAGCAATGGAATTTTTATTGTTAGAGACAGAAGCATTTATATATGTTTACACAAAGAATGCACTGAAATCTCTGTTCTGTGTCAGAGGGAGGGATGATCTCTAAACTGTAACATGATTGGTTGTCAGCTTCTAATAAGCAAGACTGAAAACTCAAGTGTACTGCATACACTTAGCTGGGTGTGTCCCCACCGTTGGAGATGTTTAAATTCAGACTGAAAATCTACATGTGCAGCATTCCCATCCTCTGTGACAAAACTTCACCCTACCACCAATTACTGTAATCTAAGACATGTTAAGCACTTTGAGTCCCATGGGAGAAAAGCACTATAGAAATGTTATTGTATCGTATTGTATTCTTTTATACTTGGAAATAACAAGGCACACAGATAAAATGCCCTAAAAGCACTCAGTCTAACTATTCATGGTTTTACATCTATAAAAGCATAAACAACAATTAAAACTTGATTGAACCTCAATGAAAGGAACAACTCTTCAAAAACAATTCCTAACTATAACGATACAAAACAGAAGAAGTAAGCTTGGCAGTCAATATGCAGTGACAAGCTCACATGATTTAGAAATCGCATTTAACATATATAAATCCCAAGATCGTTTTACAACAGTTTGGGAACAGAAGAAAAAAAAATAGTTAAGCAGTCATTAAACCCGGCACATTAAAATGTAAGATGATGTAGAACACGCCGCCCCTTCTGTGTCTGTAAAACCCGAGAAAGCCATTTATCAATACAGTAGGAAGCTACCTGCCATCTGTGAGTTATTTGCACACCCTGAGTGCTAATGGAAATGTCACTGTTGTAGCCATTAATCCCAAAATGTCAAAGGAGAGAGCTGGAGGAGGCCGATGAGTAGAGGCATAAATCACATTCAGCATAGGGATGCCTGGAATGTGTCTGACAGGTCTTGTGAATGGAAATACAACAACAATGCAGCATAAAGACACTTTGCTGTCCCTATTTTAAAGTCTCTATGCAGCAAATTCATCATTTCTATGCAGTAAACATCCCCCATGAATAAATGGCTTGGATTTTGCCTTGTTATCATATTGCCTTTTTCACTGAGGTTGGGTTTTCAGAAACAATGTCTATAAAGAAGTCATGGCAGGTCCATTCATTTCATATAGCCTGTCTTTCAAAAGCTTCTTTGCTAGAAGAAATCTTTCCAGAGCATTTATTAATAAATATGAGTTTAAAAAATGACTATGATACATCAAATGGTATAAGATTACATAAGATCATGCATCTACCATTAAATACTGCATTTTTCCTGTTATACAATACAGGAAACACCTATGAATGAATATTTTGCATAGTTGTGCTATACTACTGCTGAACATTTATGTATATACAGTAAGCAGCCAGTAGTTAATATGAATGGAAGGAAAAGACTTTTTGCATTTCTTTTTTTTACTTCCCTTTTGCTCTTACTATTTTTTGCACTGTATCTCCTCCCACAATTTTTGAGATAGAGACATGAAATTCATTATAGACATGCGGGACATGTATTGTGTTTTCTTCTAGCTAAGGAATCCATGAAAGTGTTTCTGATTTAGTGGCGCATTTAAATACTTTTTTTTGTGCATAGCCTTCAATGAATAAGTGTTAAAGGCACAATTAACACCTGCCTCTTGATTGCATTCAGATGTGAGCAGACCTAATCAGTGCTGATTAGCTGCTTCTTGATTTGATTCACTAGTAGGCAGACATAATTAGCACTGATTAGCTGTCTTAATTGTCTGTGTCACTTGCACAGATTTTAAAACTCACGCCACAGGCAGACACTCACGTTAACAGTTTTGTTTCAGTTTACACTTAAATGTTCTCTTTCTAGTTATATAATTTTTTTTTCTTAGATTATTCAAAATTCTATTATGGCTAGTAATTAATCATTGAATTTAAAACTCCATATTGGATTTACTAATTATACAATTTATAGCTATCAGTAGATTAACATACAATTTAGTTGTTTTTACACAGGGATCACAAAAACTACTATTATTGGTTTTATCCTGAACTTGCTATGGTGCTTTGGAGGAAACCCTATAAAACTGTCACTTCCTGTATTTAGGTGTTTCTAGGTGTAACTAGGGTGTAGCTATCATTGTCTGTGTGCCAAGCATTTAATCAGTGTCTGGCTGTGTGTAGTGCCAGTTTCCCAACCAGTTTATCAGTGTCTGCATGCTAAGCATTTAACCAGTCTTTGTGCCATCTATTTTACCAGTGGTTATATACAAAGCATTTTACCACTCTCTGTGTGCCAAGTATTTTACTAGTGTCAGTTGGTTATTTTAGAAGGTTTGGGGATCTAAGTTTAGAAATACTGTTTGAAACTGATTGAATAGTTTTGCTAGGTGTATGGGTAAAGTATGTTTATCTGTTTTAAAATGAGTGCCTTTAAAAAAAATGTTAATGATGAATTTGGATGTTTTTTTATGGAAATGATTATTTGATTGGGGTGCTGATTTGTGTTTGCGGCAGTGTTGGTGGGCCCATGCCCAAATTTTGCATCAGGGCCCATAAGTCTGTAGTTACGTCACTGACAATGAACACTTGAGAAAGGGTATTTACTACCAGAAACATGATGTGTTGAATGGTTCACCGAATAAAGTATCCTTCACAGCAGAGCCTGTGTATTCACTTGTTGTGTGAAACACCTATTGATGAAAGAATGAGACCAATCTGAGTTGCAACTACTGGGACTGGTGAGACAAAAAAATATATGCAGTTTCCTAATTTCCTAACTTTTGTGAAAATTTCAGAAAAAAGTTGCCACCTTCCCAAGAAAATTATGCATTTCTAATTGCCAGAGATCAGTTCACACCAGGGTAACAAATATTACAAAACAAAAAATTTGTGGAACGCTCAGCAAATACCTGCCCTCCTACGCACAGTGCCCTTTAACCCCAGATTCCCAAGACGTTACCAATCACAGAAAAAAGACGCCAATGATTTAATTTTTTTGGGACTGATGATTACAAAGGAAGGATGCTTATAGCAGTGTGGGTGGTAGTGCACTGAAATTACAGTAAATGGTAAACTAGCATTACATGATCAAGGGGAATGGCATTGTTGGTTAGCTGGAAGTATTTTTAACCACTGGTACTGTTGGTAATAAGAAATACATACAGGGAGATTCAATAAAAATTCTTATCGTTAAAAATTGTGCTAATTTTGCCCCAACCAATCAGATCTTATTTAACATTTGAAAGCTGACAAGTGATTAGCACCATTTTTAACGATAAGAACTTTTATTTAATCTCCCTGATGCCTAACCATAATAGTATAAGCTGCACTCTCGCTCGCCGCTGTCTCAAACCCAGGTGCTACCCGACTGCAACATATAACAAGCAGAGAAAGCGGGGCACTCCACTGGAATTTCTTGATAAAACTTAAGTTTTATTAATGTTCAAAATTATCAATGCATTTCGGCTTCTACCAAGCCATCGTCAGGACATCTGAACATACGTCATTTCCGTCTTTTTCTTACCAGCAGGTAAGGTAAAAGACTCCCCTAAACACACCCTCAACGCTCCCAACAGTACTTTTAAAACCCACAAAAGCAAGTCTGTATAGAATATCAACATTTAAAAACACAAATAATGTCACCCACTATATACAAGATACATCTATATAACAAAGTTACATATTTAAAAACAATTTAAAGGGCATGTCCACCCCCAAAACTATAATCCCCCCACTACTGGCCCCATTGTGTAGTGTAGTTTAATCCTAACCTCACATCCCAGCTCCATATGGTTCTCCTCTATTCCCTCCCCAAAGTCCCAAAAACTGCCCAACAGGAGGATAGCAGAGTCCATATAGGACCCTGCCTCCTATCTGGCCTCCGGGAGAAGTTTGTCATGCATACTGCAGCCCTTCTCCCCCTCCCTCCCCCTCCCTCTCCCTCCCGATTAGGATTCCCTCCCCCTAGTGTAAAAATCTTTTTACATAACATTCCCCCTGTCCCCCCAGCCCAAACCGCTATATTTGTATTATCAGAAAATGCCCAAAACATTACTTACCTTCCCTCTTTCCTCCGCTGCACTGAACTCCCGGCAGCCGCGTCCGTGATTGGCTAACGCTCAGCCAATCACAGACGCGACTGCCGGTCCCGCCCCTCTGCTTGCATTTTCCCGCAAGCAGAGGGCCTGGCAGCGCGTCGGAGGAAAGAGGGAAGGTAAGTAAAGTTTTGGGCATTTTCTGATAATATAAATATAGCAAAACATACCCTTTAACTAAGACTACACAAGTGGGGAAACTCGGCACTATGTAACACTTTCATATAAATCAGTAATATTTTTATTAGACACATCTTATTTCTTAGAGGAAACATGACAGTACCATTTGCTGATTAAGGCCACAGGGGGGGGCAATGTGTCCAGCCGTCGTATCCACCGGACTTCCCGTTGGAGAAGTAGCCCCTCTTTCTCTGCTTCTAATAAAATGCCTAGATATTTATGCCCACACTTGTTCATGAGTGTAAGATTATTTCTGATAAATAAATACAAAACATACTAGTGCCCAGCAGGTTTTTGGTTCACTATGAGTTTTCCCCAATTTTGAATGATTGAGCAGAACAATTACTGAACTTTAGCACTAGTTCTTCTATTAGTTGAGGTATGCTGAGGTTTTCTCTTTATTACTGGATACAAAAGAAAATCAATACAATACTATACCTTTGTTTCAATGGTTTATATTTGACCAACTTCTACTTTATTGCTGTTAAGCCTTTAAGGTTAGTGCAGAACCTTGGTTTTACAATGCATAGTTTATAAATAACACACAGGTGGTAAACCTGCATTTAAATTATATTACGGGTCTACAGACTGAGCTGTTTTCAGCATCAGTCTAGCAACTTATGATATTTACTACACAGGGACAGATTTAATTTACATGTTCCATCAACCAAAACCTGGGTACACACCATTCAATAATTTTGGCCCAAATGACCACATCATTCCACATCTCAACGTGTGTACCCAGCCTTACTCTTTAAATTACTGAACAATAAATAAAGTACTTACATTCACACTGTATGACATCTAAATTAAACTGCTGAATGGCTCCCATGCTTATCTGTTTAACATCATTGTCTAGCAGCATCTCTGTTAGAGAGAAGGACAGATGTTTGCAGGCTGACATGCAAGCTGTTTGTGCAACCTTGCCCTAAAAAGAAAAAGGTAAATGCATTAATGATTCCACATCAATTCAGTTCTAAATATAACAGATACAACAAGGGTTCTTAACAACTATGTATCTATCTATCTATTTATCTATCAATACATATATCTGGTGTCCGTCTGCAGGTGTCGAGCAATCATCCTGGGCACACTGAATATTTATAAATCATTACTTTAGTTGAAAGTTTCAATGCTGTTACAAGCATCTTCATTAGGAAAATTATTGCATTGAAACATTAAACTAAAGTAATGCTTAGTTAGTATACTGTGTGCCCAGGATGTTTGCTTAAACCTATCTATCTATATTACTATCTTTTTTACACTGCGGAATAAAATACAAGAAATTACTGTACCTATATTTCTTTAAAGGATAAGTACACCTTAAAGGGTATATCCACCCTTATTTCTATTTTTTTATATTGCCTTCCCCGCATGGTTTTTATTTTTAGAAAGCCCCCCAAACTTTTACTTACCTCCCCTCTTTCCTTCGCCGCGCTGCCGGCCCTCTGCTTGTGAGAATGCAAGCAGAGGGGCGGGACCGGCAATCGCGTCTGTGATTGGCTGAGCGGCAGCCAATCACGGACGCGGCTGCCGGTCATTCAGTGCAGCGGAGGAAAGAGGAGAGGTAAGTAAGAGTTTGGGGAGCTTTCTAAAAATTAAAACCATGCAGTTGGGGCTGGGAGACCAGGGGGATTACTATATTACAGGGGTTTTATGCTAGGGGGAGGGATAGTAGAACGGGAGGGAGAGGGAGGGGGAGGGAAGGGCTGCAGTACGCATGCCAAACTTCTCCCGGAGGCCAGGTAGGAGGCAGAGTCCTATATGGACTCTGCTAGCCTCCTGGTGGGCAGTTTTTGGGACTTTGGGGGGGACTACAGGAGAACCCTATGGAGCTGGGATGTGAGGTAAGGATTACACTACACTACATGATGGGGCCAGTAGTTGGGGGGATTATAGTTTTGGGGGTGGACTTGCCCTTTAAAAAAACATTGTTTTAGTGGCAAGTTTTGTCTTTAAAAATTAAGCTGGCTAAAACATTTTTCTTCTACCCCCCAAAGCTTACCTTTATTGCTTTAAACTTGTTGGCTTCCTCCTCCTGGATAATGTCATCTGCAGCCCCGACCCGACGAGATCTCCTGCTCCCTTCAGCTTTCTTGGCCTCCAAATGTAATTTCCAGTTGCACCACACGCGTGACTTTGCTGCATGCGACATGATGTCAATGCTTGCGACCGTGCACTTGTGAGGTCATGGCCATGCATGCAATGAAGTCACACGTGCGCACAGTCATGTGCATTAACGTAGCACGAGTGGTGCAACCGGAAATTACCTTTGGAGGCCAAGGAAGCTGGAGGGAGCAGGAGATCTCATTGGGACAAAGCTGCAGAGGCCATTATCCAGGAGGAGGAAGCCAGCAAGTTTAAAGCAATAAAGGTAAGCTCGGGAGGGGGGGGGGGGGCAAGCTCTTGGCTTTTAGCCAACATAACTCTTAAAACGAAAACTTGCCACTAAACTAAAGTTTTTTTTAAAGGTGTACAGAAATGTAGCTATTTATATTCAGTAATGCCAACCCTTTTAAAATTCAAATAAACTTAAACTGATTCCGACCTCTATAGGGATGAAAAAATTATATTTAATAAATATAAAAATGATAAATGTGACGCTATTACCTTTGAGGTCTGCAAATAAAAATCCAATGTACTTAAACATTATTTAAAATCATGTCAATCTATACAATGCACAGACATACCCCGATTCGGCCAAAACCATGCTGTATTGCCAATAAGCCCACTGTACAATATAAATAGAACTATATGCTTGTATTATCCACAACTATCATAACACTCTATACACAGTTGAGCAAAGTGTCTCATGTAACTACTGCTATGGGCATGATGAGAGAACATATATAAAAAAGGATTTTAGGGTCAGTTTTTACATAGTTTTGCTTTCATATATAGAGTAAATAGGACCTAAACTTTCAATAAAAAAAAGAAGTTAGACTGGATTAAAGTTACATCTTTGTAAAAAATGTTAAAAGTGAATTAAAATAATTCTAAAAATAAATCAAATTCAGGTGTGAAAATAAACTTCTATATCAATAACCAATATAGATATTGCGTTATGAGTAACCTACAAATTAACGTGTTTTTGGGTGCTTTTCCTACTCTTCTTTCAAAGCTCCTCTACTTTTGGTAACACCTCCATGTGAGACAAATCTTAATTTTGTACCACCACCATTGAGCTGAGTAGGATTTTTACACCGCCAGTGGCAAAAGACCATGGGAAACTTGATGGGAGGAAGGATTCATTTTTGGAATAGTAAAGGTATTTGTAATGTTGAAGTTGTTTTAAGATATTCCAATATAGAAAGTTCTTATTTCATGGGAAATCACCTCCAGGTACTGTGAGGGTGCTTATTATACTTTATGTCAGACTCCTCACTAGGGTTACAAGTTTTACTAAAAGTCTCTGTAATTTCTTAAAATGCTGCTATCAAGTCCCTAATCACACTGCCATGCCTGCATTTAAACACTGTTCCTTTTCTGCTCCAGAACTCCAGACCAGTGCCCCACTTAATATACATTGCATTGTAGTTGTATCTGGCTTGCTTACCACCAGAGCTAGCTACTCATACTGGGTTTACATTTGTGTTGGCACAGGTTTAAATGCCAACTATACAACACCTCTCGCTTTGAAACTACCTAGGGTGAGGTAAACCGATAGGTCCAACTCTCTACCCATTGAACAGCACAGATTGCTTGTCTAAGTGGCAGTCAGCGTGCCCGTATGGGGATTGGATGATAAATCTAGTTTCTAGTTAACACTTCCAAATGTGATTTATGCAATGTGTGTACGAGGCTTTAGTTTGCATTGTCTTGTGCTGGTACTGCAAGTTATATTCAAACAGTCTTTAAAAAGAGGATTTAAAAAATATATTTTATATATTTGTTCCAGCATTTATTATTATTATTGTAGATTTAGAGCTTCCGTGGAGCTTTACAGTTGCATTAATATACACAAGGAAAAGATACATGTTACGTACAAGGGTAGTACAAGTAATACAAGGTGCAAATAATTCAAGTGCTGGTCCAGCAGCATTACTGTGGTACAATAGGAAGGAGGGCCCTGCCCCAAAGAGCTTACAGTCTAAAGGAGATGGGGATGAAACATAAGGTGAAGCAGATCAGTAGCTGTAACTAAGCGGTCAGTGAAGTATAACTAATAGGTCAATGATGGGTCAGTAAGAGGGGTAGGAGTGCCCATGTCCAGATTGTAACAGTCTCTTATGTTATTGTGAGCAGAGGGTTATTTAAGGACAGTGGAAGATACCCTCGCAAGACCCTGAGGAAGTCTCGTACGTGAGACGAAACGCGTAAAGGTCGGTACACGGTCCGTGCTGAATTCAAGACGCCCACGGGATTGTGTAAACTAAAACTAAAGTCCGGAGTTACGAACCACAGAATACCAGCAGTGAGGGAAAAGTTTGGTGGCCACGTCTAACGGTAGCACGGACAGGTAAAGCAGAAAGCATCTGTGATACAACGAGTGTGTTCTCGGAAGCCCGGAGAGTCCAGAGAGGCCGGCTGGATTGTAAGTCCTGTACGTTGATCCCATTTGCTTTATACCATATTAGAGTGGCTTTACATACTCCCGGATCTGTATTAATTGTGGCATCTATATTACCGGATGGTCAGCGAACTCTTTATTTGTATGAGCTGAAAAGATTAGACCCATTTGGGCTGAATATTATTGACTATCTGGGCATATATTACACTAGCTGGGGGACAACCCGCTAGCATTCAGCATGGCTGAATTAATTTTTTTGTGGGTTCATTTGTTTGGCACATAGGGGGATATAATACTGAATATATTTTGTAAGTTTTTTAAGGTACAATTAATAAAGGTTTATTTAATATTATGATAATGTGGTGGTGTGATTAGCTGGTGGCAGCAATTTTGGGAACCTGTTGCACCTTGGGTGCACCTTTAGGACTTTGTTTGGGATATATACGGTTAGTTCCTGAGCTGCACCGCACTATAGTGCGTAGCTACACCCAAAGAAAAAGTGGTGCGCACGGTACATTTGTTGTAATATATCCAGATTGTAAGCTTACCTGAAGAGGTGAGTTTTGAGGTTGCGTTTGAAGATATGAAATGATGGCGAGTGACAAATAAAGTGAGGAAGGGAGTTCCAGAGCAGAGGGGTAGCACAAGAAAAGTCTTGAATATAGGTGTGGAAAAAGGTGATTAGAGTAGACGAGAGGAGAAGATCATTAGCAGATCGAAGGTTACACCTTGGGTAGTATCTTTTTTTATCAGATTAGAGATGTATGGAGGCTGTATTGGAGAGAGCCTTGTAGGATTACCAAGGCAATGGGTTAGGATCCTGCACACCTTAACCAAAACGAATAAAGCTGAAATGCTGGGTGCTCCAGCACTGTAGCCTACAGCACATTACCAAAATAGTAGATATAGCTGGGCACACCAGTCTTAAGTTCTTGATGCACTTTATTGTTGTGACGTGTTTCGTAACCGATGTGGTTCCTTCTTCAGACAAACAGTTATGTTGTAGGATTAGGTTAGCAGCTTAAATTGGATCCTTTGTGTAATGTGAAGCCAGTAGAGAGATTGACAGAAAGAGGCAGTGTGTGAGAAGCCAATCGGTTTTTTACGGTCCCCATAGTGGCTAGACAACGTCATGTTAACCAGGGAAACTACACCGTAAATATTATTTTTAAAATAAGAGTACCTTGGGCAGGATGGTAGGATTGAATATCCCTACATCCCAATTATTCTTTGAGAAGTGTCAACATGATAAAAACAGCGTAGTGCAATTTTATCTTCCAGGTTTGTGTCCTGGACTTTCCTATAGAAAAGATAGTGGCAAAGAACTGAGGAAGCCTTGCAGATGTAAAACCAGAAGTGCGCAAAGTGATTTTCTTCATACTAGTATATTTGATTCCGCATCCTGGTCCCAGGTACTTTACATTTATATTATTTTAAAATAAATACAGTACCATTCTCCTTTAACATAAAAATGAATAAGTTAAAAAAATCTTATTCCATGATCTTTTTATGGAATCTTTACATCTTTGTTCTTAAAATGACATGTTTTTATAGAAACCCCAACACAAAAAAGAAAAATACATTAACAATATACCTGACAAAAAGAGATGAAGTGCTGACATTGGTCTCTAAAAAATAGAATCCAGAAACCCCAATGGTAAGAGTTCTGACCACATTTTAATTACATCAAGAGAAGTGGCACTAGTTCCTAGGTAAACAATATCAATAAGAAATTGGAAAAAAAAACAAAATCAATGATGCACTTCATTTAATTACAATGTAATATGATTGAGATACATAATGTGTTTGTCATTTTGATTAAATGGAACAACTAGTGCATTTTAGTTTTAAAGTACTGCTTCATTAAGTAAGCCTATTCTCTTTATTCTGCAATTATAATGAAATTGCAGTAAGGAGATAATTAGGTTGCAAGACTCCTTCTACAGTTTGCTTGTTTGTTATTCTTTATTCTAAAGACTACAAAAAGAAAATAACAAAGTGGCAGATCAGAGATCTACTGATTGGTAATCTATTGGTTGGTAGCAAAAGTGTATCAGCTGATGTTTAGGGCCAATGATCATGTAGCATATTTAAAGACGTATGATTAACTGATATATTGACATGCCTTATCATCTGGAACAATCAGTTTTGCCCAAAAAAGATAAGCCACGCAGATAAATCACAGCCAATCTTCAGTAAATTAGGCCAAAATATTGGGTTGGGTAATTATTAGGACAATGCGGTAAAGCTATTAGGATGAAAACTTTGAAAACCTGAAACTTTCAGGGGAAAAAGATGGTGAACACAGCTTGCCTTTTTCACTTTAATGGTAGACTATTTAATGGACTTAATAATAATCTGAATACTTGGTTCTATCAAATGTCAGATAATACAGTTAAATACATTAAAATTACAAAGACACTTTACTTTAGAGTAAGTGACTAATGGTGGCCATAAACGCTACAATCGGTCGTACAACCGGATTGTACATCACACAAAAAAATTTCAATTAGTCTGATAGGGAAAATTATTGAAGGATCGTCGGACGATTGTCCACACACTTTCCGTCGATCATACAATATTGTGATATTCTGATATTGTATTACCGGAAACATAATCCTTGGCTCCTTCTCCAATTAGTTACATGCTTGACAAGCACATGGTAATGAAGAGATGGGCAGAATGAGGGTGGAGCCAGATAGCTGACATTTAGTGAAAAAGTAGTTGTCAGTTACTGCACAACTATTCTTTCCCTTTTAGATACGTGATAAAGCAGCTAATCCTATATACTAAAAGAAGGATGTAATTATGCACAGGTACGGACCCAGGCCAACACTAACTCACACTGGGAGTCTGGATAGACATCATCTTACCCTAGGAATTTGCATAGTACAAGACTCTGCTGTGTAGTTGTAATTATCCACAGACAAGGGCCAAAACTAACTCACCCTGTGTCTGGGAAGATACCTGCTTACCCTGTAAATCTGCATAGTTAGCAGCATACAAGGCCCTGCTGTGTTGTGGCTGGAATGTCTGATGATCATGGGTGAACAGCAAGTGATTACCATTCTTGGATTTGTGATTCTTTTGAGAATCTGGGGTTTGCTTAAATAAGCCACAAGCCTACACATTTTAACTCAATTGATATTGACCCAGCGTAAAGCAAGACCATGATAAAGTGGTAAAGAGTGGTACATTGATCTTTTCTGCCATTGGACGTAAATCTATGTCTATGGATAGTTTCACTGCTCTCACAGATTTAGTTAATACTGCAGAAATACAGGACTAAGGGGCTTCCTAAATTCTCATCTGCAAATGGGCCAAAATGATCGGATAACAAATGCATCTGTACAACACTGAATCAGGAGACAGAACACTGACAGCAATCTTTGTCTCACCTTAAGTTTTGCCATAGTTGCTGGGAAATCTTATTAAAATAAGCTTATGTGCCTTATTACCCAGCATTCCAATCTTTCAGAGTTTAGTCATTGACTGTTATATTTCTCACACATTATGCACATGCTCAGTCCAAAGCTATTTAGGCAGATTGTTACAGCAGGTACCCAATTCTCTAAGGGCTCGTTCTTACTAGGAACGGACAAACATGCAACTGAAAAATGCAGTGCCTTTAGTCACATTTTTGTATCCGTTGCTAACCGTTTGCTTGTGCATTATGATTTGTTTTCTCTTTGTCTCTGTCTGTTGCATTTTAAAACACATTTTTCGAAATTTAAAGGGGCAGGACCAAAGAACACTTGTCACTTCCTGAGAGTGTGGGAGTTTCAGGATCTGGAGAAAGAGGCAGTAGTGTTGTGGAGAGAGATCTTGTGATTTTCTGATGATTTTGCTATTCTTCAGCGTGCTTCCTATAGCTCGTGGACCAGAAATTACATCACATGATCTCCCAGGTATCCTTCGCAAAAAATGGAAAAAAACGCTAACTTCTGCATTTTTATCCACTGTACGGTGTTTTCATGCATATTTAACGGACAGAAATGCATGCAACAGGGCGTTTTTAAAATGGACTAGAATGGAATGGAATACAACGCAGCAAGTGTGGACCATATTGTTAAATCCTATGGGGTTTTAGTGTGTGTCTGTTTTTTAAAACGTACCTGCATTTGAAAAATGGATACAAACTGATGTAGTGTGAACGAGTAATTACAGATAAGTGCAGGCAATGTGACTAGTCAGGAGGTATGGGAAGAAAGTGCACACATACTTTTAAGGTTTCAAGGGGTACTGGAAAGCAAACAACATGGTGGCACTGAATTTATCCAGTTCTTTAAAGGGTTACATGCTATTTGCTGGTCTCGGTCTGGTATCTTACACACCATTGGTGTTCTTAGGAAGGATGTTTTTAGATTATGGGAGTATAAATATTAAGGTTTAGTTCTTTAAATTTCCTATGTACCTATGTGACCACAGTGGCAATGGTAATAGTCAGGCAAAAGTACAAAGCAAAAAAACCAAGGCCATATTAAAATGTCACCACTGATGACTAAAATTGTCTACAAACTCACCATATATGAGATGTGCAAGAGTATAAACCCTTTGGTTTAATGCCCTTCGCTGTGCTTGAAATAAGATGTTTTTTTGAAAGTATATTAACATTAGAGATGGCCGGTGAACTTTCGATAGTTCGTTCCATTTTCGAACTTCTAAAAAAGTTGGAAAGTTTGAAAGTCCGAAAACGTACCCATTAAAGTCAATGGGGGGTAAATAGTTCAGAAAGTTCGAATGAACTTTCCAAAATATTGCAGTGTAAACTTACCTTACAGGCCCCTGGGACCTGGGAGATGGTCTGGGGAACACTTCCGTGCACGGGGAACAGCATAAAAACTGGATATAGCGCACATGCGTGAACGTTCGGCAAAACTCAAATGGCTGCTTCCGAAAATCCCAGACGTTCTGGGTTATAAGTGCCCTTGTGGCCCTGACAAGGTCCCTTTGGGGCTTAAGGGGTCCTGCAGCTCGAACCAGGACCCCCTTCCCTATCAGGGCCCTTGCGGCATTATAAGTGCCTTTGCGGCCCTGACAATGGCCCTTTGGGGCACTAATAAGTGCCTTTGTTGGGGGTCTGCAACTCGAACCGGGACCCCCAGTGAGCAGCTCTTAAAAGAGCCCTTGGGAGACGTCTTCTTTCTTCCATCCGGTGACACCAGCTTCGCTGAGGCCACCGACCCCAAGAGGTACCCCTGCGGCCGCCAGGGGTACCTCCGGCGCCGGTGGCCTCAACGAGGCCGATGTTACCAGCGTCTTGATCTGACGTGACGTCTTTGGGCTAGTAACACCAACACCACTGAGGTCGCGGATGCCAGGCAAGCTCACTGTGACCAACAGTGAGCCCGCTGGCACCGCCGGCCTCAGCGGAGCCGATGTTGCTAGCCACTTCTCTCTTCTGCCATCTACTTCGATGGATTCTGAGCTCCGCGGAGGATTGCACCTCTTTATATAGGTTTTCAGAAAGTCCTAATCCGTTTCTGATTGGTCAATTTTTCAATGCTTGGTTTACATGGTTTACATTAACCAATCAGATTTCAGAAATGGAAATCCATCCATCTCCCCGGATGTAAAGAAAGAAGGCGTCGCCCAAGGGCTCTTTTAAGAGCCGCTCACTGGGGATCCTGGTTTGAGCTGCGGGACCCCCAACAAAGGCAATTATAAGTGCTGGGGAGGGGGGTCCCGGTTCGAGCTGCGGGACCCCTTAAGCCCCAAAGGGCCCTTGTTAGGGCCACAAGGGCACTTATAAGCGCTGGGGAGGGGGGTCCCGTTCGAGCTGTGGGACCCCTTAAGCCCCAAAGAGCCCTTATCAGTGCCACAAAGGTCCTTGTAAGGATCCATGAGGGGGTCCTGGTTTCGAGCTGTGGGACCCCCGAATGTACGGCCGCGGGATTGCCCGCCGTTCGCGGCCGATTTCGGGAATCTCCGGCCTTTCTGGGATTTTCAGATGAATTCTCAAATGTTCAAGGATTATCAAAAATAGTCCTGCAAGTCCGGAAAATCAAACTAGTTCGGCTCGAAATCGGGTTCGAGTTCGAGTTCTAGTCCATCCCTAATTAACATAAGAAAAGTAAACTGAAAATATTATTTAAGCAGGCAGGAAAAAGTATGCCTCATAAAAAAGATAGGAGGACTTCTACCAGCATCGGATCGAACAAGTGAGTTTTATTTCAGCATAAAATACGACACAGAGGGAGAACGCTCACACCCTGATGCATTTCATGACACAGAACCTGTCACTTCATCAGAGGGACTAAAGCTCAGAAAATAGTATTTATACACACCCCAATCAGTGAACAATTAGTGCACCTGACACCAACACAGTTAACCATGTGTATCCCAAACAAAACCCCCAAAGGCCAGGTAAGTACAAAAGGGGCTAGTACTCACTTAGCACACCAGTAAAAACATGAATACATACAAACAATCATGAATATCATAAAAGATGACAAAAATATGATATATAATGTGCATATACTTAAGGTAATAGCAATTGTTAAGATCACCAAATATTACACATACATATATGTATATATATAGTTCAAATTTCGAATATAATTCCCGGGCACACTGTTGTCTTGTGAAAACCAATCACTCTTTATTCAACGTTTCGACGTCTCGCAGGACGTCTTCATAAGATGTCCTGATGAAGACGTCCTGCGAGACGTCGAAACGTTGAATAAAGAGTGATTGGTTTTCACAAGACAACAGTGTGCCCGGGAATTATATTCGAAATTTGAACCATAATATTACACATAGTGAATGGGAGCTGTGTGGCCTGGAGGCACCTGAATATAGTAACATGGTATATTGGATGAGTGCATTTGAACCTGAAGATATATGTATATATATATATATATATATATATATATACACTGAGTGAAAAAAAGGAATATTCTCGTGCATATAGAACAGGGGAATAAAAAGAAAACCATTACATTATATATAAAGCTCACTTTTACAAAGTATCAATTCCACCTGTAATATAAACCATACAACCTTGTAACACACTTAAGGTGGCCATACATCAGTGCGATATAAGTTACCCGACCGAGCGCTCACACGACGTTCATCGAACCTGCCGGAACCGTCTCTCCCGATCTAATATCCGACCGACATGCGATCGCAAAATCCCATTCATTTTGCGATCACATGTCGGTCGAATATAAGATCGGGAGAGGTGGTTCCGGCAGGATCGCAGGAACGTCGCATGAGCGCTCGGTCGGGTAAGTAATATCGCACTGATGTATGGCCACCTTTATATGTATTTGAACGGTCTGTCAAAAAATCAAACGTAGCAAATCAATATGTTATTTAAACTCAATGAAGTTTAACCAGACCAAAACTTCCTGTATTTTACTACAATAAGGGAGGCTTAAAAAAGTTTCAAAAGGGACAATCCTAATAAGACCTATAATTACATGAACCTGTTTACACACATATAAGATATGGTCCAAAATTCATCATTACATATTCAACATCTAGAGAAAGTAGGAGAAAGTCTGACTACTTCCCATTCGTCCTTGTAACAACAGTGGTAAGATGTCAAATTTAGCTGCTTGTTACGAGCAGCTAAATTTCCCCCATTATATATTCTTTATCTTTGCAGTATTTATTAAAGAGCCTATCTTTTAAAGATCTTCACAGTGTGTACCCAGCTTTAGACAACTTTTGATTAGCATCTTTAATTTAACCGCTTTGGTGTTAATTTCAGTAGATTGACATAATTTTACTTCTTAGACCAGTATCACATACCCACAGTGCTGTTGACTATTTCCCCCCAAAAAACAATATATGTGCTTGGAGGAAATACTATTATAAAATATTGTGCAATCTCTCCCCTGTGGGATATTCTAAATTAATGACCACAGAACTCCACACAACTACAGTATTTCTACCCTAACTCTAGAATTGTATGGTAGTTAGGAATAAGTATTCCTACTTCCCAATTAACTGTGATTAAGAATAATTTGCTTTAAAGTGTTCAGCTCTCATTCTGCCTGCCTTACAATGTTTTACAGGTTGGTCAATTCCTTGCCTGACTCCCAATTTTTAACCAAAAATTTTATTTCATAGTTTAGTGATGTATTTATGGTGAACGACACACAGCAGTTTACTGTTTCTCTGTAAGATGTTATGGTATGCCTATAGTAAAAAATAAATTTGTGTGGACACCTGAAATAGCATTCTATTTTAAATTTGAAAGAAAAGAAAGGTTTCGCATTAGCTGCAGAACACACAGACCTGATGCCATTTTAACTTTCTTAACATTGTTTAGGCTCTTCAATCATTGCTGAAGATCTAGTTTTTCTTAGAAATAAAATCCTTAGACTAAGTACTTATATTTCAAAGGAACTTGAAAAGAGGGAAAACTGCTGACACACTTTGTCCTTTCTGTAATGTCCAAAAGCTTTCATTCATAAAAACAATTGGGGTCGAGAGACATTTGGCTCCCAGGAAATTCTAAGGGTCAACCACATGCATCCTTCCATGGCACTTCACGGTGCTGCATTCTAGTTCCATGCAAGCAGCATCAAAAGCAGCTTTCATCATTTACTGGTGTCAGTCACTATGATTTATGGACTGCATTCAAGAAAGTCAGGGCATATAGAATGAGAAATATGACTACAATCTGCTAATTTACTTTGTATTGAGCTACTTACCACTCAAAGACCTGATGTCAGGCTGTGATCGGCAACACAATTAACCAGCCGGTGACAGATTCATCCATCCTCACTGCCATACTATGCCAATCAAGGACAGCATGAAGCAACATTTGGTGAAATTAGTTTAAAAATCCCTATTCTCTAATTTAGCTGATTGACAGGTTTTCAGCAAAGCTTGTAAAGGAAGGCCATCCTTTGCCCACTGGCTTTTTACTGCAAGCTGTGAAATGAGCCTTTCACTGCCAATCAAAGGAACAATGACACAACACAAATATCCGACCCCCATCCCTCTAGGTAAAATCAGCACATTGTCTGAGAGAAACCTTAAAACTCATTTTAATCAATTTATTCTGTATCTACCATTCGTGTACATAAGCATTCTGGTATAGACATATAACTACAGATATACACAAACCTATAAATATATAAACCCCAAAAGAATTGGTTCAAACCAGAATATAATGTTTATAGATATATATGAACACGTTACATTATATGCACTTACTAATCCAGATACAGTATAAACAGACTTGCTTAAATGCACATCACTTACAAAACAGTATATACGTATAATGGAGCGTGTGTGAAATCTGAATCTAAATAAGGAAACACGAGGGATATGGAATTCTTCAGCTGAACACTTTTTGGCCTGAACAAAAATCATTTGTGACTGAATCCCTTTAGAATGTTAAATAAGTATTTTGTGCTAATTTACGATTGGTGGGAATATACCATGTGATTGCATTCTTGTGACTTTTTTTTCATTTTAAATCTAATATTGTGAATTGCACACACGGAGACTCTATGTCAATAGGATACGTATTTTTTTTTATAATAAAGAAAGGAGTGTTGCACTATGTAATCCCCATTTTTATGAAAATAGAAATTAAAATGTACAGTGCCACAACTGGCTTCTTAGAAGGAAGGACATTTTAATGTGATGATATTAAACATCATGATGAGATTTCTTAGGCAGAGGCAGATTTGAAAGGGGATTTTGACAGCAGCTCTACATGTTTCCTTTCAAGGCTTATTCAACCTTATTTTACATAACATTATCTTCTTTATTAGCAAAAAAAGGTCAGTTTTCGGCCACTTGATATACATATGTAAAAGACAGTGTTCCTTTGAAAACACATTTATACATGGATTAATTGTACTGCTCAATCCAAGTCTACAAGTGAAGCATTTTATCAGTAAAGTAAATACTACATAAATGAAAAGTTGACAAGAGGACGGAACACCACTTTGCTGAGCAGGATTTCTAAACAGCAAACCATAAAACCATAATTTATCCTGAACTTCTACTTTAAAGCTAGAAAACTCATTGGAGACTTTATTATCAAATAGTAGCAATAACTTTCCACAAAATCTTCTTTCCTGTTTTATAAAATATGTGATAAAAAACAACTAGGCAAAAGTACAGAGAGCTGCAGGACAGTGGTGAAGTAACACTAACCTATTAACCAGAGGTTAGCATGACTTTTAGAGCAGATTAGTGGTAGTTGCTTGGTTTTTGCAAAAGACACCATATGCAGCTAACACTAGTGATCAGAGGTGAGTCCCAGTTTTCAAACAAACCTGGTTACAATTCGGTAATTGTAAAAATTTGCGGATCTGACTGAATTTTGAAAAAGTCTCAAAAATGACAGCAAAAGTTGAAAAGTGGGATTGAAAGCTGAAAATTCTGCTTCGACCGAGTTCGAAAAGGACTGTGAAAATTCAATAAGTTCCGTGGGAGTGGACTTCAATGACACCATTGTGGCATTTTCTGTGTGACTTTTTAGGATTTACCCACAGCTGAGCCATTGCACCCTGAACATACTTTACAGTCTGTTTTCCTAGTTTGGTTCATGGAACACTGATGTTAATGAGGTCAATAAATTGACTGAGGGCTAGGCCACATTGCTGCGCTTTTTTTGCGTTTGCGTTGGTGCATGCGTTTGTTGTTTTTTCGTGCGTTGCGATTGCGATTTGCGTTTCGCATTTTAAATCGCAATCACATGCATTTTTCAATACTTAATGAAAAAACGCATGTGCAAACGCAACAAAATTGCATGTGATTCCGTGTGAGATTGCGTTGCAGTGTGGCCATGCCCTGAGGTACAGTACTTTTTACATTTGCTGTATGGTACAGTAACTGTGGGAGTTGTGTTACAGGTTTACATATATTTTTTGTAAGCGAAATTACAATAAATAGCAGAAGCTACTTACAGGAATGTGCCAGGTAAGCAACAGATACAGTAACAACAATTTTTCATTTATAAAACTACATTGTGTTGTATTTCCCCTATTAACTTATAGTGGATATTAATTTGTTTACAGAAAAGTATCTCTCATTTTACCAGGGCCACTAACTAGGGTTGTTAATAGGACACCTCTGGAATCTTTGCAGCTTAAGCAACAGTGGATTGCAATTGAATATAAAACTTGTAAGACTTTGCAATTGCTAATGAAATATATTAGCGTACCATAATAGAGATAATAAAAAAGATATGTGCAATTATTTCTAGAATGATATAAAGGGCCATATGATACTCAGCAATTTGAAAACATCTGGAAATAAGGCACGTTTAACATTTTTGTTTTTATCATGGGGGAAGCAAAACCGTGCATGTAGATAGAATCTGCTGCACATGGCTCTGTCAAGCATGGGGGGAATTGTCTGGAAGTGAGTATTGTCTTTACGATTCCCTGCTAAAGATAATGGCACAAAGTCATAGGATGCTCTCTAAATCAATGTATCTTGTCAGGAGTCACTGGATTATGTCACTGACAAAAATCCTAGTAAGGTAATAGGGATTCCAAGTGATGAAATGGTGATCCTACTGACATCAGTTCATGGTGAGCAAAATCCTAAAAACCTTTATACCGAAGAACATCAATCTAGACACTGTATCTAAAACATCTAAAACTGCTGATTATTGTACCTGTCCTGAAAATAAGTTGTGGCAGCTTGCGGTACCATTAAAACGCCCAATGTTGTATAAATAAAATATGAAATACACCACAGATTTATGATGATAGCTCCAAAGGAAGATTTACAATTATGGCCTGGACTGTGCTGACCCTGCAGTCCCCCAAATATACATGGTTCTTTAGCTTCTGTATTTGAGAAAGTGATGTATTAAATGCTTGACAATCTACTTGGACAACACACAACAAACAGGACATTCTGGGTGCCCCTTCACTTCTAGCATGAAAAAAGGCAGATGATTACCTGAGGGCAACCAGTGTCATGGCTTCTAGCGAGGGCTGCAAGGCTGAATAAACTAAAGAAAAAACATGCTGTCATTCAAGTAGTCTGACAAGAGAAGATGAAAGCCCCAAAACAGCATCCTTTCACATTTCACTTAATAAATGGTTTTTTTTCTGTGATAAATGATTGGAAGCTCTTGCTTCTTACTTTTAAGATAGAACAAGAAGAATTTATTAAGAAAAAATGTCTCTAAGCCTAAAGGATTGCTGAGATTAGGTTTTGATATGTGCATCCAATGCTGAGATTTTGTAAAACAGCAAAATCAACAGGAGATGGGCTGGGGAAATGGAGATCCATTTGCCACCTGCTTTTATACTGCCTTATCCAAATTGAGAGCTAGCCAGTACAACATGTCCATAGCCTGTTTATATCGTCAATATGAGTTTTAGCCCCTTAAACTTTATCCAGTTTTTTTTCTGTTAAAAGCTTATGTATTATTGGCTTCTGCATGGATTACACAAATAGTCTGGTTTGTATTCCATCATTCAGCATACTATATTAGCTTATTCATTTACAAATCTTAATAAAGATCACATGCTTTTTAGAAAATAAATAAGATTTCAAAGCTTTATATGTATCCAGATGGATTAAGTTTATGGAGTAATTTGGTTCTCAAATAATGTAAATATGTAAGAATATCTTAAAACTTCTCCTAAGGCGCTGAAAGATTAGACAAACCACAGTAGCGCTAACAGAGATTTGAAGAGACAGGATTTTCAGTGCCAGTAATTCATTCTGGTCATGCTTAAAATATGTTCGGGCACAGTTTTATCACATTCTCATCAGCACATAATATTAAACCTCAAGCACATGAAAACACCCTTCTCTGTGCTTGGCTACAGAAAGGTCATTGGATTCCTCATAACTCATTTCTACTCTGGTGACATTTACTGTATTTCCAGCAAATTAATCCCATTCCCCAGAAAATGGTAAGCTTTCGTATTCATTTCTCTAGCCAAATAAAAGAACATGTAAAATATTAGATTTGCTCAACAACAAAAAAAACCACAGAATGTTTCTAAAACAAGATTAGTTTAGAAACAAAGAGATACTTTTACAACAAATAAAATAAAATATATACAAATATTAAAATTTAAGTAAGTAGATATGTAATTAGCATTTTGTGTGGTCTGCTACTATGTCTTGCCGCAAAATATTTTTCATTAGGTTTTTTTTGTTTTGTTTTTCTACCATCTACCATTATGCATGTCTGTTGTAATATTATAGTACAGGTGACTATTTTCAAAACAGTTCCAAACAATCCTCTTATTTTGGAACTGACGATTTTTACAATCTTTAGATCCAGCTGAATTTTCTGAGAATCCCAAGTCAGAACTTTTCAAAAACCTCTCAAATATTTTCAAAAACCGAGATCAAAAAGTGAAAATTACATTGAAAAATGTGAATATCCATTCAAAAACTGTGATAGAAAAATTCCGCTTTAGGTTGAATTGGATTTTTGGAATTTAGTTTTGTTCTGTGAAAAAAAACTCACCAGTTTTTTTCCTCTATGCTTACACATAAAGCTACTTCTGTGGGGAAAGCAGAAGTCTGAATGGAGGTAGTTACACTGGTAACTTTCCATTGACAAGTTCCAGGCAATAATGGTTAAAGTGTAAGTCCACTGGTAAAAGAAAATTTTGGGATTCAGTTTTATTGAAGAACGGGAGGTAAAGGAGCTGTCCTTCAATAAAACCTGCAGGAGCCGGAAATGAAGGTAAGGTACTTGCCCATCGTGTACTCTGACAGGTCCTGATGCACTTAATCCTTTATGTGCCTTTATGTGCAATTGCATCTGACCTGTCAGACTACATGGTGGAGAAGCGATCGATTGGGTAAGTACCTTTCCTTCCTTCCCAACTCCAGCAGGTTTTATTGAAGAAGAGGTGGTAAGAAACAGCACCTTTACCATTATTTAATAAAACTTAATCCCCAATTTTTTTTTTTTACTAGTGGAGATACCCTTTACAATTAGCCACATACCAAACGTTTCCCAGTGTTGACAAAATAAATAAATAAAAAATAATTCCAAAATCACTCATGTCAGTCAAGTGTGTCATTACAATTACAAATGTTGACAATACTTGTCAATATTAACCATTGATGTTGGTTAATATGTTTTCATACAGAATGATTTCAATAGTATTTTATTTAAATAATGTTTTTTTCACTTGATGGAATTCTATTAGGATTGTAGAAATGGTTGATGGGTTTAAATACCCATCAACTGAAAAAATGTTCCTAAATGTCTGCAAAATACAGGACATGTTTACATTAGTCCACTTGAGAATCAGTTAAGCATTAGTTAAAGGGCAGTCCACCCCCAAAACTAAAATTTGACCCACTACTGGCCCCACAGTATAGAGTATAGTTTTAAAAAATCCTTACCTTACATCCCTGCTCTTTATGGTTTCACTGTAGTCCATGTCCAAAGTCCAGGAAACTGAAGAGTAGTGTCTGTCTTACTGTCCAAACGTCTCTGCCTCCTGTGTTGCCTGACATGCACAGAGGAGCCCGATCCCTCACTTGCATCTCTTCACCTTTCGTTTAAACCTTTATTTATATTGTAAGGCATACCCTCCCACCCCTAACCGCTAATTTAGAAGTTTAAAATCGATTCCAAACTGTACTTACAGCTCCTTGTCCTAGAGTCTTCTGCATTGCTGGCAGCCACGGCTGTGATTGGCTGCCTTTCAACTGATCACAGCTTCGGCTGCTGGTCCAGCCCCGTTTGTATTTCCGACAGGCAGGGGAGCCAGACCAGAGCGACGCTGGAACCAGGAGCTGAAAGTAGAGTTTGGGGTCAATTTTTAAAGGGCAAGTCCAGCCCCGAAATGAAAACTTACATACAGGTAAAACACCCCCCAAAACCCTAAACTGTAATAGTTTGAAATGTGAAAAATATATAAGTCTAACCTTTAATTCTGCACAATGTCCTTTTCCCCCTGTTTCTGCTTCCTGGTTCTTCCAGTTAGCAACTGTCAGTTATGGATTTGACAGTTGACATCACAGCCAATGACTGAATGTTCATCCCCTGTCTGCCTCTTCTGAGCATGCCCAGGCTCAGTAGGGGCTCAGTACAGGCTCAGCACTGGTTTCTAAATTGCTTAGTTTCCATAAGGCATCCAGAAGCATAGCAGGTATACAGTAATGAATTCATAGGACAAAGTATGATATATCAACATATTTTAAAGAGGCCATTCTTTCTAAAAGATGTTCTTATGAGGGTGGAGTTGTCCTTTAAACTTCTAACTTAGTGGTTGGGGGTGGGAGGGTATGCCTTACAATATAGGTAAAAGTGTCTATGGAGGGTGGAGATGCCCTTTAAGGCCTTTTTGACATTTTTTGCTCAAATTGTCCATTGGAACATAGGATAAAAAAAAAAATTAAACTTTAAGGCCTATATACTATAAGGAAGTTTAGAGAATTACTTTTCTCTAAAGTGCAATCTTTACTCTTGGGAAAACTTGCTTCGAGAACTCTTGGGAAGGACTTGCAGCATCAATAAACATTCAAAACAAACTGAATGTATTATAAGATACAAGACCCCTCAATGCCTAATATTGATCTGCTACTTCATACTTATTAGAACTGCTTTTACTGCAATAAATCCTAAACACACAAAAGCCTAAAATGATCTCAAATACAAAAACAATTGTAACCCTATCCTTTAGGACTGTGTTAAGCTAGCCATCCATGGATCGATTGTTTTAATTGATTCAATCACTTTAATCAAATAGGTCAAACCGTCATTCCCATTTATTATCTGTTGTATTCAATTAGATCAACTGGACTTGAAATGTAGTTCTTATTTAGGCTTGGTTTCTTTATTTTCACATAAATGGCCTCCTTAACACACACAGATCAGTATTTGATGTTTGACTCCCACCACCCTTTAGTTAACATACTGGCGAAGGAACGTGACTGGTTCAAGAGAGGTGTTAAGAAGGCCATATATGTGAAAATAAAGAAACCAAGCCTAAATAGAGGTGGGGGGGTTCGACAACAGATATACCATGACCTGGATGAATGAGAACCTTCACAAGCATTCCCATTTATTCTTCTCCTCTATAGAATGTTTGCTGGCCAGTTTCAAAATAAAGATGATCAGATCAGTAGGACATTTTCATATGATCTTATCCTTGGTTGCATAATCTTCAACAGATTTCAAGCTCAAACTCTACTTTAGGTTCCTAGTGCAAGGTGTTACACTAGTCACTATTTTGATTATTTAGTTTTTGATAGGGGAGTAGCAATTAGTGAACATAATCAAGCTGTATATAGACAGATTCATATAATATGCTGGTTTTAATGTTAGCAGTTCAGGAGTAGTAATGAATCCCGGGTTCAAAATGAACCTTGGTTTGATTCGGAACTGACGTTTTTGAAGATTAACTATGCAAGTATATATATATATATATATATATATATATATATATATATATTTTTTTTTTTTTTTTAAATCATAGCACCTACTTATTCTTAAAATACTATCATAACAGTTATTGTTCCTAAACTATGAAATAAAAATATCTTTAATAACAAGCATGCTTTTTTGTCTCATAGTAACCTAATAAATGAATCAGGCCAGCTGCTAAGTTTGCTATACCGCCCTACTAGTAGATGGCAGAATAACAGATGGGACTTTAAAACACAAGATTGCTTCTTTTTATTTTTTATGGCTATCACAGGTTTTTTTTTTTTTTTTTTTACAAAGACCAGCATTATCATAGTTCAAATATAATTCTGTAGTTTTGCCTATTTTGTGTTTTACAAATTACACATTCCTATTATATTTACACCATTATTTAAAATGAAAACAAAATACGGAAATATAAACAGGATAATTTTGTCAAAGGCAGTTTATTCATATGATTCACAAATGGAAAATTGCCTTATTTCCCATATTTACATCTATGTATTAAACCATTATTGTACATGTACTAACTATGATCTGGGGAAAGTCCTTTAACATTCTGCATATAGGTTACTATTTCAGATTTCAGGTGCATGATCTTTCAGTGAAATCACAACACCAAGTAACAAAATCACAGAGCTAAGTAAGCATTAACAGGAGAATGATTATCACTCACTGACAAGTGAATCTTCTCTTGTTGGCTATTATTTTATTTTATGCTGTTACCAGATTTCCCTGTATTATAGTTTTTTTAAACATAGGAATAAAATAGAAGGAAGAAAAATATTTTTAAGGTTTTTGGAGCGTTTCCTGATGGGAATGGAACTGTAAAGCACCACATAATATGTTCAGCACTATATTGGAAAATAAATACAATTAAAAGATGTCGTTGCACCCTCATGAATCTACTTACCGACATAGCCGCATGATCATTGGTGTTATTCTGAAGGAGCAGTCAGCAGATTAAAGCAAAAAAAACAAACAAAAACAAAACAAAGACAGAAATGCAAAGATCAAAGAGATATTAGTAGAGCAGTAAAGAATAAACGGAAACCTAGAAAATTCTTACATTTCTATATATGAATCCACTATGGGTAACTTGGAACATACAAAGTAGTATAATTCACTTTTGATTAGTGATTTACTGATTTTTTACGATATCCCACAGGATTACAACCACTGTTGGTTTTTAAGTTATAATCGCAAATCATTAATTATGCACCCCAACAAAAGCCTGTGTCTTTCTTTAAAAGCAACGAGTGAGGGTCGCACTCCAATGAAAATCAATAACTTTTATTTGTGACCACAACACATCTTACAGCGTGTAAGATGTGTTGTGGTCACTAATAAAAGTTATTGACCCTCGCTCATTGCTTTTCAAGTGTACCTGAATCCACCAAGGGTTGGACATTGAGGAGTAGGCACCCACATTTGGATTTGAGTGCAAAAGGACTGTTTGCTGCACAAGTGTGTTTTTCTTTAATTTACAATTTCTCCTCTGCAAATTATATTTGCTTCTAAAAATAGTAAATAACATTTTAAACACTACTTATAATATGTTTGAAAGCATGCATTCCTTTTTTTTAATTCACTACCGTGTATCCATGGAAGAGAAACTTCTCATAGGTTTGAGTTACATGAATAAACTAATTCAAAACAAAACTGGGGTCTACTGTCTGTATCTCCCTATCCCTTCCACCCCATACTAAAAACTATGATTCCCATGACCCGCAGGTACAGTTAAGGTCTTTCATCAACAAAATCTTTGTCTTTTTGAGTCAATGCATGGGGTTACTATGAAGACTTTATTACTATCATGGGGTTACTATCAAGACTATTACTATCATGAGATTACAGTCAAAACTATATTACTATCATGGGATTACAATCAAGACTATATTACTATCATTGGATTACAACCAAGGCTATATTACTACCATGGGATTACAATTAAGACTATATTATCATGGGATTACAATCAAGACTATCATGGGGATATTTTCAAAAAACTTCATTACTATCATGAGGTTACTATCAAGACGATATTTCAATCATGGTATTACAATCAAGACTATATTATTGTCATGAGATTACAATCAAGTCTATATTACTATCTTGGGATTACTATCAAGACAAGTGAACCGAATGGTGAATAATCCAAAGTTTTATGAAAATGATAGATGGTAGACCCATGCAATGCACTTAGTATAATTTTTCCAATGATGGCTTCATTGTTTGAATTGGTTAGTTAACCCTTTCATTGCCACCAATGGTAAATTTTACGGCGCTCTATTTCCTTCATTTTTTGAAGCATGGTAAAATTTACGATTGGTGGCAGTGGCCCTCTAAATCCCTCCCGCAGGCTCCCCCCTGTGATCGGAGGGCACTATTCAAGTGCCCTCCCTCTCCCTTCGATCCCCCATCGGTTTGGTCCCACACCGATGGGGGGATCTCAAGAAATTAACCCCTAAAGTGCCGGACCGTATAGGGAATCCCTCCCACCTCCCGGTACTTCATTCATTGCAGAGCCGCAGCGGAAAGGGAAGTCCCGTGACGTCACAGGACATCCGGGGCTTCCCTTTGATGTACCCCCCATATTGCCTGGTGGTCTAGTGGACTAGTAAACTGAGATCAGTTCCGATCTCAGTTTACTACTGAAGTATAGCAGCAGGCACTATGTGCCTGCTTGCTATACTGCATATGAAAAAAATTTAACTGCTAGGGGCAATCGGGGGGCAACATTCAGGTGCCCCCCTAGCCCCCTCGATCCCCCCTTGATTTCATAAAAATCTGATGAGGGGATTGGGAGATAGCAGTGCCTGAAGTGGTGCCCCCTCCTCTATTGCCGGTCCCTCTCTGCCTCTGCTAAGATCGGTAAGGGAGACCCCGGTGACATCACAGGGCTTTCCCCTTCACCGGGGTCTTCCCTTACAAGTGCTCTGCTGGTGGCCCCTGGTGGTCTAGTGGAGGTACTGCAGTGTGATCTCCATTCAGATCACGCTGCAGTACCTGTATAGTTCAAGCTGTCATGCTGACAGTTTTACTATACATTTTGTGAATGGAACTCAAAGTTCCATTCACAAATAGGATTTTTTTCTAAGTCTTTGCTACTTAGCAAAGACTTAGAAAAAAAATGGGGACAGAGATCAAAATTTGGTGATCACTTCTGATCACCAAATTATTGATCTTTGCCAATGAATGAAAAATCACTTCCTGGAAAATGATTTCCCGGAAGTGATTTTTCTGATCGGATTTCGAATTGGAAAACGGGCATTTATGCCCGTATTCCAAGATCGTTATCATTCCCTAAGATGATCTGATGATCATCTATGGGAATGAGCCAAAAAAAAGGGGAAATGCGCACAAAAAAATTCTTAAAGAGATACACACCCCTTTTTTTTTTTTTACCCTAAAACTCTAAATTAGCAAAAAACTTTGTCTTCTCCAAGATTCCCAATGCCCCCGGTGATATTGGTAAAGTAAACGCAGATCATTATTTGTCCGATTTCAAGGGAAACTAAGCCTATTTTAGTAGAAAATTTTGCAGAGGTACCAAAAAAAGACCGGATTGAAGTTTTAGGATCAGTAAAGTGTGCAAAAACTTGTGTGACTCTCCGTACTAACCGGTTTTCACTAAAATACCACTAAATGGGGGGGTGGGTTGTGGCGTTTTTTTATTTTTTTCTTGTAATTGCAATTGCGCATGGGTTCCATTTGAGCTAGTTGGTGGCCCCGTCTCTGTTTGCACCCACCCATATGGCATACTGTTTGATTCAGGACATGTGGGAGATTGCCATTTAGTGGGTTTTTTTTCTTGCTAAGTGGGTTTAGGTAGGATTTCAACCTTTGAAACCTCTTTTTTTTTTTCACAAAATCTCCTAAAAGCACGGAGTTCTATGAATAACAGCGTTTGGAATTCTTCATATATATACGAAAGCATGACACTGTTACATAGCTGAAGGTGTGTAGATTCCAAAAATATATAGTTTTTGGGGGGTATTTCCAAGTTGAATAGGCTGTTCAAATTACAGAACACTGATTTTTTTCTTGTAATTGCACTTACTTCGTCTGCATGCATCCATTTGAGCTAGTTCGTGGCCACACCTCTGTGTGCATCCATGCATATGGCATACCGTTTGATTCAGGACATGTGGGAGATTCACATTTAGTGAGTTTTTTTGGTTGTCAAGTGGGTTTAGGTAGGATTTCAACCTTTGAATCATCTTATTTTAATTTTCAAAAAATCGCCTAAAAACACAGAATTCTTTGGATTACTGCGTCTGGAATTCTTCATGTATGTATGAAAGCATGGCACCATTATGTAGCTAAAGGTGTGTAGTTTCCTAAAATATATAGTTTGCGAGGGGTATTTCCACGTTTTGGGTCTGTTTCCTATGAGAAAGGAGCACTTAGATTTTTTTTGTATTTGCACTTGTGCATGCTTCCTATTTGAGTTAGTTAGTTGCCATGTGTCTGTTTGCACCCATGCATATGGCATACTGTTTGATTCAAGACATGTGGAAGATTGACATTTAGTGGGGGTTTTTACTTGTCAAGTGGGTTTAGGTAGGATTTCAACCTTTGAATCATCTTATTTTATTTTTCACAAAATCTCCAAAAAGCATGGAGTTCTATGGATTACTGTGTCTGGAATTCTTCATGTATGTATGTAAGCATGGCACCATTATGTAGCTGAAGGTGTGTAGTTTCCTAAAATATATAGTTTGCGGGGGTATTTCCACGTTTTGGGTCTGTTTCCTATGAGAAAGGAGCACTTAGATTTTTTCTTGTAATTGCACTTGTGCATGCTTCCCATTTGAGTTAGTTAGTGGTCACGTGTCTGTTTGCACCCATGCATATGGCATACCGTTTGATTCAGGACATGTGGAAGATTGACATTTAGTGGGTTTTTTTTATTTGTCAAGTAGGTTTAGGTAGGATTTCAACCTTTGAATCATCTTATTTTATATTTTCACAAAATCTCCAAAAAGCACGGAGTTCTATGGATTACTGCGTCTTGAATTCTTCATGTATGTATGAAAGTATGGCACTGTTATGTAGCTGAAGGTGAGTAGTTACCAAAAATATATAGTCCATGGGGGATATTCCAAGTTTCTGGGCTGTTTCCTTTGAAAAGGGGTAAACTGTTCAAATTACAGAGCACTTTGATTTTTTCTTGTATTTGCGCTTGTGCATGCGTCCCATTTGAGCTAGTTGGTGACCACATCTCTGTTTGCACTCACATATATGGCGTACCGTTTGATTCAGGAATTGTGGAAGATTGACATTTAGTGGGTTTTTTATTTGTGGGCGGCATTTCCAAGGTTCAGGGCCTGTTCAAAATTACAGAGCACTTTGATTTTTTTCTTGTAACGGCACTTGTGCATGGCTCACTTTGTGACTAGTGGCTTCCACGTCCATGTGTGTAACCATGTATATGGCATACCGTTTGAATCAGGGCATTTGGGAGATTGATACTTGACAAGTTTTTTTCTATATTGCATGGGAATTTGACATGATTTTTAACTTTGAAATTTATTTTTGTACATTTTTCCAGAAAATCTGGTACAAGTGTGAAATTCTATGCAGACGGTGCCCACACCATTGGTGGTATGCATAAAAGAATGGCACCGTTGCGTAGCTGAAGGTGTGTAGATTCCAAGAATATATAGTTTTGGGGGATATTTCTAATAAAGAGGGGTGTTTAGTCTGACAAATCTGAAAAGTTGCTGTAATTGGGCCACTGTGCATTGGCTTCCTTTGTGGCTACTCGATTCCACGTCTGCGTGTGTAACAACGCATGTGGCATTCTGTTTGATTCAGGACATTTGGGAGATTGATATTTGGTAACCCTTTTTTACATTACTTGGGGTTTTGGCATGATTTCTAACTTTGAAAGTGTTTTTTTGTTAATTTTTCAGAAAATCTGCTAAACTTGCAAACTTCTACTAAGAACTGCTCCAACATCATTGAAGGTATGAATGAACAAACTAAAGCATTACATACCTAAAGGTGTGTAGATTCCAAGGATATATAGTTTATGGGGAGTATTTCTGAGTTTTGGGGTTGTTTTGTGGTAATTTGGATTTGACTGAATATGTTTGCTGTTTTTTAGCCATCGTGCATTGTCTCACTTCGTGGCTAGTAGCATATGGCATACCATTTGATTCAGGACATTTTGGGGATTGATGTTTGGTAACTTTTTTTTACATTCCATGAGGTTTTGGCATGATTTATACACTTTGAAGTTGTTTTTTTGTTCATTTTTTCAGAAAAGTGCGACTTCTACGAAAAACTGCGCCCACACTATTGATGGTATGAATGAACTATATAGTTTCTGGGGGTTGTTTCTGAGTTAGGGGGGTGTTTTGTGGGAAAAACTGCAGACTGTTGAAATTCAGAGTTGGCTAAAATTTTTTGCTGTTTTTGAGCCATCATGCATTGTCTCACTTCGTGGCTTTTGCTTCCACGTCCGCGTGTGTAACCACACATATGCCATACCATTTGATTCAGGACATTTGGGGGATTGACGTTTGGTAACTTTTTTTTACATTCCATGAGGTTTTGGCATGATATCTACCTTCGAAAGTTGATTTTTGTTAATTTTTTCAGAAAATCTGTGAAAAGTGCGAACTTCTGCGATGAACTGCGCAAACACCATTGATGGTATGAATGAACAAACTACAGCATTACATAGCTGAAGGTGTGTAGATTTCAGGAATATATAGCTTGTGGGGGTATTTCTGAGTTAGGGGTGTGTTTTCTGGAAAATACTGCAGACTGTTCAAATTCGGAATATTGGTGCTGTTCCTGAGCCATCATGCATTGTCTCACTTTGTGGCAATTCGCTTCCACGTGCGCATGTGTAACCACACATATGGCATACCGTTTGATTCAGGACATTTGGGGGATTGATATTTAGTTTAGTTTAGTTGCCTTCAGGGCTAGTTGGTAGCCATGTCTCTGTATGTACCCACCCATGTGGCATACCATTTTATTCAGGAGGGGTTAGGCTTTCATATTTGTGTTGGTTTTCAACTCCCCCCCCAAAATTTTTCTTTGAAATTTACCTTTGACTTTGTCGATGATTTGGTATTTGAAGGAAAAAAGGAAAATATGAGAAAAATCTTCCAATTTGATGAGCTGTTCTGTCCAAGTATTTGCATTTTGATCAAAAATCACACTACTTCTAAAAACCTTAGGATGTGTAGTTTCTAAAATTATCTCATTTGTGAGGATGTTTTAGTTAATTTGGATGTTATTCTGCAATGACTGTTAGATGGGCTTTTACATTTCAATTTGGTGTAAAATTTTTCAATGTGCTGTTTTAGTTTCGAGGGGTCTCCTGGACAGAAAGTTTGGGGTACTTTATACATATCTGGTATCGTTTTACTCTGGAGAATCAGAGCTTTTAGAAACAATAAGATTTTCATGTGTAAACTCAAAAATAGTATTTATTTTTCCAAATAGAAATAGCAAGAAAAGTAAAAATTTGCAAATTTTACAGTTTTTTCGACAGTTTTCACCCCAAAATTTTCTGAAATCTCCAGATAAGTTGCAAAAGTCTGTTATCTTTTTAAAGTACATATTCTGCCGACAAAAAGGATATATCATTTGCCCTGATTCCTGTCAGTTTTCATACCGCAACACTTCACTAAACCATATGAGTGCAAAATCCTGAAAATTCTTCTGGCAAAAAAGGGTAGGCAACTTGCAAAACTGTCTGGCACTGAAAAGGTTAATAGGTTTCAAGGGAGATTTTATTTGTTTTCAAAATCAGTTTACTTTTTATATTGGACTAATTTCTATTCTATTTTTAAACATTAAATCACATACAAAGAAACCAAGTCCCAGGTTATATATACTACAGATTAAATAGAGTGTGGGACTTTACATGCTTGTACTGTAAATTATTAAGAGATTCCTTACTCAAGCTGAACCTCCTAGTATCTCTCCTACAGTTTGATATAAAAGATATATATCAAATTAAACATAGGTAAAGTGCAGCTGATTGACATCCAATCTTATTATACAATGAAAAATACACAGCATTTAATGCACAGATTAGAAATGTGTTTTTAACTTTTAAAGACTTATTTCACTCCTCTCTGAGGTTAAAGCCGTGACTAAATGTAAACTAGAATAATGAGCTAGATTACAGGGGTTCACAAGTAAGAGTATTAGTAGTGAAATGTATTTCCTAAAGGAGTAGCAAAATTATTAAAAGGACAACTATACTGTACCCACCCACTACCCTACCAAGTACCCATGGTAAGAACCTAAACCTATTTCTCTTTAGTTCCAGTTGACCGACCAGTTTCCCTGACCCGTTTTTGTCCAGGGCCTGACCAATCCTGGATTTTAAAAGAAGACTGGCAGGCATATAACTTAAGCTCAAGGGTGAGGATCTAGCGGTTAGGGTCTTCACTGTGGGTACCTTTATTTGGAGGCATAACTTAATATCTTTTGTCTCTTTTGTTCGTTGTTTTTTTTGCTGTTTGGTTACCTTTGTTGCATAAGAGTGCCCTCTAGTGTTTGGGTTTCTTAATAATAGGAAGAAAAAAATTCTCTATAGTGTTTGCGTAATCCTATTGCATTTTGTTGTTAGTACTGATGTTTTTTTTGGGGGGGGGCAATAGTCAATAATCCACTGTGCATAGCTTAGTGTCTATTATATAAGGGATAACACACTATAATGTAATATAAAGATATTAAAACTGGCTATACACTACAAACTTTCCTCCTGAAGTTCCTATGATGTTCAGACTACCACCTAGAACAATCATTTTGCGATTGATATTACAATTGTCAAACATGATCCATTTGGGAAATGTTGTGAAAATGTAAGCGAGTAAAATTGCTGTTTCACTCGACATTATAATCTATTCCAATCAATCCCGGATTGGCCATCTTAAGTCACAGAGAAGTTTCAAAACCAAATAAAAGCACTGAGCTGTAGGCCATGTGTTTTTATACAAGTAGGGAACTCCAAGGTGTATTATAGGTAGTAAGGCACTCCTTTACTCCCAAAGTCATCTTGGATTTATATGGTCAATGAATTCCATGGTGACTTTTTTATTATTTTTTACTGTTGCTTCATTAAAAGGGTAACTCTGTTGTCTATACAAGTGTCATTTAGTAAGCTCTCTCATACCTTTCAAACAAGCCTATGGTGATGTATCTAACTTCTCTGGGTCTTAAGTTATAGTTTAGTTACACTGTTTAGTTTAAAGTTACACTGAGAAAGGATAAACAAGGAAGTGTGTTACAGTCACATAATGTGCTGTTTAAGAAGCACCGTCCCCCAAAAAACAATATTTTCTGAAGCTATTTAAAGGCTTCTCTGTCCATTCCTCTACCTAGTTTTTTTCAGGATTGTGGCTAGCTTTAAAAATGATTAAAAAGTTTGGGGTGGGAAGCAGCAGATGATGCTGTCTTACAGCTGTAGTTTGCAACTGGGCATGTTCAGTGCCAATGGCACTGGGAGCAGAGCAATAGTGCTGGTCATTTGCTAGCTGGAAACACCACCCTTTATACTGATGTAACATTGGTTAGACTGCACTAAAACATGATCCTGGAGTGGGAGTGTGCTCTTTTTAATAAAGGGCACTTGTATAGAGATCACATTTACACTTTAAGCAACCAATAAGATGTTGTATAACTACAGTAGCTCAGTAAAAAGCAACATAGGTTGGTGCAAATATGCTATTAAATCAATTTACAGGGCAGTTTATGAAGAAAGAGAAAGGCAGTAATAGAATGGTCATTTAGAGTGTAAGCTATTTGGATTTAATTGGATGTGCATTATTGTTTTGGTTTGGTTTTAATGTATAATAATAATAATAATAATAATGCTTTAATCATTATTTGCACTATATATAAATATATACAATTGTACCAGTAGATAACTATAGATTTATAAACCTATCTTTATACAGGCACACATAGTGAATCTTGCCACCCACTTTTTATTTTAACCTCCAAGTCCCTCTTCCAGTTGATGATTCTTTTGCTTACTCTTTCTTGGACTACATAGATATGTTCTGGCTGAATACACCCACACACATATGCTGTTATGGAAAAGTGCTTTTGTTAAACTGAGCTAACAAACATTTTAATGTAATAATGAAACCTAGAAAATAATGTAGGATTAATTGCATTTAACAATGTGTTGCCTTTTCTGTTTTTATATGCAAAAGAAAAGCTCTGAATTATATATTAATAAATTTACAATTACCAGGCATCAGGGTAGCCCATTTTAATTTTTTTTTAAACATTTACACATAATAAATAAAATATAGATTGGAGGGTAAAGTTAGATTTAAAGGGTATGTCGAGTCCCAAAATTAAAATGTAATATGTAGCAGGAAATGTCCGAAAACCTCAACCTCACGAGGTTTATGTATCTCAAAGCTCTCCCTAAATGTACTTACCAGCTTTCGTTCCCTCGCTGCCTTCTGCCTGTCTTTCTTGCCTTTTCTGTGCACGGAAGACAAGCAGAAAGGGATAGACCGGCATCCGCTCCTGTGATTGGCTATTACATTGCACCCTAGCCAATCACAGGAGCGGATGACGGTCAAGCCCCTCTGCTTGTCTTCTGTGCATGGAAGACAGGCAGAAGGCAGTGAGGGGGCAAAGGCTGGTAAGTACATTTGGGGAGAGCTTTGAGTTATATACAGTAAACCTCACAAGGTTGAGGTTTTGGGCCATTTCCTGCTACATATAAAATTTATATTTGGGCGGACATAAAAACAAAACATTTGAAAAACAAAAATTAAAGGAGAACTATACTTTATATAACCCCTCCTCCCCAGAAAAGTATAAACCTAAACTGCTAGGTCCTAACCGTGTTTTTCTTAAATAAGCAGCAATACAAACCATAACTTCAGGTTCGTTATGGGGCCAATAGGAAGACATGCAGTTTAGGTCCTCACTCTGGATAATACCCAGGGGAGGCGAGTACAGTGAGTACTAAATATTAACTGTTATATTCAAAGGGTTATGAATAATCTCATTTATAATAAAAATAATTTATTTTTAGAGGGGGACATCTCACTAAGGGGAGAATTTACTGAGAGCCGCAGTGTTCTATTTCCTCTCTTAAAGTATCGCTAACCGATTCACCCTCGGTTATCGCAACATTAAGACAGGAGCAGTGTCCCCTCTAACCTGTGCTTGTGTGAGCGCACACAATTCTGAAGGCCTGCGCACACAGGTTAAGGTAGTGCGGGCACAAAAATCTGCTGGAATATAAGCACTGCTGTATGTAGCTCACAAAATTTAATTTTGTATGCACACAGAAAATACATATCTGCTCACAAAAAAGATTTAAAATTAAAGGGAAAATTGTACAGGAGCTAAATTTAATATAGCCTTTGCGGTAGTTTTTTTTTGCACAACTTATAACTCAGATAATAGCTGGTGTTAGGCTGGATACACACGAGTGCACTATTTGTCGCTTAGTCTCTCCACTGAAGAACTGGAAATGAAGAATCCTTTTCAAGATTGGCTTATTGACATTTAGATCACTAAACAACTCAGGCCCTGGTTATTTGAAAGACTTGGTACTACCCCACACCCTTCGATCTTACAGGATTTTATAATTTGGCTGTCCATTAAAAATCAAAACCTTTAGAACAAGAGCCTTCTGCCATGCAGCCCCAAACCTATGGAACTCGCTACCAAATTCAATAAGAAATGCTCCATCCCTGGAGCTGTTTAAATCCAGACTTAAAAGTCATCTATTTAATCTAACATTCACTGAAATGTAGCTCCCTTTCTCTGTGACAAATTATTAATCTTAGAATCTTTATAAATTTGATTGTTATTTTTGTTGTTATAGTGTCGAGAGGCCAGCAATTGGGGCTATCTGTAAATTCTCCTGTAAATGTTAAGTTTTAACTTGCCCCCTTTATTAGACATTTGAATTTAACCTTGTGTTAAAGTGGAATGAAATCTGAAATCTTAAACGTCATAGTAGTACAGCAATTATCTGTAGTTCTGATGCTTTCTACCAAGTTTTGCAGTTTCCCATCAAGTTGTATGTATGTAAGTATAGTTTATTTATAAAGCGCCACCTGGGGACACAGCACTGTACAATAACAGAATACAAAACAGTCATACTAGGGGGGAAAATACATAAATAGAACATAAATATATGAATTATATAAATATAACTATTTAAGACAGGGATGTACAACTTGCAGCCCTTCAGATGTTTTAAAACTACAACCAGCATTCTTCCATTGCAAATGAAACCAAGGAATGCTGGGAGTTGTAGTTTCCAAACATCTGGAGGGTCGTAGGTTGGACATCCCTGATATAAGAGCTAGAGCCTTGTCACCAGTAGTGGCTTGACAAGTAGTAAGGAAGGGTAGGCTAAAAAGGACTGGAAACAAAACACAGTATCAGCTGCACCGCTCCTCTCTGGAATATTGCCGCAGGTAACAGAGTCCAGCATATGTTAATGTAAAAACATCCTTTATTTTTCTACCATTAAAAACAGGCTAGCAGCCCAGGGACAAGTGTACACATAGGTCTAACGTGTTTCGGGACGCAACCCTTACTCATAGACACAAAGTTCACTGTTAAAGGGACTGTCCACCCCTCTTTTCAAAAAGTGATATATTGTAGATAACCCCCCAAAACCTAAAGTTTGTTTTAGTCAAAAGTTAGAAATCAGCTCCCACACACAGCTATTATAATTACACGCTCCTCCTTGCTCCACCGCCATGGCTCTGCACTTCCGGGTGAGGAAGTCAGTGATCGGCAGTGACGATGATGTCACGGCCAATCACTGACTGACATTCCCGGACCAGCCTCCACTGCGGCTGCTCAAGAACACAAAAAGAACAGAGCAGCCACAGTGGAGATTGTGAGAAGAATCCGGAAGCGGTGGTGGAGCGAGGAGCTTGTGAGTATAATAACTCAATGTGGGAGCTGATTTCTAACTAAAACGAACTTTAGGTTTTGGGGGGTAATCTACAATATATCACTTTTTGAAAAGAGGGGTGGACAGTCCCTTTAAGCACATGCCCATTATTTACAGAGAGCAACCAATTAAAAAGGTAAGTGACCTGACAACACAATTAACCCCTAATATACTAGATATGGGGTTTCTTTGCTTTACAAAAGGGTTTTACTTTACAACAAGATTTTGCTTTAAGGAGGGGAAGGACAATAGGGGATTTAACAGCCCCTAGTTTATGTTGGTCGGATAGAAAAAAGAATAAACAGAGAACATGGCTTTCTTCCCAGGGTATGTTTAAATGTGGTCATACACGTTGCAAAACATGTACAGTTGTAAAGGTGGGTGCCAAGTTCAGATCAGAGATAACAAAAAGAATATATGACATACGTGATTTTATTAATTGTTGTACCCACTCGGTAGTATACCTTCTCATTTGTAGGAAGTGTAATAAGCAATATGTGGGACGTACAACTCGCCCACTTAAAGAGCGGATTTGGGAGCACATAAATAGCATATTGAAAAGTGATATCAGAACTCCCGTTGGAAGGCATTTTAAGGAATGCACTGGGGGGGGATCCCTCATTTTGTTTGATCCAGGGGATCGAACAGGTTAAAAGAAACTTTAGGGAAGGTGATCTTTTGGATCATTTGAATAAAAGAGAAGCATTTTGGATCCTAGAATTGGACACCAGATCCCCCAAGGGGTTAAATCAGAGATGGGACATTGCATTATTGACATGAGAGTCTTGATACTAATTTTATATTTGTATCCAGAGCATTGAGTCCCTTCAGATTTGAATATGGCATCTATCTATATTCACCTGTTAAATAAATAAAAATACTTACCCCTTTTTTTTAAAGCAAAATCCTGTTGTAAAGTAAAACCCTTTTGTAAAGCAAAAGAAACCCCATATCTAGTATATTAGGGGTTAATTGTGTTGTCAGGTCACTTACCTATTTAATTGGTTGCTCTCTGTATATAATGGGCATGTGCTTAACAGTGAACTTTGTGTCAATGAGTAAGGGTTGAGTCCCGAAACCCGTTAGACCTATGTTGTCCCCGGGCTGCTAGCCTGTTTTTAATGGAAGAAAAATAAAGGATGTTTTTACATTGGCTGGACTCTGTTACCTGCAGCAATATTACAGAGAGGAGCGGTGCAGCAGATACTGTGTTTTGTTTTTGTTTACACTACAGGCAGAGGAGAGACCCTAAGATCCTCAGCACGCCGAACTGGACGCCGAACTGGAAAGGTGAAAGGATCGCGAGACGAGGGGAGCGTGATCGGGAAAGGACGTGAGACGCCATTGAATTGGATCTAAAAATGACAGGTTTGGATCTAGACCAGTAAGAAAAATGCAACATTACATTACATTAAAGGGAACATTACAGTTAAACAACAAGATTTCACCACAACATTGCAGTTTTCAGAGATGAAAGAATTTACAGAAGAAAACCCTTTCTGGTTCATTTATATTCAAGCTTTTGTTTTCCCTTAAAATAAGATCTTTGAGCACTTTTGAAGATAAAATGAAACGTGTTTTTTCTGAGGGGAGGAAATGTGCAAAAATATAAGCATCTGTACCCATAAAAATGTATTTCCATATGAATTTTATTAAAAATGAATTTCATTTGTCATCTTTCTCCCTTAAGATACCAATGAATACAGAATATGACAGAAAGCAAAAAAGTTCTGCCTGGTGTTTGCATCTATTATTATTCTAAAGGAAAAGAGAAAACAACAACTAGAAAATTGCATTTCTATTACACGATATTGGCAAAATATAGAAATTAGCTGTGTGTTTGTATTTTGACCCAACCCCACCCCATCAACAAATCCCCCTATTTATAGTAACCTGGATGAGGACCTAAACCTCTAGGTTCTCACCCCTGGGTCTGTAGTATTTACCTTGAACAAAGTTCTCAAACTTCCCAAGCTACTACTGGGCACGGCCCTGCCTCTTGCCAAGTCCATCAATGGGAAGACATGCTTCGCAAGAAGCATGTTTTCCCATTGGCCAGTCCAGGAACATGACTTAGAGAGGGGATGGGGTATGACTGTCAGTAGCAGGGGTCCTTTATTTGAGGTAAATACCACAGACTCAGGGATGAAGACCTAGCAGTTTAAGTCTGCACCTTGGGTACTTCTAATGTTGTGGGGTGAGTTACAAAATAAAGTATCATTGTCCTTTTGCACAACTGACTTTTACAAGGTATTCAAACTAACGCAATATAAGAATATCAATGATATAATTGGAAAACACAAATATATTTTTACTGCAATGCTGTTCCATTTCAAACTAAGAAAAAATAAGCAAGGATAATTATTGCCAAAAAATAAAATACTAAAGATAAATTGGCCTACTTACAGGCAAATTAGTAAAAACTTGAAATGTGCTTCTTAAAAAATTTATTAGATCCATTAAGTATCCACTAGCTCTTCCATCAGGTTCAGACATTGTCCAGTCATAGTCTGCTAACTGAATGAATTCATCAATTTTTTGGTTTAGCTTGGTATATATTTCCTCTTCAGCAGCATGTCTTGCATCCTTAACAAAACAAAAAACAAATTAGATTTTGCCCATTGCAATAAATCAAACTCTATATTTTCTATACACTTCTTATACTTAAGTGACAAATAGAAGCTGGCTTTATTCAGAGACTAACGTTACAGCTCATTAGAGATATCTTTGAGAAAATTAATCTGTGTCAAATATATAGTAGTAACTCGGTTACTGCCAAAATGTTCAGCCATCCTTTATCATGAACTCAATTGCAAAAGACCCAAATTAGCAGGTAGATTATAGATCATTTTAAAAAGCTTCTTAATCAGAAGAAACCATTCTAGCACAAGACTAGAAAAAGACCAGCAAAACTAGCAGGAACTTCCTTTTAAAACCTTTATTTAGATGTTAGATGTCAACTGTAACCAGACAGATTTACCAATCCACGGCCATTATCAATAAATATAACAGAAATAACTACATAACCCAGTAAAATAAATTAGCACTATGGTTAAAGACCATACCCTTGTTAACTTTGCCAAGCGGAGTGAACTGCCCACTTTTCCCATTTACATGACCTTTTAACATTGTACTCAAAGGTCACATTATTGTAAAATCTAATCATCTATTTGTTAAATTAAATCATATATATTGTTAAACAACAATACTGAGATGACAGCATGATGTAGATAAAAATGACTCTATACCCTCCATTTGTAAGGATCCATTCCCACTAAAACATGCAAAAGTTGGGAAAAATGCATTCATGTCTGTTTTCCTGTGTGTTTTTTTACCGACAGAATCGGCCTTTTTTTAGTAATGTGTGTACGTCCATAACAACTGTTTCTGATGCTGGCAAATGTTCATCTTTAAAAGGGACAAAAAACTGATTTCATGTACTTCATTAAGTACTCATAGCTCCTTCTCAGCTGTCAGCTGACCAAGCACCTATCTTCAGGACAGGCTTGCCAATAAAAAAGATAGGCGTGCGATTTGGACAGGGCTTCTGAAAAGCTGAGGAGCCGCAAATAAGAGTTCCGCTACGGTAAGTGTTGTAGTGTCCCCGTGCGTTATATTATTCACAGGGAGGTGGAAATAAGCATTCTTACCTCCCTTTGAATAATAGAAACAGATTTTATTTATTTAAAAAATACTGTTTAGTGTCCCTTTAAAGATCCTGTCTGTCATCTTTGAAAAATCGGTACTGTGTGTACCCACCTTACTTTAGATACTTAAATGAAACATATTGGAATCAGTAAAGTCTGCCTCAAGCTACCTACAGGAACATTTATTTACCAGTTTACTACCAGGGCAAACAAACCTGAACAAATGTATATGTATCCATGTACAAATAAATATAGATGATTCATGCAAAACACCTTTAACCATCAAGTACCCTGGAATTAAATAAAATGTTTGTTAAATTCCTGTCAACTTTTATTAAAATTCTCAACTCCCCACACTCTTAGTCAATGGGACATTTGCAGGTCCACAACACAAGGCTGGTATGGTTGGATTACAGCATTGTTCCTATCAATGCAGTACAGTAAATGTGGCAATGTTATCATCACTCTGGAAGTATTATTACACCTACCTTAAATGTAGAAAGTCCATAAAGTCTTGTTGTGTGCACCGTATCTGGTGAAATATTTGTAATATTAGTTATAAATTCCTCAAGGTATTTACAGGCTTGTTCCAGGTGTGTGGTGTTGATGATGATCTGAACTAGCTACAAAGAACAAAATACATCTGGTATGAAATTTGTACCACCCAGAACACCTGATTTTTTATAAAGAGTTTGTCTTTATCTGACAGTAATGGTGATACATAGCAATTAGTGTATTACAGATTGAAGCTGATGATATGTTTCCAGCCCAATAAAGTTAACCACACTTCCTCTACTAAATTCATTTTAAAATCTTAAGCAAGTACAGTTTGACACAGACGTGCTCTTTATTAGATTGTAATGAGCATTTATGTGTACAAAATTTCATACATTCTATCATGAAATTTACCTACAAATAATCTAGCGATGTAAGTGTTTTTTTGTCTCATGATAAATATGCCAAATCTTGTAGACAAATGATTAGAAAGATAGATATCTTAGACAGATTACAAATACACTGGCTCTAAAATTAAGTCTAGAGGTAAAGACATCATTATGAAACCAACTGGTGCTCACAGGCAATTGCAACTGAGCTTAAAAAACTGTTACATGCTAAACCACCTGGTTTAATATAAAATAATAACAGAAATTATGTTAAACACAACAAAGAAAAGACACAATTCCTAAATACATTTATGTCTGCACAGATATCAACCACTTCCCATAATGCAGACTGGAGTTCCAAATGCTAATGCTATATTTAGTTGGTAGGACTGGTCATGTTGTGTTCTACTCGTAATAAGTACTTTGTGTATTTGGAAGTAATATAATTTGGGGGGAACAGGGTTGAGCTTAATGTACATACTGTGCCTTTATTGCTTTGTTACTAGTATGTAGAATACTAAAACTGTTTTCACACTTTCCACTGATGCATTCAACTTCATGGACTGTCATGACATGTCTAGAGATGTTGCAGTGCACCTGCACTCTCTGTACAGATTTATTGTGCATGGAATTTCCTGCTTCCTGTGACTGGTTTTAGAGTTTTATGCAGATCCCAACATTGTTAATTCCCTCTGATTCTTCTTTACTTCACATAAATATTTCCTATTTCTGCATTGCCTGCACTAAAGCTAGGTACACACAGTACAGATTTCTAAAAGATGACAGACAGGATCTGCAAGATCCTGTCTGCCATCTTTCAAAGATCTGCATACACACAGTCCCGAGCGTTCTCCCTTATGAGAACGCTCGGGACTGTGTGTTTCCATCGGCCGCGCTAGACTCCTCTATAGGGAGTCTAGCGCGTCCGATGGAAATTTTCTGACTTTCCCGAACGAGCGTTCGGCCGACCCGATCGGTCGGCGGCCGCGCGCTCGTTCGGGAAACGAGCGTACACACATTAACGATAAAGCCCCGATACGGTATCGGGGCTTTATCGTTAATGTGTGTACCCAGCTTTACTCTTTTGCTACCAGAACCAATGTTTTGGGGTCCTCCAGATGAGGTGGTAATTCTACTTGTGTGTCCTACTCTTTACATTGTATTGGTTTACTCCACCACTACTCCGTACAAAACATAAAGGATTAAAAATCTAATTTTTTTACGATTCACATTTCCCAACATTGTCATTTCTATTTCCACTTACAAAATCAGTGAGAGAGATATTGTCCAATTTAAAAACAGGTAAATAAAATAGAACCAGTAAATACCCCTACAATTATGACTTTAATTGAATACAATTGTAATTTGTAAAAATTGTTATGCCCACTAAAGTAAATTTGCCACAGTTGTTTTTGTTACATCTCCAATGTGATTTCAATACGTTTAAAATATTTTAGATGTATTGCAAATTGTAAGGACAGTAAATCTGAAGGAAGTTTACAGTGGCCCTGAGCTGCAAGGGAGTAGTAAAAAGTCTTCATTTCAGCCTATGACAACCTTTAACTATTTCAGTCATAGAATGGGTGGAATATAGTTTTTTCCACTGTTTCTCAACCAGTGGCTGAGGAACACCAGACTGGACTAAGCATGTTGACAGAAAAAGTCAGTGCGGCACAGATTAGTGTGAATAGCACCACAAAATACATATATAAGCAGTGATATTAAAGAAGGATTGCCTGCTGGCATTCACATGTCCCAGAACAGGGCCTCAGCACTGCAATGATTCTGTCTGTAGCTCTTCACAGATCTGTACCCAGGTGTAATAAAGGTGCCATTACATTATAACTCAACTCCCGACTGATCCCACAACATTCAATCAATTCTTCCGAAACCACCATTCATGTTTTTCTTTGCAACTGACATACGATCACAAAATACAGGAGCGTCACAATTGTATGTCGGTTGCGAAGAAGAACGGGAAAGGCGGTTTCCGGAAGAATTGATTGAATGTTGCAGGATCGGTCAGGAGGCGAGTTCAATGTATGGGCACCATAGACTGGGCACACAGGGAGACATTTTGACACAATTGACCGGTTAATACTATCGACCAGCCCGCCAGGCTAAAATATTGACGCTGAAATGATGTCACGACCGAGCATGTGGTCTATTGAAGACTACACTATTAGGCAAAGATCTAGATCTAGGCTAAAAGTGCCCATACACTGAAAACTTACCTTGCAACATTCTTCAAACCACCCAGCCCAATTACTTTGTGACTGACTTTACAGGTGTTACATTGTTCGCACAGCATTATCCACAGGAAATGTCAAAGAAATGTTGCAAGATAAAAAAAAGAAAAAGAACCTGGCCTGATGTTTGGGTCAAAATGAACATTAATTCTAGGTAACATAAGACCACTGAATGGTCAGCATAAACTGGACCCAATTTAAGAGCCTGTGATCATTTTCAGTAAATGTATTTTGCTTTTGTATAGTTTATGTTTCTTTCAAAACTTCCTTTTTAATAACCCTGCTTGATTCTAAAGCTGATGGCACAGATAGTCTAGATTTTCAGATACTCTCATGACCATAATCTACTCTCAAGAGATTATAGTTGTGGAATGCAATTTAAGGCAGTGCTAATCTTCTGGAGCAAAAGTTGTATGGATGAAATCCTTAAAAACATCCTGGGTGTCACATACTAAAAGGAAAACCAAAGCTCAAATAACAAATTTCTTCCTCGAATTCTACTTTCAATGTTGAGAGCAGTGTGATTAGTCACGGCCTTTTCTTCCCAATCTAACTTTACCTTTATTATAAGATTAAAGGGACAGTTCAGTGGAAATTATCAATATTTGTTGAATTGTTAGTTTGTGTAATGCCTTCTTAGTTATTCTACATATTCTCTTCCATTTTGAAAAATCAGTTGATTTCATACCCCTTGCTGTTCCCTGCTATTGACATTAGTGAGCTGACATTTCAGGTTCTAACGGTCCTTCTTCTTCCCAGGATGCACCACTTCCTTGGAATGTTCCTAACAGTAATTTCTACTGATTGGCTGTTGGATGGGTCAAACATGCTCAGATCTCTACTGAGCAACTGAATCAACCCAGGCACTTGGTCAAGGGCAAAACTATAACGGTCTCTATTAGGGGACCTGCAAACAGGAAGTCAGTATTTCAGTTGCATTTATTTATACACAGACAAAATGCTGAATGGGCAGGTTAAGGTCATTAGGATGAAAAAATACTGCTCTTTTGTCTGAAAAGTACATGTATTTGCACTGAACTTCCCCTTTAAAGATTTTCCTTAATTATCTGGATTATAATTACTTTTGCATAAACTATTCTGGATATTGCATATTAAAATAAAAAGCGCAATATAATACAACTTACCTCAGTCAAACCTATGTGAGGCTTTTTGATGACATTCTGCAGTCCACTGTTTAAGGTTCTAGTAAGAAGCAAATTAGTAGATTTTCGAAGCATATCGTCTATTTCTGTGGAGCTGAAAAGAAAGTTAGTTTTCACATTCTTCAACATCTGTGGTAGGAGTTTATAATATAAAGGGCATATATTATATTGCAACCAGCAAAGACAACAAACACCGCCCCGCACAATAATCACACACGTACTGTATGTCTGTACGGTCGGGCATCATCGGTGGTCTGACCCAGCAGATCAATACATGATGCCTAGCTGAGCAATGTCCAGTTCAGCTGGTCATTCATCACCGTTCATGTGCGAAATCACAAGTCTGTTTTAATTGCTATTAATTTACTTCCCACATTTATCATTTAAGCCATTTTAATTTATCAATATATTATATTTAAGAACAATACTAAAATGACCACTCGGAATCAGCTGTTTAAAGGTTATAGCTACATATAAATATTATGTGTATATATCTATATTTAGCTGAAATATAATTGTGTATGTTTTCATTAAATATGAGCCAGACCTAGATTTAACATTAGGCATATGCCTAGGGGCGCCTGTGGGTGGAAGGCTGGCTGTTAATCTACCCTAACCCATCCACTGCCTATATAGTATATTTTCTTCCCTAAAAAAGAGGGAAAGGGTGTGGTTTGGGGGTGGGGTCTGTAACAAGTGTTGGAGCTATGTGCGCCAGGCTTTTTGTGCCTACAGGATACTGAGGTGTATACCTGCCCCTCATATAGGACATGTTCCTTCAAAGTTGCTGTGGTAGAATTGTACTTTTGCTTAACTATGAATGTAATTATGACTGAGTGCCACATAATTTACCAGTCTTTGGCAGGTATACTGTATATTATGGGTGTGTATATTATATGCTGATTAACAAGCCTAATGGTGGGTACACACTGAAGATCTTTAAAAAAAATGACAAGGAGAATCTTTAAGATTTCAAACTACAAACAGTCCCAACCCCCGAGCGTTCTTCCTATATAAAGTATAGGGAGAAGGTTCCAGACTACATTTTGCAGAGGAAAATTTTGGGGAATTTTCAAGCAATCCTGATGCCAACAGTGAACATTTGTTGGCCTCGGGAATGCTCGGAACTGCGGTACACACTCTATTGATAAAGCAATGCCGTGGGATCTGTCCCTTTAATGTTAAAGTTTGTACTCCGTTTAGGACACCAATTATAGCCAGATGAAGATTGTTGGCGATGTTTATATATGCCATCATAAACAGAATCAGTAATAGTACATAATTAACAATATCTAAACACCAAACACACACTTTTTAATTTACTATAAAACACCATTAACTGGTTTACCTACTTTTAAATAGGATGTTAGCAATCACTTTTTACATGTGTTTTGTGAATAAATATTTACAAACAGGCCAAAAGGTTACTTGTTATTATGTGTAAATTGCTCTCAGTATCAATTAAGGATGTGTGAAATTGCAGTAATTTACATCCATTAACAGATAAGAATTAGAAGATAAACTGGGAAAGGCTCCTGGATTTTCTGTTTTCAAGCTGAGTTTGGAACTGTAGACCTATCTGATTTAAATCTGACCTGGTTAAAAGGCAATCACATTTAAATTAGTATTACAAAGGAACAGGTTAATCTGTTTACAAATAAGATGAACCAAACTCCTTGTCTCCTTATCTTACAATGTTTGATTCTAGTTTCTAGCACATCTTACAATATGTAGATGTTGAACTGAACAACCTCTATCAGTGAATATATTAGTTAAACCTTAGATAAACATTTCTTTTACTGGACTGGAATTTATGGAACACAGTTCTTAAAGTTTTTAGTTGGAAATCCATTTTCATAAGTAGCAGTCATTTCCAGGTTAAATTGAATTAATTAGTTAAAAGGATTAGTTAAATGATTTTGCAGAAAACAGCATGACATACCTTAACCACTAATTATTGTTGGCATATCCCATTAAAACTAAACCTATTCAGAATTCTTGTGCTGGATGGCTAATTAGGAATGTATTCAAATGCACTCTACATGACTACACAAAATTTGATGCAGTCTGTAGATTGCACTTAGGAAATATAGGGTGCTGCAGTGTGGCATTTGCACTTTGGTGTCTGGCCACTAAAGATTGGTACACAAAGGGCAGACTGGAAGCTTAAATGCTTACACACCATAACAATGCAATCTCCCTGAACTCTGTATAGGAAGATTATTTGTGTGGCCCCACATTTTGACAATTGCTATCAGCTTCCCATAATAAAGAATAAGGAACTGATAATGGCTAATGTAAACCAGAACCGTAAAACCCTGCAGGAGACAGTGGCAGTTGGTTGCCCGTAGGATTGTGTAATTTTTTGCCAAACACATGACCGATAGTAAGTCATGTTGAATTTGTAATTTATTGGGCATGCATGTACCCATCTAAAGACACAAATACAGCTTGATTAATACCTATATGTATATGTGTGTCATGGAAGGTCATGTACGACTAATAAAATAATATTTGATTGCATTTCCTTCTTCTAAATTAGCAAAGACTAGTGGAATGATAAGCAGTGTTTGTGGTAATATCTGCCATATTGGACATTAAGGCGGCCATACACATGTGATTTCCATCGCAATGTGCCGACAGATCAGATTGGTATCTGTCGACACACATGCGATGGGAACCACACACACGGACCCGACCAATCCCCATACGCGGTATGCGTCCATACACAGAATGATCAGATCGGCTCCCTTTACTGAAGTTAAGGGAGCCTATACTGACTGACAGATATTTTCCATCTTTCCCGACCGACCGTAATGCAGACTACAGGTTGAAGACAGCCCCTATACACTGACGATAATGGGTTCCCGTACCCAGACGGGATTTACCCATTATCATTAGTGTGTATGGCTACCTTTAGTCAGATGTGTATAGGCTGCAGCAAACATAAACTGTGTGAGGGGAATCAGCTCCTGAAAGTCTAATGGTGGCTGTAGATGCAGCATTATTTTGTTATCGTTATTAACCATTCAATAGAATACTCTGTAATCTGAAATTTGGGGGTTAAAGGGAAACCCCGATCAGTCATGATTTACAAGCATGACAGATTATCTAAAACAAAAAATTAAAATTAATGGATAGTGGATTTATCATGATGTGTACCAGTTCTAATTGGACAAGCCCAGTGTGCTTGTTCCAGCTACTGAAACCTGGAGCAGCACCCACAGTGTATACAGGTGTAAAGGGCCAACTGAATGAAAAAGTTGAAGATAAGGAAGAACATGATGGACAGATATACAGTACAGCTATCCATACACAGGACAATTTTTGCATTCAACAAACCAATGAAAATGATTGGTCTCAAGTATAGAATTGTTCAAACATTGATCAGTCAGGGTGGAAGATTTCAAATTTTTTTGAGAAGTTTTGATTCTTTTCTGTTCAATCGTATTACATCAGTAAAGAATAGATATGTAATGTGGGTTTGAATAGAACCCAGTTTCGAATCGAATCTGAGGGTTTCGAAGTCCAGACGAAACTTTCGGAACTCCCGGATTTTTGAATTTTCGATTTTAATCAAAAATTGAAAGTAGACGATTATCGAAAATGGAAAGTAGACTATTATCGAAAATCGAAAGTAGACTTTTATCGAAAATCGAATCCTCGAAAGTAACGATCGATTTTGGTAATTCTCGAAAATGGAATGCGGAAGCTCGAGAAACAGCATGATCGTGAGGAAAATAAGTTTTGGTTATAATTACGGGTTCCCCAGACCATACCCCAGGTCTCTGTGTCATTTACAGTAACCTACTATTACTGTTTGTCCCTCAAAACAGACAGAAACTTTAAATTTTATTTCTCCGATAAACTTCTATGGGTCCATTTTCAAATCTTCGAATTTTCCGGAAAATTCGAAAACAGAACGAAACTCAACAGTTTAGAACATCTCTAGTAAAGAATTGCCTTAGTTACAGAACTAGATCAGTATAGAATTAAACATTGATTCCTGTGTGCGTTTCAGTGTTTGATTCATTTTCAATCAACAGTCAATTGTTTTTAAAAAAAATTCAATCAAAATTTTAATTTTGGAACTTGCTTATAAATGGGATGGAACAGCTGAAATTCTGGCTAGTAGCTTTATCAGAATTGCTGAATGGTCTATGTGGGATTCTCCAAGCAAGTATAAGTCAAATATAAGTGGCTAGCACTGATGCCTTGCAGCGATGAAATCCTGAGTTCGATTCCACCCTTGGACACATCTGCAAGGAGTTTGTATGTTCTCCCTGTGCGTGTGTGGGTTTCCTCCGGGCACTCCAGTTTCCCCCACATACATAAAGACATACTGATAGGTGTCAAATAAATGTGTTTATTGTAATTGTAAAGCGCTATGGAAGATGTTGGCAAGATGTTGGCAATATATAAATCCATAATAATAATTAAAATACTAAAGGGGCTATGCCAAATGTATCCCTACATGAACATGGCAATTTTCCATCAGTGCAGAATTAGACTATTTACATGGCAAATGATTACAAGTTTAATAGTAAACTTAAGCAGAGTGAATGGCTGGATGCAAAAAGATGACATGTATCTATATAAATATATTTATCCTAATTTTTATATTTATATTTGTTTTCTAGCAATATTATTAAAATAAATGTTATTTTAATTAAAACACAGCAGACATTTCAGATTTTTTTGGTCCTGAACCATCACCACAATTGGGAAAATACAGCAAATTACTGGAAATATGTTCTATCCCCTGGATGAACAGTATTGAATATGCCTGTTCCTTAATGAGCGAGGAGCAAACCTACTTAAATGATGGATCTTGCTGTCAGTAATATTATTATTTTTTAATTTCGCATTGTTGGATCTCTGTATAGAAGTCATACATTTTTTCAAACAGCAGTCTCTGGGCCATACATCATATACAACATATTTTAGCTTGATCTCATTTAAGGATGCCTATAAAAACGTTCAATTCGTTTGCACAAAAACATATTTAAAGATAACTCTATTATATATTAGTTATGAAGAATCTTAAGCAGTCCATAGAGCTGCACTTTTCTTCCAAATGCCTTTACTGTGTGGAACAAAAGCTAGGGCTCACCTCCGATGAATTGACTCTGAGAATTTAAGGCTTGCATAGATAAATTCCTTCACTTGCATATAAATTTGAGGAACTGACTGAGACATTGGAAGTTTCTTTGGAAACGGTTGCTAAAATAACAAAGAAAAGCAATATAAATATTTTGGACATCTTTCAATATAAAAAGTAAAGCAGAATTTGGGGGGAAAATAAAAAATAAAAATAAATTATATATATATATATATAGATATAGATATAATATATAATATATAATATATATATATATATATTATTATTATATATAAAAACCCTCCTGGTTTATTTTGCCAACCTCAGCAACTGCTGTAAATGTGGCTTAATTACTTAATGATGAGTAGAGTTAACTTTCCTTAAATTCATTTAGAGATAAGATGGCAATACACTATTAGGTGTATCTAATGACATTCCCACAATGTTCTGACAACCACCATGACCAATTATTTTGTGTTTGACGTGAGTTAAGTGAACATCAAGAGGTTATACTGCCGCTCTGCCTGATATAACATTGAATTGATCTAATGTTTATGTCCAGTTTTTGTTACCTTATCAGTCTCTGGGTCATGGAAAGGAAACTTGCTAATAACATTTCTGAATTCCTCATCATTTTCTACAGGAATTGGACTGTAGTTATCGGCTTCAAATATTGTCCTATAATAACAAAAAAGTTAAAATTTTTACACATATGTAGAATTATATCACAGACCAATAAATGTGGAAACTTAAGTTACAAATATTATTAAAGGACAATTATACTCACCTACCCCTCGTTCCTTTCCCCCCACTCCCGCAAAGTACCCAGGGTGAGGACCTAAAATGCTAAGTCCTCACCTCTGGGTACTTTATAAAAGTCCTGCACTACTTACTTGTAATCTCCCTCATTGCTCCGGTCCAATCCTCCCCACTGGCACTTTGAGTGACAGGTCGCGAGGCAGCCAATGGGAAGACGCGCTCTGCAAGGAGGTGTGTCTTCCAATTGGCTTCCTCCCGGACTGTCATTAACAGTGCCAGTGGGGAGGATCGGACCGGAGCAACGAGGGAGATTACAAGTAAGTAGTGCAGGACTTTTGTAAAGTACCCAGAGGTGAGGACTAAGCGTTTTAGGTCCTCATCCTAGGTACTTTGCAGGAATGGATCGGGGAAATGGTAAGTATAATTGTCCTTTAATATTGTCTGTCCTATGTATATCAATATAGATGGCAAAACTCAATATTTATTTGCAAAAGATTCCTAAAGATCTAAGGGTCAGATTTCATATTGCTAAAATAAGAGTAAATCCATCGAACCAGATGTAATATTGGGTTACCCACTTATTTTAGGGGTCTGCGACATTTCCAAATGTTTTTGTAAGTAGCGCAGTGCTCCTGATGCAACACCCATCAAGTTAAGTTTTGTGCTATCTTGTAGCACAAAAAACAGCGTGGTATTGTAAGGGGACTTATAAGAATCACAAACAGAAGTGACTTGCCTTGCCGTGATCCTGCAATGAAATTCCAGAAATAATCAGGTATTGCATTGTGGGATCACAGCATGGTTGTGTCAAAAATGTAAAAATTGCGAGTTGTACAATAAATATTTTGCGTTTTGCACTATCTGAGGCTCGCCTACAATTTTTCAATTTTATACATATGATGACCACAGGGGACGAGGTGGAGTAGACGAGACCCATAAAGAAAAGAGAAAACTGAGTGAGTAGCTGCAACTTTTTCTTAAGACGCTAGTGTTAGCGATATTGGATTCCCCTGAAAGTGGCCATTTTCAAATTTCAAATATGTAAAGGAATGTACCGTTAATCATTGATGAAAGCAATTTTAGTTTGTCCATAAAAGCTATTACTTAAAGTATATGTACACTGGGAAATTAGTTTTTTTAATTGACCATTGCTGGAAACTATAATTCTATCGCTGTACCAAACAAATGCCTAAGTATCATATAGTTTTGCTGTAGCTGGAATGGTGACAGCTGGTATGTGAACTGCATTGGCGGATTAAAACAGAACCAAGGGGTAAAAATTATATTTTATGACATGCAAGTACTTACTGTTACCACCATATTTCTGTGTCTTTCTTGGCTCCCTGGGTTGTGTATGAACAGCAATACCTCCTGGTACAGGTTACATCAAAAGGGGCAGTAAGTCTTTTTAATAAACTTCGCCAGCAACTGAAAGCCCCTATCTGCATTGTGTTGAACAAATCATGGACTAACTAGTATATGCTATGCATGGCAGATCAGGGCATTCAGAAATCAGTTTACAGAAATGTCTTTTTCCACTAGCTGGTAGCTGCCTTGGGTGTAATCCTCCAGTGTTCTGCCCCAGAAATCAGATGCAGATAAAGAAGAAAGGTGCAGAGGTACTTAGACGTAACTCAATAGAGTCCTGTCTGAAACATGTTGTGTGAATAAATATTTCAAGCAATTTCCTATTGAGTTGCGTCTAAGTCCTGTTGGGTACCTGTGCACCTTTCTTCTTTATCTGCATTCAGAAATCAGCAAGGATATGGGAAGTATGAGCAGCCCCTGTGACCTCGCGCACAACATTTCAGCTATTGGGAGGAATTGCTCTGTAATTATGGTACATGCCAGGGAGCAAAAAGAGAGACAGCAATAGATGTTAACTAATGACAGAAAAACAGCTTTATTAAAAATCATATGATCAATGAACTACAGGATAACCTGACTGGAAAACAACCATAGAGTACATTTAATAGCTAGTCACTTACATTTGCATAATAATCATAATAGCATGGCTAAATATACCAAAGTGTGGCCAACTTTACGGTAAACATCTCCTACAATTTTTGGCCACATTTTAAAAAAAAACAAAAAAACACCTTTGTCATATACATTGATGTAAAGAAATTTTAGGATAAAAGTAAATAAACACCTGTAAAGACCAACCACACAGCATTTTATATTTAGAAGTAGGACTTTGTGCTGACTACATTTTTACATCAGGTTTTTTTTCTTTATTCGTTTTATTTTAAAAATCCAACACCAAGAAATGATCATTGCGACTGTATAAACACGAGCTGCAAGAAGAATCGTATCTTACAACATATAAGTGAAATAATAAATATGGGTTTTAACAAACTCTGTTCTGTTATTGATGTGGAATAGAGTTTAAAGAAAACATTGCCTTCTGGAGGATGGTGTACAACACATACAATTTAGTATGGAGGGGATAGAAGGTGATGCTTTGAAGGGACGGGGGAGGACTGAATAATGTTTGATTCGAGGAGTACCATGATTCATAGATCTTATAAAATCTGTCAGGACATCTGTATATTTATAGTATTTTGTAAAAAGTTAAATCTGCATTAATCAGTATTATTTTTTATCATGTTTAAAACTACTTTTAAATTGCGTATTGCCTTTGTTTAGCTGAATTAAAAAGTGACACTAAAGGAAGTAAGGTTGGATGCACATATTGACCCTCTGTTCATTATATTAAAAGACTTTTAGAACTTGGACAGGTTAGGTCTCTGTAACCCAGGTGATTTGAGATGTTTTCGGGTTTTAAAGTGAAGTCTAGTGTCTTATTTGATATATATTCTTATTTTTGAATGCTAACAAATACCTTAAAGGATATATACACTGTAAAAACAAATTAAGTGTAATTGGTAGCAGATTTAACTAATTATCTCCCCCCCCCCAGGTTTTTTGTCCTAGGTCCCTTCTGAGCCTACCTGTGCTGATGTTAAGTTTGTGACATCTTGGATCTTCATTGTAGTCTTCTTAGCTCCACCCCCAGAGACTTCTTGGTTCTCCTTCTTCTGTAGTCCAAAAATACACAGTCAGTTTGCTCCATGTGCGCGCGTGACGTTACGGCGCATGCAATGTCAGCGCTTGCACGGACTTGTGCATTTTTTGGACTACAGAAGGAGAGCCAGGAAGTCTTGGGGGCGGAGCTAAGAAGACTACAATGAAGATCCAAGATGTCAGGAACTTTACACCAGCATAGATAGGCTCAGAAGGGACCTAGAAAAAAATAGGGGGGGAGATGATTAGTTAAAGCTGCTGCTTCCAATTACACAACTTGTTTTTACAGTGTACTTATCCTTTAAAACCATTCCAATTATTAATGCTTCCTTTTTTTCTGTTTTCTGTGGTCCCCTGCTGGTGATGCAAGCCCAATTCAAGTCTATGGGGATTGTGCCAAATAAGGATTTGGCTTACAGGGAGGTGTAATCTGAGGCAAAAGACCTTGGAAAGAAGAGGAACTGTGCCCTAAATAACAGGTTTTTAGGTCACTGCGTGAAAGTTTCATCTATTTTACAGGTGATATATAATGACATGTGATACACTGTCTGATTAAGCTAAACATGGTCAAAGGTTTAAAAGTTTTTTTAAATTTATTTGAATACAGAATAAACAGCTTAGGTTTGGCAACTGTCAATCCAATATTAAGGAATGTCAACAGCACTTTGACTAGGAATATTATCAATAGCAATTTATCAAGTTTTTAGTCATGCAAAAATGTTTTTAAAAAAATTATAAAACTATAGTCTTTATAAATGTTGGAACAGCCGTTTCAGCTGGCAGATTGTAGAGTGTCCATACCTGAACAGTGCTGACCACTTTTTAAGTAGAGTTTCATTGTACCTATCTCTTACTTCAAACAACAGATCAAATAGCCGGTTAACAGGAAAACCATAACCCTGAAATAGTATATAAAAAAGTGACATACAAAATCAGTATATATTTTTGCTTATTAATCCAAATCAAATACAATATAAAACATAATATCTTCCTATAGTTTCCATTGTAAAAGGTAGAAAGAAAGAAAGTACCACTCTATGTTTACCAAACAGAACATGTTTAGAAGTTGGCACACTATATGATTCAAACATTTGCCCATGCTATTAATCTACATTAACCAATCAGACGTTATCAAACTGCAGTGACCCAGTAAAAAGCAAACATCTGATTGGTTGCAGTAAAATAATAGAATGGACAAACTTTCTGCACCACTTGTTTCGATAATTGGCCTGTGTATGGGAACTTTATCGGCCGTAACGGGCGATCGTTCAGAGATCCGCCCGACAGATCGGGCAACGATCCCAGAACGAGCGACCATTGCGGACAATAAAGTGCCCATACACGGGCCGATTATCGCTCGAAATGGCCATTTGTACACATTGTGCCTCGCTGGTCGGTACCCGTGACCTTATGTGTGTAGGTTCCTTTAGATTTAGGAAAATACTGTTTCTTATTTACAATAGATCAAGTGGCATATACATATCTGTACTCTTGGTACATATCCACAGGAGGACAAAATGGCTTTATATCTGACATTACTGAACAGACTGAAACATTTCTTTAATTTGGCATTTAAAGACCAAGCAAATCTAATTAGACTTTACTAAAAGATTCAAGATAACACACTGACCTGTAAAGTATCCGCGAACACAACAATTAGATTCTTAAGCTCCAAAACGACATCTGGGTCTGTGCAATACGACTGCAAATAAATTAGATTTGTTAAGTGTATTTTTTATTACACTTTTAAAGCTGTATTTCACAGTAAATCAATAGGTGAAGAAAGACATGCTTGGTAATTCTAAATCCTCGTACACACGTCAGATCATTTTCGTACGATGTGCCCGCCGAACGTTCAGCAACTGTCTCGTTATACACTAGTTCTGCCAACGATGTCTGTACATACATCAATGATAGTGGATAGATAATGTGTATTGGTAAAGGTGTTACATGACGTACGTATTAAGTGACGTTCGAAATATTGCGTGATCTCGAAATGTTGCACAAGTGTATTTCATTTAATCTTCCATTACATTCTAACGATAATCTGACGAATATGTACAAACAAACGACAATCGGCAGAACGAATCCGCCAGGCTGATCGTCAGAAAAAGCCGAGAATAGTCATGGATCGTTGGTCTTAGAAGAACGTAAAAGCTTCATTTTCACACGAATGTCGCACAATGGGTCGTTCGTCGGGCAAATCGTTCGAAAATTATCTGACTTGTGTACGAGGCTTAAAGGTGGCCATATACTACGTAAGACATTAAAAGGGAAGTTCAGTGCAAATACATATGCTTTTCAGAAAAAAGAGCAGTATTTTTTCATCCTAATGACCTTAATCAGCTAATTCAGCATTTTGTCTGTGTATAAATAAATGCAACCGAAATACTGACTTCCTGTTTGCAGGACCCCTAGTAGAGACCATTATGGTCTTGCCCTTGACCCAGCGCTTAGGTTGATTCACTTGCTCAGTAGTGATCTGAGCATCTTTGACCCATCCAACAGCCAATCAGTAGAATTCTGGGAAGAAGAAGGACCGTTAAAACCTGAAATGTCAGCTCACTAATGTCAAAAGCAGGGAACAGCAAGGGGTATGAAATCAACTGATTTTTCAAAATGGGAGAGAATATGTAGAATAACTAAGAAGGCATTACACAAATTAACAATTTAACAAATATTGATCATTTCCACTGAACTGTCCCTTTAAACAGATGTCCAGCCTATCTAGAACCGCCTAGCCCGTTCTTTCATACAATCAATTTGAGATCACAAAATTAAGGGGTCAGATAGGAACATTTCAAGATAAAAAACGTTGCTTGTAAAATGTGGTCTTCAGACATTAGATAGATATCTGAAATCCATCTAATGTCTGCCTAGTGTATTGCCAGCTTAAGGCTGGGTACACACCGGCAGATATTTCCGGCCAACCTACCGATCCACACTATCGTTCAGCCAGACAGAAATATCTGCTGGTGTGGGGCGGGCTGCCGCCCATTCGTCCAAAATCACTGTAAATCACGGCCGCTCATGAGGTTCCGTATGGGACCGCATGATTGGTTGCGCGCACTGTCGGCCGCGGCCACTATTGCCACAACTGACAGTCATTTGTCCCGACCAAGCGCTCGCTCGGGACAAATAATAGGCCGGTGTATACCCAGCCTAACACTGTTCCAACAGTCTTCAAAAAACTACTGGTCATTACACTTTTCATGAATGATTTACAGTACCTATGTATAAAAACATACATTTAAATGGTATGCCACAAAATGGAAAAAGGAATACTGTCACTATAAATTATTATGATTATATTTTGAGCATTTTTTCCTTGTTTCTAGGCCACATTCTATTTAAAGGTTATAATTAAAGCAACGGCCAAGTTGCCATAATCCAAACTTATTCCTCCTTTTATTGCAAAATTTACATTTCTCCAGAAAAACCCACACATTTCGACAATAAAAACACTAAAAATAAATAAATTAGTTTATTGAAAAAAAGAAATCACATTATAACCAGGTTAGATTAGTGTGCATACCATTTCAAATAATCAAGGATGTGGCTGCATTCATAATAAAATATTCTGTCTTGTTTAACATCAATTAAAGGGCATGTCCACTCCAAAACTAAAATTTGCCCCAGTGCAGACTCAACTGAATAATCTTAAGAAATTCTTCATTCCCTCTGCTCTTTCCATAGCCGGCAGCCATGTCTGTGACACTCAGCAAATCACAGAAATGGCTACCGTTCGGCCCATATTTTTACTACCGGGAACTGAGTAGCAACACAGGCAAACATGAGGGAGTGAAGGATGGTAAGTCTATTTCTGTTTTTTTTCAACATATAAACCTGGCAAAGATTTATTTTGGGGGTGGAGATACCATTTAAAGTGGCTCTGACTGAGTTTAGATTTTGGCTGTTCTTCTATGATTATTAATTTGTCTTGAAGAGCCAAATTCCTGTTCTTATTTCTTCTTCTTCTTCCGTTTTATTCTTCTGCTTTTTTGGACTGTATCTCCTCCCACAGTTTTTGAATTAGAGACATGAAATTCGGTACAGACATGCAGGGCATATAGGAGAAGTGTGCTATTACCTAGCTAAGGAATACGCAGAAGCGTTATGGCGAATTTCAGACATTTTTTTCCATAGACTATAAAGGTAACAATCCTCAAATGTGAATATTTCAAAACAGTTTGTTTCATGGTCATAAACACAAACCCCCAACCCCCTACACAGATACAGTTACACCCACCTATTGACCTACCATTTTTTTAGAAGGGTGGACATGCCCTTTAAACATGAATTGATTACTGCAGTAATATCACAAGGACACAGTATCTCTTATATCTGGGACAGCCAGCCAAGAAAAAGCAGAGGGGTAAAATGTAACAAATGGTAATGACTGGACCTGCCAACGGATCGAAAAGAAACAAAAGTAACTAATGTTCCAATTGGTTACACTGTCACCTCCTAATGTAGGGAGAAGGAAAGCAGTGAATGGACCTGCCTTGCATATCACTGGTACAGCACTTATTTATTGCATTGGGACATGGTTAATGGTAATTAATTTTAATACAATCCCACACAGTAGGTTATTTAATTTGGTCTATAATTATAAAAATCCATTTTGTATAAATATTACCCCTATTAATTGTTATAGGATGCATAGGGATGCAGTGCTCACTATTTAATATATCTGTATTCCAGTGAATAGGCAGGGAGAGTAATCCTGATTCCCCATCCCCCTTAAAGTGGTCATGTATGTGGGGGGGATTGTTACTGGAAACACCAGCCAAGTAATGTTGGAGGGTGCTAGAAAAAATGTTGCACTGCATGATATTTAATGCACCTTATGACAAGTCTGGCTATTAGACAGGAGCTCCCAACCCTACATAAATTGCTATTTACAAAAGCCTAAGGTACTTACAGGGAAATGTACTGCTGGCTCCTACGCTAAATACTAATACTAAATGGTTAGCTTGACTTTAAGATGGGATTTGAGGTGAATCGCAATGCAGAAGGTATTAGCTTATTGCCCCTCACACCATCAGACTGTACTAGGAGAGGAGCAAAGGGGCAGTGACCAGTGGCACTCCCACTGAGCAGACCAACAAACCCAATGATATATAACCCCCCTCCAGCCTAGTGTTAACCAGACCAGGGATTGGAGTTACATTCTTAATAAAATGTAACTGACGGGCGCAGATACCTTTTCCCTGACCGACAGCGATTTGTCCCAATCGACTGCTCACAAATCCACCAGGGTTCACCATCGAAGCCAGGATTTGGCGGATGACATTTTGATAGTTCTGGATAGTAGCTTTACTGTGCTACAACATCTAGACCTTTTCTGACGGGCAGGTTTTGGCTTTATTGAGCATTTTCAGTACAGAGTACGCAGCTCTCATTTGTATAGGTTTCATAAACAGAGAATAGTCTATTTCATTTCATTATTGCTCATTTAAAGTAACAGTGATATCTCTATCAAATCTAATAAAATTTCAGAATAAATTCAGAATACGGTAATAACAGTAAACAATAATAGAAGGTTAGCTCTAAATATTGTATGGTGCTGAATTTTAGTACATGTTTTTAGGGTCAAGTCATATGTAAACCAGAAAAGACCCAATAGTCCATAAACATAGCTCATACAATGCATCTCCTACCAAAAACTGTGTGAGCTCCTGTTTCCAACAACAAACCAGCAACTCCAATTACTTACTGAATGCGTTCGAAGGACAGCTATAATCTTTGATTGTGCCATGTTCCAAAGTTCAGTGGTATAAGTTCCAGTTACTAGCCCTTGAGTTACATGTAAAATGTGATCTTCCACAACAAAAAATCTAAAACGACAGATAAAATTTGATGATAAACAGATGCAAACCTTCAAACACAATGTAAGTATTCCATGCTGTGATGTGGTAAAATGAAGGTCTGAACACAAGTACCATTTTGACACAGACCCACGATCCACCATGGCGGATCAATGAATGACCCCCGACTGAACGTATACCCACGTGCGATTATCGGGCAAAACGGGCGTTTGTCACGAGCGAGGATGCGCTCAGGGCTCGTGGGTCTGTGTCCAAATGGTATGTGTGTACAAAGCTTTATTATTCTACAACATTTAGGAATATGCAAGGTTAAACACAAGGTACGGTACATGACTGAATATTCTATGCTCTGTATCCTCTCCTCTATACCAAGTAAAACAAAAGGCAAGAGCCACGTATTTCAGTGTACCTGTTATTCTAAAATTTACTCCACATGAATAAGAATTTTTGTTTCTAGAATCTGTGGGTAGCCATTATAAGCTTATCTATTGCCAAAAACATAACACTGACGTGTATTGGTTCCCATACATTTGCAGCTTACCTGACGTTACCGCAACATCGTCAATCGTAAAGTGTTATCCAGCTGAGGAACATTGCAGGAACACCAGCAGTTAAGGACCAATGGGGCAGTAGACATTACAGTTAAATTGACATTTGTTGGATTAACTGTCAAATTGACTGTTAACCTTTAACAAGTGTATGCACTAAGCTTGTTTTAGTTTATCAATTTAGTTGATCTAGCATTTAACATTTATCTCTGCCAGCTAAGGTTCCATACTGCCAGTAGGAAAATAATAGCCTTGTGGGTAGAGCCATTTAAAAGTGTAAAGGTATGAATATTTTTTTTACAGGAACAGTGCTGTAACTAGAAAGGGAAAGTTTAAGTATAAACTTTGAATTTGGCTTGAAGGGCTCCATTTTGGAAGGGAATATGTGTGTTTGCTGCAGATTTTAAAACTCAATAATGGGAATGATGAGTTTGTAGTGAATGCTTGTTTGGGACAAAAAAAACTTTTGTGTGTACCCAGCCCAAAGTGTTTCTAATTTTGATCCAATCAATCAGAAAGCTAACATCTGATTGGTTAGGGCAAAATTAGCACCATTTTCAATGATAAGAACTTTTATTGAATCTCTTGTATCTTTTTGATGATTGGTCAAAAACATTTTTTGATTTTAGTTACCCTTTAAGTATGGCTGCCACAGTAATGGGTAAGTAGATCAGTAGGTGTGTGTACCTGTGTCGGGTTGGGGGTTAAAAAAACAAACTTTTTTGATGATTGGTCAAAATTAGTTTTTTTGACTTTAGTTACCCTTTAGGTATGGCTGCAACATTAATGGAGGGGTAGGTCAGTAGGTGTATGTAACTGTGCCACATGGCACAGTTAAAAAAACAAACCTTTTTTTATTATTAATCAAAATTAATTTTTTGGACTTTAGTTACCCTTTAAGTATGGCAACCACAGTAATGGATAAGTAAATCAGTAGGTGTGTGTACCTGGGTCTGGTTGAGGGGGTATGTCTTTTTTGTGTTTACAACCATAAAACTATATTTTATTGAGGATAAATCTAAATTAGTTTTTTTGACTTTAGTTACCCTTTAAATATGCTTACCACCATAATTAATTAGTAGATTATTAGGTGTGTGTACCTAGGTCTGGTTGAGGGGGTATGTCTTTTTTGTGTTTACAACCATAAAACTATCTTTTATTGAGAATAAATCTAAATTTGTTTTTTTTTACTTTAGTTACCCTTTAAATATGGCTGCCACCATAATGGATAAGTAGATTAGTAGGTGTGTGTACCTGGGTCTGGTTGAAGGGGTATGTCTTTTTTGTGTTTATAACCATAAAACTTAACTTTTATTGAGGATAAATCTAAATTAGTTTTTTTGACTTTAGTTACCCTTTAAATATGGCTTCCATGGGAATAGAAAGTTAGGTCAGTAGGTGGGTGTACCTGAGTCTGTGTGGGGGGTTGGGGGTATCACCATTTGTATTTATGACCATGAAAAAAACTGTTTTGAAATATCCACATTTGAGGATTGTTACCATTATAGTCTATGGGGAAAAAATGTCCAGAAATTCACCGATAACGCCATAACGCTTCCTCGGATTCCTTAGCTAGAAGACAGCACACTTCTCCTATATGCCCCGCACGTCTATACTATACTATAATTTCATGTCTCTAGCTCAAAAACTGTGGGAGGAGATAAGGTCCAAAAAAGCGGAAGAATAAAATGGAAGAAGAAAAAGAAGAAGAAAAAGAAATAGAAAGAACAGTAATTTGGCTTTTTCAAGCCAAATTAATTAACACTTGACTTCTTTTCTCTCAGCTTAAACAGGCCAAGTGAGTTTTAACATGTCTGTATTCAACCTTAATGCACAAGATCCTTAAATGTTTTATACAGTGTTAAAGGATATTTTCTATTACAGATTTATCACAGTCCTAAAATCCTATGGGCCATTGTAATTTGAGTCACCAAAATACATTTTAACTTAACCATAGTGTTAATGTTGAAGGGAAACTTACTATATGCCCCAATGAAATAAAATGCTTTTTTACTGTCAATTGTGTCTAAAGATCCTGTCTGCCATCTTTCAAAGATCTGCATACACACAGTCCCGAGCGTTCTCCCTATGAACTTCATAGGAGAACGCTTGGGACTGTGTGTTTCCATCGGCCGCGATAGAATCCCTATAGAGGAGTCTAGCACGGCCGATGGAAATTTTCGGCGTTTCGCGCGCTCGTTCAGGAAACGCACGTACACACATAACGATAAAGCCCCGATACTGTCGGATCCGACGGTATCGGGGCTTTATCATTACTGTGTGTACCCAGCTTAAGGCTATAGCCATACACATAAGAATATATGGCCGATACTTAATACAATAGATGACTCCCCAATCAGGAGTTATTGATCATTTGTAATACTGACCATCACATAAGAATAAATCTGACCAAGAAGTACTGCTCCATATATTGCAGCCTTCGATTCCCCTACCTTGTAAACATTTTTCTAACTGGCCCAATCAGTTTCTCGATTAGTAAACTTCACAAAATCGATTGAGAGTCCAGCGATCTGGCAAGTTGCAAAAAAATTACTTTTAAAAATTTGAAATGAAAGGGTTTCACCAGCCTGGAACAACGAGAATGTAGTATTTTTATATACTTGCAACGTATGCCCAGTGTAGAGTTGAGTGACACAATTTTGATTTTAAAAAAATAGTAACATGGTGTAAATTCTGTGTTATTTTTTCAACACTTACCCTACAATATGGCTGAAATACTTTCTGTAACCTTCAACGGTTTCATGCTTAAAAATATAAAAGGAGGTATTAATACACAGCTATTTGGATATTGTAGAAATTATTTGTTTTGAAACATAAAGTAAGGATTACCATGTTAGAATGGGGTTGCAGGACTAATCTTGCTTGTTTTCTTCTCTGCTTTCTATAGTAGTTTTCAAATGCTTCTTTATCACCCTAAATGTAACCACAAAAAGATGTTAATGCTTTCCAGATGCCAAAAATCAATGTGAATGAATACAATCTTAGGATGTAGCTTATTGATTTCATACTGATAAGCAAAGAAAATACAAATGTTCACTTGATACTTAGTATAATTTTCTTAAACCATATGTTTTTTACTTATAGCGATCAGAACTATTTATTAGGGGAAAATATTCGTAATCTTATTTTTTCAGCTTGTGCCATGGTGATACAAAATTAAATGAACCAAAGGCTGCTGATCTACACAAACTTTTATACATATCGACTGACCAAAAGATAAGAGCTCAACAAGCCAGGTCCTAGAACACACAACATATGCAATGATAGTATTAAATGGACCTAGTTCTATGAGGAGGACTGATTATTATATACAATCTGTTTATGATTATCTATGTATTATGTAATAAGTGATGATTATCTAGCAATTTCCTACAGGTCGTGGTTCTACCCTTCACTTGAGATAGCTTACACTGTACATTATAGAAAGGAGAATACAAGCTACTAGAGTGAGAACAATCCCTCAAATAAAAAAAGTGAAGAGCAATCCATCGATCAGACAAGGATCCACACGTACATTTATAGGTAATAAGAAATAACTAAATTTATTGCAAAGGCACGGTACATAAGCCCATAATGGCTTACAAGGTGAACCGCCTGAGGTGTTTCGGGCGAAGCTCTGCCCTTAGTCATAGGCTGAATCACCCTCCATACAGGGCGAACTTAAAAAGGCCTAGATATCCCATGATGCTAGGCTATACACCATTAATTAGCTCAGCATGCACCTGATACAAGCCAATTAGCTAATCAGCCAGGTAGGGATATCAGACCTGACAAGACACTAAATACTAGTGCTGAACTCACAACAAGAAATACATAATAATAAAAGAAAAAGAAGCAAAAACAAAAAATCCATAATATACATAATAGAATAAATATACATTGAAAAAGACCAAACCTTAAGTTACATTAAATTTGGAAAAACAGCACGCCAAAAATACAATCCCTCTAATAGAAGGAATTGCTACCCTAAATACCTCATACAGGCGATCGTCATTTTGAGCGATCCAATAACATTTTTCAGATCGCTCAAAATATGATTAACATAACACTTGTCATTGGCTGGTAGGAATGTCTGTTACAACCTCTCTCCTCCTCCTCTGCCAGTCAAACAAACTTGAAATGTCCTGTTGCTAGGATTCAGCCTATATAATCAAGCTGATCAAGGATGGGTGGGGGAGTGTTTTCTCGCATGCTAGTTTTGAGTGACAGTAGCAGACAGCATTGTTACGCCCCCTTCACAACATAGCTAATTGAAGGCTAATTAAAGGCAGAGAGAGGCTCAAAATCAGGAAAAAAAATGATGTGCAAGACTGCATACCTTAACTCTTTTGAAAACAATTAAAAAAAGGAAAATGCATATATAAAGTGACACATCCAGACCGCATCTGTTACACCTCACTCTCCTGTTCCCACATGCAGGTAATTTGCAGTATACTTCAGAGGAATGAGGATGCATTCTCGCAGAAAATACACTTCCGAAGCATCGTTTATTGCGACATGTTTCGGATCAATTGAGAAAGGAACATAATTGATCCGAAACATCGCAATAAACAATGCTTTAAGCAGTGTATTTTCTGCGTGAATGCCTCCTCATTTCTCTGAAATATCCTTTAATTCTAGTCTGCCTGAAAAGTCTATAGAATCACATAGTTATCACACATAAAACCAGGTAAGCATCATGGGAACCGAAACACAGCAATAGGTATATCGGGAACAAATAGTATAAGATAAATGAAACCAATATACATATTGCTCTCCCACAATTTCTAACTGTTCTATGCATTCAAATTATAAGATACTTCTCTAAATATAAGATCTACTCTACAGGCACACTAGCATTATTTTATATGTGCTAATTTGTTATTGGATGGATACTTCCTGGATTTCCTGATTTGTTTTTTACTGTTTTTATGATAAAGGTTACTGCCATTTGCTTGATAATGCTAGGATAATTTGCTAGGATACGGTACACTATACTAGGATTGTTGCCTAGTTCACTCTTTATCAACCTAGCGGTGGGAATTTGTTCAGGTAGCTAATTTCCAAAATGCTGTGTTTCTTTGATTGTTAATGTTATTATTTTATATATTACCTTCCAGCATGTGTCTATTTGAAATGCCATGCCATTCAATATGCCAAAGGAAAGATTTTTCTGATTATTTGACATTTTTAACTAACAAACTCAATCGGGCCAAAGATGTTGAAGTTAAGGGCATGTGATCAGCGCAGGGTCCCCGTGAGCACAGGCATATCCAGTGAAATGTTCTTTCTTTACACAAATATTCGGCACCTCACTCGAAATAGTAGGAAAATAAATAAAACAAATAAAACCCCACTTTATAAAATGGAGGTAAAAAAATATACCAAGTGTGTGGAATGCATAGCCAAATTTATTTACAACCCACACTAAGCATATACTGCAGAATACAAAATCCCTGAATATATGGCCAAAAAGACAACTTTGCAGAGTTTATAGTGTCTAAAGGGGGATTCTGCATCAGCTGTTTTTGATTTACTGTGTGTTTGGGATGTAGCAATAGAAAAAAATGTAACTACCATTAAGACATCTACCGTGGAAGCACAATTTATTTGTGGTTCAGCCATTCCACCTCTTACAAGCTGATGTCTATAATGGTCTGTAATATGTTGTAATGTTAGAGAAGGTTTAGCAGTCTGGTTACTCTCATGAGATAATAATATTTATAAAATAGTAAGCAAACAAAATTCTGCTGTAGCCCTTATAAACTAACTGTATCTTGGTTGGAGAAGCAGTCTACTGGAAATCAATGCACCCTCTACTGTCTCATCCAGATAGTGAAAGCAACAGCAAGTAGAATAAAGCAGATTAGCGTTTACATTTTTTGGGACAAGAGGTTATTGGAGGGTCAGTTACTTTACATTCCAGTTTCTCCCCTTAAAAAATCCAGACAATATGACCACTAAAGTAACAAATGAGCTAAGATACAGTATGTACTTTTATAGGCAGCTTCACCAAAAGCTAAATCCATATGTTCTGTTTTTAAGGTTCAAGGTATGTACCACAATCTTAACACCTCACATACCTTCTCATATTTACCTAATACTGTAAGGTATGTACCACAATCGCACACCTGACATTATCATATTTAACTAATACTGTAAGTTTTGTACCCCAATCACACACCTGACATTATCATATTTACCTAATACTGTAAGGTATGTACCACAATCGCACACCTGACATAATCATATTTAACTAATACTGTAAGTTCTGTACCCCAATCACACACCTGACATTATCATATTTACCTAATACTGTTATGTACCACAATCGCACACCTGACATAATCATATTTAACTAATACTGTAAGTTCTGTACCCCAATCACACACCTGACATTATCATATTTACCTAATACTGTAAGGTATGTACCACAATCCCACACCTGACATTATATTTACCTAATACTGTAAGGTATGTACCACAATCGCACACCTGACATTATCATATTTACCTAATACTGTAAGGTATGTGCTTACGGTATGTACCACAATCACATACTTGACATTATCATATTTACCTAATACTGTAAGGTATGTACCACAATCACACACCTGACATTATATTTACCTAATACTGTAAGGTATGTACTCTAAATCGCACACCCTGACATTATCTATTTAACCTATCTGTAAGGTATGTACCACAATCGCACACCTGACATTTTCATATTTACCTAATAATGTAAGGTATGTACGACAATCTAACACCTGAAATATCTTTCCATATTTAATTAATACTGTATTTACCTAATACGGTTAGGTTTGTACCACAATCTCACACCTGACATTATCATATTTACCTAAAACTGTAGGTATGTACCACAATCTCACACCTGACATACATTCTCGTATTTGCCTAATACTGTAAGATATGTAACACAATCTCACACCTAACATACATTCTCGTATTGGCCTAATACTGTAAGATATGTACCACAATCTCACACCTGACATACATTCTCGTATTTGCCTAATACTGTAAGATATGTACCACAATCTCACACCTGACATACATTCTCGTATATTTTCCTAATACTGTAAGATATGTACCACCATCACACTCCTGACATTTTCTGATTTACCTAATACTGTAATGTATGTACCACAATCACACACCTGACATTATTATATTTATATAATACTGTAATGTATGTACCACAATCTCACATCTGATATTCTCTCATTTAACTAATACTGTATTTACTAATACTGTACCACTATTTAACACCTAACATTATTATATCTATCTAATACTGTAATGTATGTACTACACTGTCATTTGTGAGATTTACCTAATCCTGTATGTACCTAATACTGTAAGGTATATACCACAATATCACAGCTGACATTCTCTGTTTAACCTAATACTGTAATGTATGTACCACAATCACACACCTGACATTAGTATATTTATATAATACTGTAATGTATGTACCACAATATCACAACTGATATTCTCTGATGTACCTAATACTGTATTTAGCTAATGATGTAATGTATGTACTACAATCTTACAACTGATATCGTCTCATTTACCTAATACTGTATTTACTAATACTGTACCACAATTTCACACCCAACATTATTATATCTATCTAATACTGTAATGTATGTACTACAATCTCACAACTGACATTCTCTAATTTACCTAATACTTTAAGGTATGTGTAATATAACGTGGTGCCCACTAGGGGTCACTGTAACAAATTAATGTTCTATACTTGCACATGTTATAACTTGTTGGCATGTGGTTCCATGTTGGACCTAATACAGTTTTCCATCAACAAGAATGTCTCTTGTATTAATCTGAAAGCAGAGTTCCAGAAACACTACATGGTGTCAGAAGTTGGTGATTTTACAGGCTACAGCACTGAGCACACAACAGTAAACATTCTGCAGTAAGAAACAGCATGGAATTTGCAGGTATGCAGCCACCCAGCATGGACTGGGATAGTGTTAACCTCTCAGAGGAATGGAGAAGGTTTAAACAGCATGCAGAGCTCATTTTCAAAGGTCCTCTTAAGGCAAAAGAAGAGGAAGATAAATGCTGTTACTTGTTGTTATGGCTTGGAGAAAAAGGAAGGGACATTTATAACTCATGGGGAGACATGTCTGTAGAGGAGAGCAAACAGCTCAGTACTTATTATAAAAGATACAGTGATTATTTAACCTCTAAAGCAAACCCCATCTTTGCAAGATATACATTTTATAACAGGATGCAAGATGCAAATGAGACTATAGGACAGTTTGTGACAGACCTGAAATTATTAGCTAAGGATTGTGCATTCACTGATGCTGATGAAATGATTCATGACAGACTTGTGTTTGGCACAAATGCCCCTAAAGTTCAAGAGAAATTAATAAATCAAGGTGCTGATCTTAGCCTTAACAGAGCAATTGAGATTGCAAGATGCCATGAAGCAGCTCAGACACAAATAAAATTTATGGCTGCCGCTGATAAAGTTCACAGGTGTGAGAAAAATGCCCTTTACCCCCAAGCAAACACAAACACTCAAACGTGCAGCGCAGCCTCTGCAAAATAAATGTAGCAGATGTGGGAGATCACACCGATGGCAACATTGTCCAGCAAAAGGCCACAAATGTAAAAAGAACAATCATTTTGCTAGAATGTGTAAAACAGCTGATGTAGAGAACATTGATGTGGATCCATGTGATTTATGTACACAAATGGAAACTGTAACAGGTCAGTCTGCAGTTATAAGTGCAATTGGAACAGACCAGGCTGACCAGGTTTTCACTGAAATATCAGTAGGATCCAAAACTGTGCAGATACAGTTCAAACTGGATACAGGTGCCCAAGTAAATGTCATACCTTTCCATATATTTCAACAAAAACAGTTTTCAGAGACACTAAAAGCAACAAATCGCAGGTTGTATGGGTATCAAGGGGAACAACTAGATGTGAAAGGCATGTGCACTTTGGACTGTATGTACAATTAGTGTACCACAATATCACACCTGACATTCTCAGATCTACCTAATACTGTAATTCATGTACCACAATTTCACACCTAACATTCTCACATTTATCTACTAATATAAATGTTTTTGCTATTTTCTGGGTGTCAGACTTCCAACTATGTAAAGTACAATGTGTAGCACCTGGAAAAGCCAGATCCGTACAGTGGATATAAAATATCTACACACCCTTGCAAAAAAAACACACAAAACAACCATGATAACACCTGCCTGAACTTATTCAACCTATTCCAAACACAAATTAGAAACAGTTTAGTGGAAAACAGGAGAAAATAAATTTGTGTGCACACCCCCTTACAATTGGTTGAAACATCTTTGATTGGAATACACTAGGCAGTCTTTTGAGGTAAGTGTATCCGTTTTGAACATCTGGAATTGGCAGTATTTTCATACTCGTAAAAATGTTTAAAAAATAGAAAATCTGTCAAACTGCAAGGACATTTCTTATGCACAGTTCTCCATGAGAACTGTGATGTCCATGAGTCCTCTGATATGACCTATTAATGAACAATGCACCAGAGAGTTTAATGTATGGCCCATTAATATATTTGTATAAAGTGATCCCCACGCAAACGTTGCTTCTCCAATATAAACAGCTCTAACTTGTCTTATCTGCCTGTATAGTCAAGCCATTCCCCTTATTTTAGTTGCCCTTCTCTGAAATGCTTCCTTTTCCAAGATGTCCCTTTTGTGTATGGGATTCCAAAATTGCACTGCATATTTCTTTACAAGGCCTTACCAGTGCCTTGTAAAGAGGGAGAATAATATTTTTTTACCTTGAATCTATACCCCTCTATATACAAGACAATATCTTGATAACTCTAGCTGTTGCTGCCCTGCATTATTTGCTACAGCTAAGTCTGTGTCCTCACACCTACGTAGAAACACAGTTCTGATCTGAGTTAACCTCATGACACATGTGATATCTGTCAAATTCTTGCGATAAAAGGTAACAGGTAAATCAGAAAATTCTGTAACTGACAAAGTCCTTGCTGTAGGATGTTACGCTTCTAGCTGCAGTGATTTTTAACTTGCTCTCACGCTCTGACCCTTCATTAGCCCTGTGGGATAAAGATATATATATTTATATGCATATATTTTGGTAGTGCGAATCATTGTTTAAAAGAAAGGGAAATGAGCTTCAGCACCACATAAGGGCTATCATAAAAACACATCTTTATTAAGTACTATTATTATGTCATAGCAACTTTACCAGGGCAAAGAGAAAATCAGCCTGGAGAAAATCACCCTGGCGCGTTTCGGATAAACAAGTTGTCGTTAATTATAGGCAAATGTTATTGTTACCACTTTCTCTTTAAAAAGCATAGGCATCCAACAAAAACAAAGTGCAAGAACACACCCCCTCTTTAACCCTTTTCTTCCTATTCCAACAGATCATTATCCATTCTTTAAGAGACACAACATATAATCTCAATTTGGATTACCATTACACGAAAAAAGCCCACAATGATTAATAAAGCATAAATCCAATTGGGATCCTTATGTCGAGACTGTGTAACCCGATGTGGGGAAATATATAACCATATATGCAGACATATATATATATATATATATATATTATATCATTTAATGAAACAAGATATAATACAGTATCCCAAACAATCAAAGCTTCAAAAACAGGTCATCATATGGTCTCATACATCTTGTGCACTGGCATGACAGTGTATTGATGCGATTTAATTTTCTATCATTCAATTTCAACCCATGATACGGGTATCCATTTCAATATGACCATTGCATTAAATTAAATTTTTTTGTTATCGTAATGCCAGCACTACAGCCTACATTCTAATTATATATTGCAATGCTACCCAATGTTGCCACTTTAACAATTGCAATTGAGCATGCAACAATGTTACCATAAGAAAGCATTCATTAGTCAATAGATCTTATGATGTTATATAATATTATACTCAAACAATAAGTGCAATGTCCCATTTGCTATTTAAACCATTAGGGATCCTAGTATCCAATTCCAGGATCCAAAATGCTTCCCGCTTATTAATCACATCTAAAATGTCCCCCCTCTTATTTTCTTGGAAACCTGCTCAATTCCTTGTATTATACAAAAATGTAAGTTCCCTGAGGAACAATGTGCGAAATGTCTTGCCACTGGAGATTTGCTATCATTGGACTCAATTACATGAATATGTTCTCTTATTCATTCCTTTAATGGACGTATCATACTTCCTACATATTGCTTCATGCATTTGGTACAAGTAGTGAGATAAATTACCCTCACAGTGTTGCAATTTATATATGAGATGATATTATATTCCTTAGCTGAAACACTTGAGACAAAAGCAGATCCCACCGACATAACCTTACACCACATTTGTGGTTTCCCACTGTAGATAACCAAGTTTTCGGGGTCATGCTCTTCCTATCATTCCAGCATAAGCTGGGTGATAGTTGCCTTCCTAAAGATGGCCCTTTCCTCGCTACCATCTTGAGGCCCCCCTTCAGTATCTCTTCCAATGCTGGATCACGTTTTAAAATATGGAGATTATTAAGCAATATGCGCCTAATCTTACCATATTCTTCACTGAATTCGGTTACAAAAAATAGGTCTGTATTCCCTGTCTTTAGGCTACTTTTTCGTTCTTTATTCTCAAAAAGAAAAGATCTCCTATCCGTCCTCTTGAAAACATCATATGCTCGATTAATATCCTGTCGTCTATAACCCCTGGCTGAAAACCTCCTCCTCAAATCGCCGGCTGCCTCTTCAAAGGTTTTTTCCGCTAAACAGTTTTGCCTAATTCTGACGAACTGGCTGTAGGGAACACCTTTTATAGTATGTTTAGGATGGCAGCTAGACGATTGTAATAGTGTGTTCCTAGCCACTGGTTTCCTGTATACAGTGGTTCCCACTAACCCTTCATCCGCATTACCCCTGAGATTTAAATCCAAAAATTGGATGGTTACTTGTTGGGAATATCTTCCTGGGCACCAGACCAAATAAATAAGAGGTCGTCTATGTAACGCCCATACCAAAAGATATCCTTCCTATACAGATTATCATCTCCAAAGATGCGGGACACCTCCCACAAACCCATAAACAGGTTGGCGACTGAAGGAGCAAAGGCCACACCCATTGCAGTCCTGCATCTTTGGAGATAATAGGAACTTTAATATCTTATTAGTAAATTATTCCTTGTAATAATAAAATAAAGGAATTGAGCGGGTTCCCAAGAAAATAAGAGGGGGGGACATTTTAGATGTGATTAATAAGCGGTTAGTATTTTGGATGCTGGAATTGATACTAGGATCCCTAATGGTTTAAATAGCAAATGGGACATTGCACTTATTGTTTGAGTATAATATTATATAACATTATAAGATCTACTGACTCTAGGCTGACACTAATGAATGCTTTCTTAAGATATATGGTAACATTGTTGCATGCTCAATTGCAATTGCAATTAAAAGTGACAACATTGGGTAGCATTGCAATATATAATTAGAATGTAGGCTGTATTGCTGGCATTTAGGACGGGAAATGGGTGTTCCCACTATCATGCCTTTTTTTTTAGCATAGAGCTTGAAAAAGGAGCCTTGGGCTCCGAAACGTTGCTGTTAAGCCAAATTGCCTGAGGGCATGTGAAATAAAGAAATAATTGGATACAATAATTAAGAATTGTGTGCTGTATATTTGATGAACTACAGTATTTGTGAGGAATACAGTGGAGCACCCAGCTATACGTGCACCAGGCAGGAGTGAATAGTGGAGTGCTACTAATTGGAAAGTTTATATATATATGTCTGCATATATGGTTATATATTTCCCCACATCGGGTTACACCATCTTGACATAAGGATCTCTATTGGATTTATGCTTTAAATTGATCATCATTGTCGTCTTTTTTCGTGTAATGGTAATCCAAATTGAGATTATATGTTGTGTCTCTTTAAGAATGGATAATGATCTGTTGGAATAAGGGTGTGTTCTTGCACTTTGTTTTTATTGGATGCTTATGCATTTAAAAGTGGTAACAATAACATTAATTTATGATTAAGGACGACTTGTTTGTCCGAAACGTGTCAGGGTGATTTTCTCTTTGCCCTGGTGATGTTGCTGTGACCCACCAGACTGTGATGTTTTAACAGGTACTTAATAAAGATGTGTTTTTATTATAGCCCTTAAGTGGTGCTGCATCTCTTTTCCCTTTCTTTTACATGCATTGTGGAGCAGTGAGCGCTACTTAAGCTGTACTTGCACGCATGACGGGCACCATAAACGAGCTGGATGGGGAGGATCGGAGCTGTCATTTTTCTAACTTGAATCATTGCTTTGTAGCAGCATCTAACATGTGTTTGCATGTTACCTCTTGATATAGCGATATACCAATGGTTGACCGCAAGGCGTTGGATGTGTTTTTAAATATGTGTGTTATTTATTTGTGCCTTATATACCATGTATGTACCCTATTCTTTCCACTACTGTTAGTCTTTTTGAGTGTTTGTATGTAATTTTAGTGGAGGTCGCACAAACTCTGACTTGCTAGTGTGTTTTTTTAAAAATTTTATTTCTACTCCATCTACCTTGAATAAAGGAGCAGTTTCAGTTTTAAAAAAAAGCCATCCCAAAGCATGATGTTGCCTCCATAATGCTGCAATGTAAGTATGGTGTTCTTTTGGAATTATGGCCAAATAGTTTTACCTTACTCTCATCATACTATACATTTTTAAACATGGTTGTGGAAAACTGGATATAGCTGGACATGTTTTCCAATGCTTTCCTCTTACTCTACCCACATCTCAGACCTATAAAGAATAGGACTGATTGTTGTCACATGTAGGGATCTACTAGTACATGGAAAGAAAACCTGCAGCTTTAAAATTTTGCTGGAGTGTAGGGATCCCCCAACCCTAAAAACTAGGGTTTTAACTTTAAAAAACGGACAGAAATTGATTTACTCACCTTACATTTTTCCTATCTAAAATTTCATACACAACTGTCGATTTTCACCAGACCCCCCAGAGCCCCAACTGACCCCAAGCCTGCCGAACACCCGCGACAAACGGGTGAAATGAGTGTTTGTCAAGCTCGGGGGTCGGTCATCCCAAAATTAACTTTTTGTAGGATTCAGATTTTTTTCATACTGGCAATTATGGAAATCATACAAAGACAAACCCAAGTATACTAATCTGCATTTACTTTGATGGACTGAGCAGGGAAACATGCAGTGTGCAATCACATGGTGGAGTAGAAGTTTATGGACTGAAGGTATGTTAATAATGGAGGTGAGTCTTCCACCTCACTCTATATTATACTGTTAAATGTCCTAAAGTAAATTTAGTGGTAAAAATACCATTTAAAATGTTATTGCAAAATTTTTAAATATTTCTCTATGTTCGGTTTATAGTGCACAGAAAGCCTTGTTTGCTGGCATATTTCATATTTTTAAGTTCAAATAAATGATTAAAGGGCATGTCCAGCCCCCAAATGAAAATTTAAAGAGGAACTGTGGTCCAAAAATGACTTTAGGTAAATTGATAGGAATTGCTCTCCTGAGAGTTTTTGCAATTTATTAACATTGTTTATTTTACATACTTTTGAAGATATTTACATTTTTGTGTGTGATATGGCAGCAGCATCACCAGGTCCCCTGCACTTCCTGCTTCCTGCTCTGAAACCTGTCAATCTGTCTCCTCCCCTTTGCAGCCCCCCTGGTCCCTCCCACTCATGGACCCCATGGTCCCTCCAGTTGCAGGCCCCCCTTGGCCCATTCCCTTACAGCCCCATGTGGCCCTGCCCACTCGTGGGTTAGAACTCGGCCTGGAAAGGCTGTCTTTACATAGTGAGAGAGAAGGGCTGGAGATTCCCTTACCTTCTCTACAGCTGCAGGTCCTTCACACAGCAGAGAGGAGGAGGGACTTCCCGTCTCCCTCACACACTGAGGGAGTCTGAGGCTGTGCTCGCTGATGGCACTGTGCAGGAGAAGCCTTAGGAATGTCACATGTCAGCCTCCCACCCATTAACTTTCCGGTCAGTCATTTCTTTATATCTTGGGCTGTGGAGCACGTAGAGAGGTGGTTGATGGCTTGTTTTAAAGGTAGGAAACTGGCCTTTCATTTAAACTCAACTTGTTTGGGGACCACAGTTCCCCTTTAAATTTAACCTAATTTCCCCCCTAAAACCTAGACCTTTCTATTTTCCCCGCAGCTGGCTTATGCTGCTGCATCAGTGCCTTTCCCATGCATGGCAGAAGAAGGGGCCAGAGAGGCAGCAGTGTCAGTGATTGGCTGAGACATCGCGTCTCAGCCAATCACTGACGCCACAGCCAGTCCTGAACAAGTGCTAGTAAGTATATTTAGGAGCCTCGTTCACACTTTTAAACCTAGCGAGGTGGGGTGAACATCCAGTGAACACATGGTCAAAATAGTGCAATATGTTAAAGTTCTTGCTTGGATTTAAATAAACAACAATTAAAAATGAAACAAATTATCCATTAAAAAGACATGCAGAATTTGTATCCTTATCATAACTCAATGTGGAAGAACACATTTGGAAACAAAAAGGATCCACTAACAGTTTTATACATATTGCTTTTTCTGGTGAGTTGCTAAAGGAATTTGATTGTTAGTGAGTTATTGTCTCTGCTTTTTCCGTTCTAGCAATGAATAAAAAGTCAGTCTTTTTAAAGTTTTCACCTTCCCCACTCTAGGAGCGTAAAAGAGACATAGAGGATTTATACTTTGGGCATCTTGATAGTGATTAACTTGATTTGCACAATCATAATTCCTGCTGCATAATGTCCACTTTCCTGCGCTTTCCTACAGTATATCAAATTTTGCATTAGAAATTCCCCTTTTCCCTACTAAAGCTGAACTTTTTCATCATTATGACAAGACTATAAAATTTTTATTACAGGAAAACACGTAGAGAAAGATTTATAGTGGTTTAAAAGATTCAAGACTAATCAAGAGAGTCTCTACCGAGAAGAAAACAAGACTTTTTAGGGGAAATACGGCAGTTTTGAGGACAGTTTCAATACAATAAAAACAACCTAAAGGTCAGTTGTGCTCTACAATGTCACAAAGAATGTTGAATATTTATTTACCTTGCATTTAATTAAGGGACTGTGATAACAACTTCAACATAGATGGCTTTTGAAACTCATGTCAACACAGCATTAACCTAAGTTGCAGCATGCTGTGAGTTCAATAATTTATCTGCATTACAGATCTGAACTGTTATTGGATATCATGTCTAGTAACACGTGCAGTTTTTAACACAGAGAGAGAATACCAATTGATAGACCGGAAATAAAAAGAAGCACACCATCCCTACTGCAAAGCATGGATGTAGATATCTGCTCTATTATTGATGTGTGAGCAAAAGTTTTCACTGGGTTAAGTCAAAGTTGATGGAACAAAGAATTCATCGGGCTACAAGAGAATATTGCCAGAAAATGTACATTCATCAACATGGAATTGTAAATGGGGAATACAACAGTGGCTAAACTAATTGATGGTTCTGGAATTTACATCACAGTCCCCTAAACTCAATATAATTGAGAAGAACCAAAACAAAAGGTTCTTGCTAGACAACAAAATCATTTACTGGATCTATTGGCGTTTTGCAAGGAAGGAAAGGTAGCTTTACTACATTAATAAATCAACAGGGCTATGCACAAAAAAAGCCGCTATTCTCTATTGCCCCCTTTAGGCAATGCACTGAGCTGATAAGTGCATTGCGAATGGGATTTACCTCTTGCAAATCTTTAACACTAGCTATCTGCTGGCATTAAAGATTCTGTCTTAAAGAGCTGTTTCCGGGTCGGTACATTGGTTTGTGGCGGTTGCACAACACTGTTTTTGCATCACAAATAGACGATAACTGCACTTGGTACATAGCTATAAAATATCACAGGTAGACTTGCACTCCAAACGGTGAATAGTTTATTAACAGCCAAACATCAGCAAATCAAACAACGTTTCGGGGTAACAACCCCTTCATCAGGCACTTGGTACATAGCCCTGAAAGCAAGGCTACCATTAGGGAGGGAAAGGAGGTACTCTAGTATGGGGCCCGGACTTGGCAGAAAAAAATATTCTCTTACCTACAATACTGCGTACATAGGAGTTTCAATTCTAGAAGAAGAGAGAGGGGGTGTGCTTGCTTGATGGAGTTCCTTGCGTCAGGTGCATGGTGCCTGGTATCCAGTGATTTAGTCAGTAACTGGATTTACTTTCTATGGGGGCATTTTATACATACAGGTCAGTATGTGACCTGGACTTTGGATGGCATTATATTTATACAGGTCAGTATGTGTATTGGACATAATGAGACATTTTATATTTACAGGTCAGTGTGTGCACTGGACATAATGAGGCATTTTATATATACAGGTCAGTGTGTGTATTGGACATAATGAGACATTTTAAATTTACAGGTCAGTGTGTGTACTGGACATAATGAGACATTTTATATATACAGGTCAGTATGTGACATGGACATTGAGGGCATTTTATTTATACAGGTCAGTGTGTGTACTGGACATGAGGCATTTTATATTTATTACAGCGTCAGTGGTGTGTACTGGACAAATGGGATTTTATTTATACAGGTCAGTGTGTGTACTGGACATAATGGGGCATTTATATATACAAGTCAGTGTGTGTACTGGACATAATGGGGCATTTTATATATACAAGTCAGTGTGTGTACTGGACATAATGGGGCATTTTATACATACAGGTCAGTGTGTGTACTAAACATAATGGGGCATTTTATATATACAAGTCAGTGTGTGTACTGGACATAATGGGGCATTTTATATATACAGGTCAGTGTGTACTGGACATAATGGGGCATTTTATACATACAGGTCAGTGTGTACTAGACACAATGGAATTTATATATACAGGTCAGTGTGTGTACTGGACATAATGGGGAATTTATATTACAGGTCAGTGTGTGTAACTGGACATTGGGGGCATTTTATATATACAGGCAGTGTGTGTACTGGACATTGGGGGCATTTTATATATACGGTGAGGTTTGGTATTGTAGATTGGGGATTTATTTATCAGGTCAGGGTGTACTGGACATTAGGGGCATTTTGTTTATACAGGTCAGTGTGTGTACTGGACATGAGGCATTTATATTTACAGGTCAGTGTGTGTACTGGACATAATGAGACATTTTATTTACAGGTCAGTATGTGACATGGACATGGGGGCATTTTATTATACAGGTCGTATGTGTACTGGACATGAGGATTTATATTTACAGGTCAGTGGTGTGTACTGGACATAATGGGGCATTTTATATATACAGGTCAGTGTGTGTACTGGACATAAGGGGCATTTTATACATACAGGTCAGTGTGTGTACTAAACATAATGGGGCATTTTATATATACAAGTCAGTGTGTGTACTGGCCATAATGGGGCATTTTATATATACAGGTCAGTGTGTGTACTGGACATAATGGGGAATTTTATACATACAGGTCAGTGTGTACTGGACATAATGGGGCATTTTATACATACAGGTCAGTGTGACTAGACACAATGGGGAATTTATATATACAGGCAGTGTGTGTGTACTGGACATAATGGGGAATTTTATATATAAAGGTCAGTGTGTGTATATGGCATTGGGGGCATTTTAATATACAGGTCAGTGGTGTTACTGGACATTGGGGGCATTTTAATATACAGGTGAGTGTGTGTATTGTAGATTGGGGACATTTTATTTATACAGGTCAGTGTGTACTGGACATTAGGGGCATTTTGTTTATACAGGTCAGTGTGTGTACTGGACATGAGGCATTTTATATTTACAGGTCAGTGTGTGTACTGGACATAATGAGACATTTATATTTACAGGTCAGTATGTGAACATGGACATTGGGAGATTTTATTTATACAGGTCAGTATGTGTACTGGACATGAGGCATTTTATATTTACAGGTCAGTGTGTGTACTAGACATAATGGGGCATTTTATATATACAGGTCAGTGTGTGTACTGGACATAATGGGGCATTTTATACATACAGGTCAGTGTGTGTACTAAACATAATGGGGCATTTTATATATACAAGTCAGTGTGTGTACTGGCCATAATGGGGCATTTTATATATACAGGTCAGTGTGTGTACTGGACATAATGGGGAATTTATACATACAGGTCAGTGTGTACTAGACATAATGGGGAATTTTATATATACAGCCAGTGTGTGTTACTGGAATAATGACATTTATATATACAGGTCAGTGTGTGTACTGGACATTGAGGGCATTTTATATATACAGATCAGTGTGTGTACTGGACATAATGACATTTTATATATACAGGTCAGTGTGTGTACTGGACATTGAGGGCATTTTATTATACGGTCAGTGTGTGTACTGGACATTGGGGGCATTTTATATATACAGGTGAGTGTGTGTATTGTAGATTGAGGACATTTTATTTATACAGGCCAGTGTGTGTACTGGACATAATGCATTTTATATATACAGGTCAGTGTGTGTACTGGACATGTCACTATCGGTCGGTCGGATGGAAATATCTGATGGTGTGTACCCAGAATAAAGTGAAAAAGTCTATGTTCTAGGTCGTGCCCGCCACACACTCACAATAAGATTCCAGCGACTGACCGATACACGTCACTATCGGGCGGTCGGACGGAAATATCTGATGGTGTGTACCCAGAATAAAGTGAAAAAGACTATGTTCCGGTCGTGCCCGCCACACACTCACAATAAGATATTTCCAGTCGACTGACCGTACAGTCACTATCGGTCGGTCGGACGGAAATATCTGATGGGTGTACCCAGAATAAAGTGAAAAAGACTATGTTCTCGGTTGTGCCCACCACATTCACAATAAGATATTCCAGTCGACTGACCGATACACGTCACTATCGGTCGGTCGGACGGAAATATCTGATGGTGTGTACCCAGAATAAAGTGAAAAAGACTATGTTCTCGGTCGTGCCCGCCACACACTCACAATAAGATATTTCCAGTCGACTGACCGATACACGTCACTATTGGTCGTCGGACGGAAATATCTGATGGTGTGTACCCAGAATAAAGTGACTATGTTACAAACATGCTGGGCTTGAAATTTGCTGCAGGGATTGCAAGAGGTTTTTTTTGGAACAGACTTTCCATGCATGTATTCCCTAAACAAGCAAAGAGTTGGTAGTGGGTTTGAGAAGTAAGTTCTGTATTGTTCCCTGTATGTTACTGTTTAGAGGGTGAAGATTTCCTTTTTTATAGTGTTCAAATTCAATATACCCCCGGGCACACTGGTGTTGTGAAATCAAATCACGCTTTATTCAACGTTTTAACGTCGCGCAGGACGTCTTCATCAGGACATCAACAAAGTGTTATTCTACAATGAATAATAAACAGAGCGGGAGCTGTAGCCGATAAAATCCATTAATCTTATTTCAAACGTAAAAGCAGCACATCGGATCAGAACCAAAATCCAACACTATTCCAACACTATTACCTTTTAGCTCCGCCCAACATGTTTCGTGCACACTCGTCACTTCCTCAGGGGCTGGAGAGCACTCACACCTACCCCTCATATTAAATAGGTGCACATTAACCCTATGTGGGGCTAAACAAAACACCAGCAAATTGTGATTATAAAAACATAACATATCTCAAATATGTACAAAAATAGGTCTACAGGATAAATAATTATACAATCACATGATATGAAGAAGAGGCCTCATAAAGAAAACATATATATATATAAAACATTTGTGATCATAATCAGGAAAGAAAACAAATCACTACTAGATCAAAAGGCTGCTACATGAATACAAATTCTATAAAGAGTTAGTGGGATGTAAATCCCATGAATACCATATAAACATATAGCAAGCAGACTGCAGGGTCTAGATACTTCCATAAAAATAGAAAAAATCAGACCAAATACTTAGGGAACTGGACACATAATTTCATAATAGCATATATATGGAAATGAAGGTAAGGTAACATCCTCATACATAAAAAAATGCTTCTGTTTGTATAAGGGGATCAAGATTTGGCCGAGGAGGAGCCAGCAAGATTGGAGGTGTTGAGAGCACTGGACTCCGAGCATGTTGCGTGGTGCTCCAGGTCAAATACTGTGAATAACTGTGTACAATGAATAATAGTTTAATCTCAATCACTTTTTTCAAAAATAAATATCTTTTTTAAAGGGCATGTCCAGCCATAAAATGAAATTTTACACAGCACCCCCAAACCCCATTTTTGTTTACTTACCTTCCCCTAAGTTACGAGACCCAGCCCTCGCAGCCTGGGTGCTATCTCCTGCTGCTGTTGGCAGCTAGTTTCGAGCAAGCAAGCAGCAATGAGGGCTTTCTGGTCGCAGCTGTCAGGTATTGGCCGTGACGTCATCAGCATACCTCAGAATGACAGAACACAACCTTAGACTATCAGCCCCGGCCAGGAAGCAAAGCAGCAAAAAGGAAAACAGGGTTGGAGGGGGTGTTGCACCTATAGAGAAAATGTCATTGTATTGCGACATGCTCTTTAAATCACTGATAAAGAGATGTATGAGTGGTAGAAGTTCTGCCAGTTTAATATAAAGCTGTGAGTACAATGTATGCTTACATACCAAAGCAGGCCATATTCACTTACCAGAATTGAGTATATGTGAAGGCATCATAAACAGGTGAGAAATCTACCAAATCCTGAACATTTAGAACCTGTAAGAATAGTGATGAAGTAAATGGATAAATAGAAAGAAACATTTAACCAATATGTAAATTGTATTATAACATGCAAGTAAATAAGTTTTCAACAGATTCATATTCATTTAGCGTCTCCTGATTGCTGTTTTGTATCACAACATTATGTTATTGGAATGCTATTTATTCATTTAATTAAAAACCTCTACTTAAACACTAAAAAAATGTAAAAATATAAATCAGATCACCATTTTCTATTAATAAGGTCTTGCATTTATTAAGAAAAATGTTTCAATGTAATTTAGAGGTGTTGACCTTATTTGTATAAACATGTTGGTAGGTTGTTCAATTAAAACCTGAAAACATTTACTGTATGCATTTAATGCAAACCAAGCCAGAGTGTGTGTACTTAGCACAGGTTTACACAGTGTTTAGAAACCTTTCTATTTGTAGACGGGGACAAAGCACAGCTTCAGACTATAATGTTAAAGTTAACTTTTACTTAGTCAATTAAAGGACAACAAACTAAAATTTAAAAACATTTTAATGCTTTTATAATTCCTAACTAACAGATAACATCTGTGGAATAGCAGCCAATTAAAAAATCATTTGTTTTTATATGAATCTTCTAGTTTTGCCAGGGGTCTCAGCCCCTTCTTCTATCCGCCATTGCCAAAGCTGTTCAGTAAACTAATGGGTGACCTTCCCATGACCATTGTAAATAAGACTAGCCATTTTTTTCGGAAGGTCTCCCTAAGGGTCCTCAAGCAGATATTTTAACTCGATTAATCTCCTGGCAAATAATTAAAGGACGTGTCACCCTTATTTTCACTCACCTTATGTTTTTCTACTAACCTCATAGTTTTCATTTGCCACGTTCGTTTTTTTTCCTGTCATTTGTAAATAGTAAAATATCACTTTTTCCAGTCTAACTTCACCTATAGTAAGGAGTCTCCTCCACTGGATTTCGTGAGATCACATCTAGCTTAGGGGGGGCAAACTACAACGCACCTGCTGCGCACAACGCGCCAGAAATCGCAGCGCAAAGATTGCACCGGAAATAAAAGGTGGTGTAGCACATTTCCAAGTTCTCCCCATTGACTTCACAACTGCTCAGAATGCCTGAAAATTTCCCTTTGGCCGTGAATGTTTCATTTACTTTCAGATAGGTTTAGGTACACTATAGAGAAATGCATTGCACAGAGCTGTGCTACGTTCACTTCATTATCCTCCCTCTGCAGCTCTGTGCTATGTTGTTTCATAAGTGAACTATAAAGGGGTATTACTAAAGGATTTGCAGATGGCAATCTGTTAGGGACTGTGGCAGAGTTAAGCAATTTTTAGGAGATATGGGTAGATTGAAAGCAATATCTAGGAGAATAAAGTAATTTTGTGCAGCTTGTGACAGACTGAGCCTTAACAAACACTAAAGCTACATATTTCAAGGCCGTGTAGAAGTTCATTAAGGACATGTAGGAATACCTATTTTAAAAATGCAGCATGGCAAATAGGCTTGGTCTAAATAGAGTACTTGAGAACGCTAGTTCACCTAAAGATCTTGACCGACTTCCTATATTTTAGTACGAGGCCGACCGCGACCTAGGGAAATTTTCCATTTGTAACAAGCCCATGCCGAACATTTGTCTGTCATCAGAAACGCTCATTACGGACGTACACACATGAAGGGCCAATCCCATGTTATGTGTGTAACCACATTGTGGTTGTGATTGCATACCCTCTGATAACAGATCGGAGCACATCACATACAGTCAGGCCTGCCACACTGAAATGCACAGGAATGCAATTCTTGGTGAGAACCGTGCCAGTGTGGCCTAGGCTTAGCGTTAAGAACTGGGATCTGCTAGATCAGAGCAGATAAACCTATTGATACAGTATAGTTCCTTTTCTCCCGGCTCAAACATGAAGAGCAAAACTGCAAGACTATTAAAATAGGATCTTATATAAATATGCATGAAAGGAAACTTTAACATATGATGGATACAAAGCCACAATTCTACTGCATTTTCACTAATTTACTTAAAGGGAATGTCCACCCTCAGATTACTTTTTTTATATGTGGAAGTAATCCTATTCCACCTCTAACCGCTATGTTTATTTGATAAAAAAAATATCCTAAACATTACTTACTTTTTCACTTCCCCAGCGCTGTAATTCGGTCCTCTGTTGCTGAAACTGCAAGCAGGGAGCCGGACCTGCAGCCGATCTGTGATTGCTGAGAGGCAGCCAATCATGGATGCAGCTGCAGTCCGTGATTGGCTTGTTCGGATAGTTTTTTTAAAAATACTAAACATAGCGGTTGGGGTGGGATTTGGGGAAACTACACTACAGCAAAGTGGGTTTTGAGTTAGAGGAAGGAGAGAAAAACGTGAGGGGGAGTGAGAGGGAGGGAGGGCTTCACTGCACAGAATGACAGAATTCTCCCGGTGGAGAGGTAAGAGGCAGAAACCTTTTGGGACACAGCCAGGCTCCTGCTCTTCACTTTTTGGGACTTTGCAGATACATTGCAGCAATTTGGAGCAGGGATGTGAGGTAATGATTTTTCAAAACTACACAGTGGGGGGTTAAAGTATAGTTTGGGGGTGGACATGCCCTTTAATAAAATGTGCCATATTTCTAATGAATCTTTTTGGTATAGCTAAGGATTAAGCTATTTTAAAATAGCTTAGCAATTAAAATAGACACAGCAAATACATAATTAAAGCTTAAAGGTATCAATGTCCAAAACCCCATCGATATTATAAGAATAAGTCAGTAATCCTAACTAGATGTTAGAAAGGTGTAAGTCAAGACCGGGGGCATCTGACTTTTGGGAAAGTGGGAAATGTTTAAAGGACATGTCCACCCTAAAACTGGTGAGTTGTCTGGTTTGTAATGTATGTAACCTAAAGCTAATATATCAGTTGAGGTGAAAAGTGTTTTGTTTTTAAGATGGAGATGCCCTTTAAAGATGTCCAGCCAAAAATAAGTGAGGCTTGTAAGCCTAATTACCCCCAAAAACTGAGTTACATTTTAACCTTACCATGATGCTCCCACGCTGAGAAGTACTTACTTCAGGTATGTACTGTCAGTCATGGCCGTAACGGTGACGTACAGCAAATGGTTGACAGTCATAATATCTGGAAGAGTCAGTTACCACCGTGCTCTGCTCCTGCGCACCGTAACCGGTTCGCAAAAGAAGCCAGGCAGCAGGACCTCCGGTGGGATCAACTGAAGTAAAGTAAGATTATCTCGGTGTGGGTGTCGAATCAAGGTAAGGTTAAAACGCAACTCCGCTTTTGGGGGGTAAATAGGCTAACAACCCTTTGTAAATAGGCTAACAATTTTTTTGGCTGGACATGCCCTTTAAAAGCACAACCTTTAACATTTTTTGTTGAGAATATAAAAGTTATAAATAATCTGTGTCACATGACTATTTTCACAATATGTCAAATACTGGAGTACCTCTTCTTCTGAATTTCTTCAGATGTGTCATATTTGATTTTACTATTTTTTTGTCTTCAGATACATGTCCATTATAATATACGTGTTTTTTTCAGATTCTCGTTCGTTTTTTTTTTTGGCACTGCAACATGGAAGGTTTTTTGCTGTTGAGCCTGTTATAAGAAAGCAAACAGAATAATATTTACACTCTAACGATTAATAGTGCACACAATAGATGCATTAACCACAGGAAATTAACCGGAGTAACCAAAATATCCTTTTTTCCCCCACATAACGTACATTTCTAATTGAACAATTGAGACATTTTTATACCTCACAGTTTTCCCATGGGGTTCTAAAAGGGTGCTCATGACAGTTTGTAAAAACTATAACCTTTAATGTGCATTTTGGATTTGCCATGATTCGATTACAGTAGCTCATGCCGTTTCTGTGCCATATTAACATATATCACATTCAAAATACTATCCCTATTGTAATTACATAGCAACACAGGCTGAAGGCACAAGCTAACTGTATCCTAAGGCTAGGTACACATTTCAGCTGACCAACAGATATTAGCGTGTATTGGTGGTCAACCGAAAATATTGCGAATGATCTCAGTCATCTGTTTCTTCCGGATTGGATGAACGGTTGATTGGGTAAATCACAGACTATCATGCAGTTCTCTACGAGACCGCATGATTGATCACGGCTACTTTTGATACAATCAACAGTGATTTTTTCCGGAGGACCTCTCACTAGTGGCAAGTAATTGGCCAGAACAAATGTATTCCCATGTGTACCCAGTTAGTAGGCAGGTGCATCTAGACACACATAAATACATATTTCTAAACAAGAGAAAAGGTCTGATGCACACTAATTGAAATACGGTAATATTCAAAAAAATATATTATATGTCTTTAAATAGTTTCAAAAGAAATTATTAAATAGAAAAATTATTTTAAATCAGCAAATTCACTAATTACTTCAATGTTATTGTGCTGCGCTGTTACTGTTGTAGTAAGTAATTAAAACAAAAGAAAAGGGGAAGCTTAAAAAAATTAAACGCCTGGCTCACTGCTTCCCCGAATTGCTGCGCAAAATTTTTGTCAGAACCTTCTAAGAATCCTTTTGTCAATTCTCTGTTCAGAGTGGTAAACGTGAGGTAGGAATGAAACATTTACAGAAGATTAGGCAACAATCCAGCACCATGGACCTGACGTCACAAAACACTGTTGGCAATGACTCTCTTCCTTTACTGTCAGCAGCCAGGTTAACTGGGACACACGAAAACAGTTCCCCACTGCTAACTGGCGAGTGGGGCTCCTCCCCACCCCTATTTTCATTTTTCAAAGAAGCAACACTTATTAAATATGAAACATAACAAGAACAAAGCAGTGAAATTTTGTGCTGATTTGCTGATTCAACGTTAACCCATTGTTTACACTTATTCTAGGGGACTTTGTAATCCCATGGTCCACATATAAAAAAAAGCAACTACTATCCAAAATATGTCATTTAATAGTTTTACCACATACGTGCCTACAAAGCATCAATCCATTATGACAACACACTTTAAATATGTTGTAGTTATAAAGGAGCCTGTCACATATTCCCCAAGGTATATATACGGTATAGGACACATGAGGCGGAATCTAGAAGTAGGAAATTATAAAATTTGATTTAAGTTCACTTTTTATCAGACAGTTCACTTATTTATATAAAAGTAAAAACTAAAACAAGAAGCCCCAGAATGAACGAATATGTACTTACACATAACAGCTTCAACCCACAGCCAATCAACTGAACCGAAAATCTTTTTTGTTTTATTTATTTTTCCATTCATACTGTCAGAGTCGGATTTACACCTCAGGAGCTGTAGGACCAAAGAGCTTAGTACCTTCAGACCCACCCCTAAACACAGACCAGTCCTAAACCACACCCTTTTCTCTTTTGGGGAGAAAAATAGACTATAAAGGTTGGATTGGTGGGAGGAGATTGACGGCCGCCCCTCCAACCTCAGGCACCCCTAGGTGCGTGCCTACGTGCCTAATGGTAAATCCAGCCCTGCATACTGCCAAAACACCTGAGATGGTTGCTGCCCTTTAAACCACAGCAAGTAATGTACTGAGCAGTCTACATAACAGATAAAACTGACCCAGCATTTAAGGTCAAATATACTCACCAACCTTAAAAGTGCCCAGAGAGAAAAATTTGTAAAAACCTAGTGGTTTAGGTTCTCACTGTCAGGATCAGCTGTAAACATGGAATAAATTGTCAATCTGGTTCAGTTCAAAAGATGTGGGAAGTGGATTGAACCGGCAAGGTTCAGTTAAAGTTAAGGTTAAGTACAGCTGATCCAGATAAAACCCAGGGGTTAGGACCTACTGTACGTTAGGTCCTGAGTACTTTCAGAAGTGAGAAGAGGAGGGGAGCAGGGGAGGTTGTATTAATATGTTTGTATATGGTTTGTATAATCCATATTCCCATAATATGCCAACGCAAAAACCACAAAATTCTCTCTACGTGTCTCCCCCCCCACGTCAAAAATGTTGGATCTCCAAGCCTCATCTACGACTTTTTATGGATTGAAAAGGAATCCTTTTCAAAGCATATTCATATTCCTTATTAACTCCTATACTGTAGCACAAATTATACAGTGTATATAATTCCCATAAAATTTTACATAATCCTATATTTCCTTCATCATTTAGTATACAGCCAGGTATCGTTATTTAGCTTCTATTCATTTTACCATTAAATGAACATCATTACATAACAAATAGGGATTTTAATCAATGGCATTTCCACTTACCTGCTTCATTGCAGTTTCCCCAATTTGTCAGAATGCTTTGATGCTCTCCAGGAAGTCCTTCAGACCTGACAATGAAATCTCCTTATTTCTTCTCTAAGCTTTGGAAGAGTCCGCTCATTATTTGACAAAATGTATACTGAGCAACTTGAGGAAGTAAAGGTTTTCGAGTTGTTCCATTGTTTTTAAGGCAGAATAATATCTATTAAAAAAGAAATACAAATAACTAGGTTTAAATCAATGCTATGCAGTTCTTAATAAAAATATTTTCCTAGAGGCACACACCATTAATACAAAGAAGAATTATAATTTTTCAGGCAAATGTCAAATACAAGATAAGCATCATTATAATGATATAGTTCTTACGGTAGTTTGTTTTTTATGATCTAGACTATAATGAAACAAAAAGTTCCAATGTACACACATGTACCATTTGCCATAAAATTCTAGAATATAGACATATTTCTATGGGGAAGAAGGGATGGAAAACATCATTTAATACATCATGTAAATACACTGTGATTTCCAGGCTTTTTATTTGTTTGGGTCAGACTATAAATGTTGCCCTTTCCTCTGCTGGTTAGTGGGGTTATGGTGGAATTTGTAGATTAGGTAACTACACTTTGAGGGTTATTCATAAAAGTTTTATCATTTAAAATGGTGCTAATTTTGCCCCAACCAACAGATGTTAGCTTCAAATGTACATAAGTTCTGATTGGTTGGGGCAAAATTAGCACCATTTTAAACGATAAGAACTTTTATTGAATCCCTGTTGTATTCTTTGTGTGGATCTCACTCAGAAGTAAAAAAGTAAGAACGCATACATTTTATTATTAAATACTACACTAGCATAAAGGTGAGGCAAGTACAATCTAGAAACTCAAATTACCTAGTCCATGTTAACCTGCAACTGATGTGCATATAAAATATTTCTGTTCTATAGATTCAAAGGTTATGTATATATCAGTGCTGTGCCTTTTGTTAAAACGCTATTAGATCTTTTTTTCCCACTGTAAAGGGGTGGCTGGATTGCATGTCACTACTAGAAATTTAGTATGATAAAAGGTTTACTGGAGACCTTAGGCTGGGTACACATGGAGGGACTTTTTGCTAGCGAGCGCTCGGCCGGAACAATGTCGTCGGTCGCAGCAAATTCGGCCACGGCCGAATTTGCGAACGATTGATCATGTGTTCCCATAGGGACCGCCACAAATGATCGGAATTTTTGACATACCAATCGTTCGTTCGTCCAATCCGGACGAACGAACGAACGAATGATGTCAGTCATGGCTGCCGGCCCACACCAGCCGATATTTTAGGCCGATCGACCGAAAGTGCCATGAATTAGTCGGCCGGCCCAAAATATTACCTGGTGTGTACCCAGCCTTAGGGATATGCCACACTACAAGAAGGAAGTAACCAGCTGCCCACTGGCTATAACAATCCATAACTTCATTCACTCTCATATATCTTTCCACATGTTGTATAGTCTTCTAACTATCAAATTGTTGTACATGAAAAACTGACTAGCCAAGGATTCTTGGACATCAGTCATTCAACCTCTATATTCTGCCTGCCTGTACACGTAGATAAAACCAATTCTGCACAGTACCTTTGCACACCTTTTCAAATTACTGGCCTGGAGCTCCTTCCTCAATGGAAACTAGCTCTCCCTCAACCAAACATTGATTCAGACATGCAAAGTGAGAGCACTATGTTTTGGGGATAAATCCCTTCACCAGCAACTGCCAATAGATAACCTAACAATAGTGATGAGAGCCACCACACTTGTTAGATTGTTGGCCAAAATGTCTGTTAGTTATTTAACATGTGTACATAGTTTAAGGACAAAGAATTAATGTTATAGACAAACATGCTACTGCATTGCAAATTAATAAACTGCCATTAACTTTTCACCAGTTTGAGCACCATCTAATTTTATCTCTGGAAGGGGGTAGGGTGTCGGTCAGGAGTCTAAATACTGTTTTACCTATCACAGTCCTGCAGATCAAAGTTCAGAATCAGCTTTTCTGCTAGTACTTCAGTATGGTATATGTGGTGTGTGCGACCAGTAGAGATGGTTCTATGGCCCTGCCTTACTATTTGGTTCTCTATCTGGTTTCGGTTTCTGGTTGATACCACCGAAACACATACACCCTGGCCACTATCACATCCTCAGATGCAGATGCACCTGCCCCCCCAGCTGTGCTGTTTTAATTGTTAAATATATTCTAGGGGGGCTTTTGGTTGATGGGAAGGGTGTTAGGTGCCAGGTACATGGTACAAATCACACACAAGATGCTTTTTATCCCAAGGCTGGCCCTGGGACCAACATTCAAGATCTAATGTTTAAAAAATTAAACTTCTTGAATGAAAAACTTAATAAATAATAGTTACATATCCTATAGCTTGGAACTGTTTTTAAAATTTGGTAAATTCAAACTGACATATGGTTAAAATAAACAGTGCAGTCAATGCACATGTAATTGTCTGGGTTGAAGAAGCTTAAATTACAATGCCGTGTTTTTTCTGATTTTTTTCATTCATGTTCCAAAAGAGCAGCTCCATGGTTTAACCTCTCAGGATATAAATACACAATTGCATCAAAATCAAAACGGTTTTATTTAATATACAAATCAGCTTATCAGAGCACTGCTGGACCATTTGGAAGGTAATTGAATGCTGCTTCTATAATCAGAATTAGCATAATCCACATAAAACCCTTTTTCGAGCCGTTGATAATTAACATATCCCCCGCTCAAGACCTTGCCCTTTCAACATCTGTTCTGAAGGAAGCTTTGGCTCTTTTAATTTGTAACTTATTTGCAGGTCAGGAACTATGCTACTAGGCTTGAAGTTGATATTTAAGAAGTGTTAAACATGGAAGAATTTGTAAAAAAAAAAAAAGCACATATGTTTCAATGAAGTGAAAACTAAAAATAGGTAAGGCACATTTAATGTAGTTATGTTAGATTTTGGAAATTTTGTTTAATTTTAAGGGCAATTATACTCATCTCACCCTCGCTCCTCTTCTTCTATAGCAGCAAGAACCCAGGGTGAGGACCTATATTGCCCTCTCGGTACTTTATCTAATACTGGAATACTTACTCTCCCCTTTGCGCTCAGGTCCAATCCTCTTTTCTGTTAGTGAGTTCACGATGCAGCCAATGGTCTGCCACTGTTAGCGACAGTTCACGATGCAGCCAATAGGAAGAGAAGTTCTGCAAGACATGCTATGAAATGTTGTTGCAACACACAGTAAAGACTTAAAGGGCATGTACAACACATGATACAATCATATCATTGTACTGATAATAAATTGTATTGTTTTTTGGTGCCTAATAACAAAATCAACTAATGAAATGGTCCGTTTTTGTTATCAAGTATGTTAAAAAATATAATCCAAGCAAAATTACTGGTAGGTGCCAATGTAGCCACTTTAAAAGTAGATTGTTATGCTTGCTAACACTGATACACATGTCCGATCCTTCTCCTGACTGACTGTCCGACATTTCTGCAGTCAGCCAGGATGAAGGACCGTCAATGTCACGGCAAAAGTAGCCGCAGCTCACAGTTCGCTGCCAGCGGTCCATAGAGGACTGCACGATCAGCTGTGGTTTTCGGACACATCCGATTCGGACGGACGACGAACAGTCATTGTCGGTTGTGGCCTGGAAAGCCTCCAATATTTTGGCCCAATGACAAAACACTAAAAAATGGCAGTCGATCGGCTGAATTATTGGATGGTGTGTCGCAGCAAATCCTTCCATGCAACTAATCTTTCTACCACTCAGCCTAGCTCCCTACTACAACCTGTTTTCTACCCCTATTAAAATGTGGTGGTGACCAATTACACAGTTCCTTTTGGTTGGTTTTGTAGATATATCTTTTGGTTTTGGGGACCCAAGTCCAACTGAAGAGCTTGAGCTGCCCTGTTGACCTTGGTAGATTCCAGGATTTAGCAGGTTTAGTTAGTTTGTGAGATGGTCAGGTTACTCAGACATGCACAGCGCATTCTCTAGTTCGGACTAGATCTCCCACTTTAAAGGTCCTCTGAGGATGAGGTATAGCACTTACCAAGGGAGCATTGACTGCTTTTCACTGATTCCTGCCTTTCACTATAACTTGGGACTTTTTTTTATTGTTTTCTCAGGGAGATCTAATATTTGCTTAATCACATGGTAACATGGTTCATCCCTTTTGGGGTGTGCTACTTTTTATTTCATTTTTACCTGTACTCAGTTCTTTATATAGTATTTATAAAATCTATCTGTGTTTTTTCGGCCCCTATGCATTGCCGATACCTTTAGACAGGCAATATGGGTATTGCTACTTAGGTTGGACTGGATGGACATATGTCTTTATTCAACTTCAAATACTATACTATGCATATTATACAATATGGTCCAATAAATGCCATGGTATATATCTTGGTTGTTCCAGAAGTTTTAAGTTATACCATGTAAATGAACAAGATGGACACCAAGTTCTTTTTAAACTGTTTATTTGTAGAAACAGAAATCAGATGATTGTGTTAAATTTCAAAAGTGTCAAACAAAGTAATGTGTCGTTTCTTTCAAAAAGTTTTAGAGATGACAAAGAAGTGTAAACACAAAGGTAAATACCAAGACAAATAAAGCCATTTTGGGAGAGTGAAAAAAACATTATGTGACAGGTATCAGCATTGTGAATAATGCCAACTGGCTTGGGTACCCCACTGAAAGCCAATCCACTTATTGCTGCTTCTGGAAACAAATATATTATTGTATCTCCAGAAGCAGCAATAAGTAATGTGGCCTCTAGTGGGGGTCAACAAGCCATAGTAACTATTGAAATAACTCCAACGCACAAGATGTATATAAAAGATATACAAGTAAATGGAACTCCAAATGTTACATTAGGATCAAGAAATACCATATATTATAATTGAACACTTTACTGAGTGAAGTCAATCTATAAAAGTCCAAAAGTCATTAAACTAATGGTTTCTAAAGAAAACTTGTAGATGAAATCAAGGAAATAAAGCAGCTCTACAAAGGATAAAAGCAAGTCAATAATTTTGTTGCTTTAATTACATATTAAAGATTATCTACTATGGGGGAACAACTGATGATGAAACCAAAACAAACACATTCAATTTCCTATTGTGCTGGATGCTGCTTATAAGAAATGGTTTTAAACCCTTCAGTACACGACTGAAAAGTGACATTTTTTGTTGCAGCATCTGTTCATTATCAAGACAGAGCATAAGAAATATGAGTATAAATAGTTGATATACAGACTTGGGAATCAATTTGCTGTGGGCTTTCATTTAAAAGACACCATATGGAGCGGAGTAAGTATTTTCGTTATGTAAGTAATTAGGTCTTAATTTCACTTGACTAATGAGTAGATCAATTTTAGGGATGAAGATCGAACAAAATGCAAGCAGAATGGATTGCAAAAACGTGTCTTCATAAGTTTTATCTAATACAGTAATACTATATTGCAGTAAAAAATATTCAATACTTTAAAGGGAAACTAAATATATTGACCAGAACCCATTCTACCGCTCTACATATCAAATGTACCCTAGCAGTCTTTCACGGTTGTTGCAAGAATCAACATACTATGTGTCCATCCCGCCGACTTTCTTGCCCATGCATACGCACATTGGATCCTTTGCTTCATACATTGGCAAAACAAGCAGTCTAAGTCAACAGCAAGGTAGAGAAGCAGAAGTGGGTGATGATGCTTTTCTGTTTTAATGTAGTTGACATAGACAATTCACATGTCTGAAAATGGTTTTATTTACAGGAAAAGTGGCATAAGGATATACAACATATATGTTAGCTGGCATTAAAGCCATATTTCTGGTTTTATTTGTGTTTTAATAGAAGCTTCAACTTTGATAAAGTTGCAGGCAAGTCCGTGCTGGGGAGATCTAACTTCTCTTATTGGCCAAGAAAGCAGATATAGCAGTCTTCTTTCCTTTATTTGAGAATCAAATGAGGACTTTTAAATATCCTTTAATAGTTTTGTGACTGCAGAAAATATGTTGTACTCTGTGTAAATAATGTCTTGCTGAGGGACCTCTCCTCAGTCCTGTGAATTCATGTTTATGATTTTTGTTTATTTTTTCATCTTGTCTAAATTGATGTTAAAATTGTATGTATTGATATTGATAATATTATACAGCATTGTCCCCAAGCGGAGTAGTAATATAAATGCAATAATACATACATATAATGAATTGTTTTGGATAGCAATCAATAAATTAATCAGGTTATGAAAAGCTTCTACATTTATAGCTAGTCCCTAATGTAACTACACTGCTTTACTATATACTGTATTGCTGTTGAATGCACAATTTCAAATTGATTTTACAAATTTGAATGTATAAAATTAATATTATTCACAATTAAATCTAATCTATGAAGTCTTTTTGTCTTGTTTTTGTTCAAAAATAAAAAAAGTCCTTGACAAAAGTATTTTTAAAATGGATTTGTAAGAAACAGGAAGTACTTTTAGCCAATGAATAAAAATGAGAAGTAACATTTTTAGTAAGTGTACTACACTTACTAAATAGATGTAATAGATATCACAGAAATTAAAGACATAACCTCACCTTTTCCCATTGATTTGGTCCTTTAGTTTGCTGTAATTTCCAGTGCGAGAGAAGAAACAAAAGATACAGAAAATAAACCAATGTAATTATCTTTAAAAAAGGTTAGGTGTTGCTAATTATTTGGGAATTGGTGTGATACATTTGCAGAAATAGACTGAAGGACACATTGCCAAAACCAAGCCGAACCCAGAGATTTTTAAACTAATAGCATGAATATGCATTGTAACTGGTACACTTTGGACCCCTTGGGATAACAACAAATCAGGAGTTATTTTACAAGGATGAAGTACATAGTGCAAAGTAAAAAAAACTGATTTGTAACAAGTCTACCATTTCTAATTCTAAATTATAGTCCGTACAATATAAAATTAAACAACAGTTTACAGTACTCATAGCAAATTTAAAATTAAACCCAGAGACTTCCATTTAAAGTAATGTGTATGCATTCCACCAGTTCTTTCCTGCATGACATTGATTTCTACATTAACTGCCTCCCCCATGTACCACTAGCTTAGCTCTGCGCAGCACAAGAAGCCCGCACTTTGTTGCTGAGTCTAAATTTTTTCCCACCCTGGGAGTCAGCCACTGGGGCAAGTGTCACTTTGAGGAGATCTTGCAAATGAAATGCAGGAAGGGAAGGCAGGGTACAGTGGGATCTGAAGAAGATGGTGGGGGGAAACACGGAGAAATATAGACGTGCAATGCTGTAAAAGAAAGATCGTCTCTTTATTAATTGAATTCACTGAGACTTTGCTTTTCATTATAGTTGACAATGATAATCTTAAGTATAAACCATCAGATGTGCTCATTCATAAAAAAAAATATATGGAAATATGACAATCGTTTTGAATTAGTAATTTGGAAATGGAATTAGATTTCAGGAACATATAAAGGAAAACATACCCCCAATCCCACCCCTCCTTAAGATTACCCGGGGTGACACTTTAGATGCTGGGTTTACCTTTAAAAGCTGAACATCTTTATTTGTATTTCCTGGTCATTTGTCACATGTGTTTTAAGGTTCATACACATGTGTGAACCGCGACACAATGTGTATGACAAGACCTTATTGGGCGATAATTGTGCCGTGTATGGGCAGTTTTTTGGCTGAATGGGCAATAAACTGCCCATATACGGCACGATTATTGGCCGAAACGGCCGTTCATACACATCAAGTATGAAGAGAAACAAAAAAGATACAGAAAATAAACCAATGTAATTATCTTTAAAAAAAGGTTAGGTGTGCTAATTATTTGGGAATTGTGTGATACATTTGCAGAAATAGACGAAGGACACATTGCCAAAACCAAGCAGAACCCAGAGATTTTAAACTAATAGCATGAATATGCATTGTAACTGGTACACTTGGACCCCTGGGATAACAACAAATCAGGAGTTATTTTACAAGGCATGAAGTACATAGTGCAAAGTAAAAAAAACTGATTTGTAACAAGTCTACCGTTTCTAATTCTAAATTATAGTCCGTACAATATAAAATTAAAACAACAGTTACAGTACTCATAGCATAATTTAAAATTAAACCCAGAGACCTTCCATTTAAAGTAATGTGTATGCATTCCACCCGTTCTCTTCCTGATGACATTGATTTTCTAAATTAACCTGCCTCCCCCATGTACCACTAGCTTAGTCTGCGCAGCACAAGAAGCCCGCACTTTGTTGCTGAGTCTAAATTTTTTCCACCCTGGAGTCAGCCAATGGGTGCAAGTGTCACTTTGAGGAGACTCTTGCAAATGAAATGCAGGAAGGAAGGCAGGGTTACAGTGGGATCTGAAGAAGATGGTGGGGGAACACAGGAGAAATATAGACGTGCAATGCTGTAAAAGAAAGATCTGTCTCTTTATTTTAATTGAATTCACTTGAGACTTTGCTTTTCATATAGTTGACAATGATAATCTTAAGTATAAACCATCAGATGTGCTCATTCATAAAAAAAAATATATGAAATATGACACATCGTTTTTGAAATAGTAATTGGAAATGGAATATAGATTTCAGGAACATATTAAAGGAAAACAATACCCCAATCCCACCCTTCCCTTAAGATTTCCCGGGGTGACACTTTAGATGCGGGTTTACCTTTAAAAGCTGAACATCTTTATTTGTATTTCTGGTCATTTGTCACATGTGTTTTAAGGTTCATACACATGTGTGACCCCGACACAATGTGTATGAACAGCCTTATGGGCGATAATTGTGCCGTGTATGGGCAGTTTTTTGGCTGAAATGGGCAATAAACTGCCCATATACGGCACGAAGTATTGGCCGAAACGGCCGTTCATACACATCAAGTGCTGCAGGTTGGCACACACGATCGCATATGTGTATGAACCTTTAAACTACAGTAATCCTATAAAATGATTTGGTAATATAATTTGTCACTGCATGTAACTGCAAATCATTTTTCTAAAATATTATGTGGGATGCGGTTTCATTAACTTTAACTCCTAAAGTATAAATCTTAAATACGTACTTTCATATCAGGTAGGTGGGAAAATCAAAATGGCCGGGAATGAGTTCTATCCAAATAAGTGTATGAAAGCTAATTAATTGTTGACCTGCATGATCCAGAATGATTGTTCATCAAACAAACTAATGTCTCTGTACAGGAAGGGGTTCACCAACATTGTTTAGTGATCTGGTTGGGCAAAAGACCTGCCATGAGGGGGGGTCTTCCACTCCATCAACCATTTCTATGAAACAGTACAGGCCACTTGGCTTATACCTGATGTCTGTATGTAGCTTAGGACATTTAAGAAATAATGGTTCCATTAACTTAATGGAATAACTAATGAAAAATACCAAAAACTGATTTTATAGAAACTGCATTAATGTGACTTGCCTTGTGCCACATGTTTTAATGTTTCTTGTTTTTACTAATCTAACAACCATTTGTGGACATACAGCTTAATGTAGTGAATACTGTGTTAGATAAACTGCACAAACTCATTTTTTATAAGTAAAAAAGTTACAAGAAGCTTACTAGGCATTTGGACACCAGTAAGCCTAAGCTGGTCGGCCATACAAGGGCAAATGTTCCTCCCATTGGATTTCCGATCGAGTGAAGAACCACTCAAAGCTTCGACCTGAAGCTCTCATTTTTCTGCAGATTTTAATTTCAAATATGCGAGAGTGATGGGGACTGAAGTAGGGGTTGGTGGAAATTTTCCGTCTGGCCAATCTTTGTTTTTTCCGATTATCCAACTGGACATTGTTGAGCGGTCGATCGAAAAACTTTCTCATTGGATTAGGCCTTTACCAGACCACAAATTAGTAGCTTCTGAGCTAACCGATTACTTTTTACCACAGGAATTTTGAGAGCTCTAAATTCCAATCATATGCTGGTCTAATAAAAGACAACATTCAGCTTACAAGCATTCCATCTTCTCCACTTGAGCTTGCTATTCAGCTGAGTGAGAAAAACTGCTCACTGGGGCGAAACACCTTTCTTTCTTTTTGTTTTTGTTTGATTTGTTTTGTGTAAGTATGCCCTGGCTGGTATTGCTTCTCTGTGCATACATTAGTCTTTTGTGCATGTATATTAGAATGTTGTAATATGCCCCCTAAATCCTAATTGCTTTTATTATTTAAAAAATAGCATAGGTGTTGTATGTATCAGAGCATTAATGAGGTAAACAGAGGCAAGTCTTTTATTCAGTCATATAAAAAGGAGTACAATTTAAATAATGTAAATAAACATAATTTGTACTGGTATTGTAAATATCTGTATTAAATGTAAACATCAAGACAATCAAGTTTGCCGTTTTTTGCTAAAAAATGTTTAGCTTTTCTACGTTAATTTAAATGGAAATTTTTTTTACTGCCACCCACTACTTCTCTTTCCTTAAGTCATTAAAGAACATTTAAGTTTATGCTCTTTGGTAGAAAAGTACATGTGCTATGGTGCAGTATGGGTTAGATTTATAATGTGTTTTACTTAAACCAGGAGTAAAACCCCCCCTCCCTTTAATTCTAAGGTTTTACGTACAATGCTATAAAAAAAATAATTTGGTCCTTACCAGGCTCCCTAACCAGACTGGGAGTGATGGGAGGTAAAACAGAATGTCAAATCTATCAAATATCTATATAGTGCATGGCTAGCCAAAATGCAGAAGCAGAGTGTGAAAAAAACAAGTACAACCCAAAGGAATATGGTGACTAGTAAAGTACTACTAATCAAATGCCCTTTGATTATCCAGCAAGTGAAGAGTGTGAATAAGAATCATTTAGCATCAAATGCAAATTATAGCAGAATATTTTTATTGCACTATATTAGCAATGCAGTCTAATTCAAAAGTGCCAGCCTTGATAAATCTCCTAGGTCTATTCTGATTGGCAGAGCAAGGCTAGTGTCAAAAGCTCTGGTTATATGGGGGGTATTTTTCTAATACCCAGAGGTTTTGTAGTAAATTATTTTAGTTTAATTATTTTAACACCACTGCTGGCCTTCATACGTATGTAAGCTCCACTGAGAGTTAAAAAGGTGCAAGCAATAGCCGTTGCCAATATCAAAAAGCCAGCTGTTTTGTTTTCTGGTAAGTCGTTATACTCAAACTAGGGGGGAAATGAGGTTTACCATATTTAAATTTAGAATTTAGTGCATACGGTTTAGTGCATTGTTTTACAGAGAAAACACAGGTCTTAAGCTCCCGCTTACATGGCATTCAAGTGATAAGGCAAATTTGAATGATAGTTTAAAATATCAATGACGTGTGTGCACTTATTCCGATTGACAATATGAAGTGGATTATTTGAAAAACAAAATCGGGCAGGGGGAAAATTTTCTACCAACCGCATCATGTCCGCATCTCCCTAACTGAAGGATTCTAATTTCAAGGGGAATCTGTGAAAAGATCAGCAGCACAATGTGGGAAACTTCAAACTGGTCTTCTGATTGAAAAAACATTGCCTGTATGGGTAGCTTAACAGGAAGAGTATGTGACATAGTGGTGAGAAGCAATGCAATAGTTTAGTAGAAGCAAATGCTATGTGACTACAGGGCCTTTTTTATAAGGTGTGCTATCTACCTATACTGCACTTACCAGCATTATATTAAGCTTGGTTATACAGTAAAGCTGTAATCATAAAAAAAAAACTTCAGTGTGGATATTTTGTGATCTCCTAGGTTGTGAACCTAAATTACTAAGTCCTCACTTCTGGGTACTTAAACTAATTCTGGAATAGTAAAGTATCCTCAGCACTCAGGTTGATCCTCCTCTCTGCCACTTAAAAGACCACTGCACTATGCAGCCAAACATCCCTCACTGACATAATACCAAATTAGTATTATGTGACTGAATACCATGCAGTATTTACACCCATGACTATTTTTATGCAATATAAATATGCTACTATGTGATTGCTACTTGATTTGCCAGAGGAGATGCATTACACATTGAATGCAGACGTTTGCTCTTATGCAAAGTTAAAATAAATGGCATAAATGCACAATGCCAAAATAACTGCACAATATGGCTAACTTCTTTTTTCTCCTTACCTAGGCTAATGTTCTCATGCTATATTTCTTGAGTATCTACACCGTATCGTTTCTTCTGTCTTGCAATGACCTTAAATGAAAAATAAATAATTAGTGTTATGATGAATAAGTGTTGATAAGTAATGATGAAAATGTTTTATTAGGCACAAAAATCATACACAAAATGAAAACATAAATGTGTTAAATGTATATAAAATTCAACAACATTATCTCACCCTCCTTCCCAGCATCTTGAAGCCTTCGGTTAGTATCATAACTTGGACCTAAAAAGAAAAATACTTCTGTCAGACAAACAAGCACATAGTGCCCGATGTAAACTGCTCACCCTTGTAATCAGATCATATTCATGAGAAAGTTAGAACAAAGAAATGCAAAATTCAATAACTCTACAGTTTGAACTTGAACTTTTAATCACAAAGGCCTTTTGTGAACTTTAATTACTGGTGACAGTTCGTACTAACAGATTGGTGGCAAACTTCTCAAATTTAGTTGGGATTTTTGAACTTATTGTTCTTGTGGGTCTGTCAAACAATTCAAATCACTGACCCAATTGGCCAGTGGTTCCCTTTTGATAACCTCATGAGCTCTATGTGGTATTCATTGTCTGTAAAGAAATGGCTGATGGCATTTTCTTGTAATTAAACATTCGAAGTCTGGTGGTTAGTTCACATCAAACATGGAAATCTCCAAGCCACAGCACAACATTTCATGATGCAGGTGCAGAAACAGCTCAACCTCGATTTTCCCACATATTAAGTAACTCATTAGGTCATCATAATAAGGAAGAGGATTGTGGTTTATAAAAATCTCATTAATTTCTGAACAAAGATGTTAAATGACCTCATTGATGCTGCACTTTGTCTCTGTTATCTGAATATTGTTTATATAATGCGCCGAGAATCACAAGCTCTGATGAACTGTATTTATCTTGTCTGAAACACAATTTCATTCTGAGAAGTGTAAAGAGACCTAAATGGGATAGATTAGTGTAGCTTTTTCCTCAACTACAAACATTCTTGGACAGTGGAACCACAAGTTCCCAAAGCGAACCATGTCTACCAAACTATAACTGATACCCAAAATGTCCAAACCCCAACAGGACAAATCAATCTGGCATTAACTGTTAGCCTGAATTTAAGGGGAAATATACACACCTGCAAACTAAGGGAAGACCACAGTTTCACTTCTATTTAAAATCTCTAGCCCTATTGTTATAAAAGAATTTAATTAAAAGTTGCTATAAAAGTGATTGAATAATATGGTAACCTGTAGGATTATCATACAATGTAACCCTACAGTAAAATACAGTATAATCTGCAGGGACATTCAATAAAAGTTTTATTGTTTAAAAATGGTGCTAATTTTGACCCAACCAATCAGATTTTATTTAACATTTGAAAGATAGCATCTGATTGGTTTGGGCAAAATAGCACCATTTTAAACGATAAGAACTTTTTTGATAATCCTGCATGTGTAATAAAGATTACTTCATAGGTTTTGCATTATTTCTGAAACCAGGTTAAAATCTGAAACTTTCTAAATTTGGGTTTTCGCACCATACTAAAACATGATTAGCACAGCTTATATTATTTCTTTGTAGGAACTGTGAATAATAGAGATGTTTTAGCTGCTACTTGTGAATACTTTTGTCTGTTTGCCACAATTGACCATGATTTGGCATGATGTAGACCATTGGTCCAATAAAAAGCAGCATCATATATAAAAAAATTGATTTTTCTTCGATTGACCTGTAGTAGTTTCAGATCAAAAAATGAAAAGTTGAAAAGCAACACAACCATGGTTGCACAAAGCCCCTATAATGTATGTGTCTGTGTGTGCTGCAAGTCTTAAAACATTAAACTTTTATTGTCATGAAATAGGTAAGTACAATTTTAAAAGTTGTTTCGGATAAATATCTGTTGTATTCAATTAGATCAACGGACTTGAAATGTAGTTCTTGAAGACGTTTCGCTAGTCATCCGACTGGCTTTCTCAATTCAGAATGACTTGTACAAGAATCTGTGGCAATTATGTACCCTGGAAAATCCCAATTAGCAATCACAGCCAGGTGTTAAGGGTGTGATTAGATAGTGGCTAAGAGGTGTTATAGGAACGCCCAGAGTAAGGTGTTTAAAACAGCATTGTACATGGCAGACAGTTGGTGTCGAACCCGCCCACCTCTATTAGGCTTGGTTCTTTATTTTCACATAAATGGCCTCCTAACACCTCTCTTGAACCAGTCACGTTCCTTCGCCAGTATGTTAACATTACAATCTTCAAAGGTATGTCCTTATCCTTAAGATGCAGATACACGGCTGACCTGACCGAGGAATTGGCTCTTCTGTGCTGGGCCATACGTTGATGCAGTTGCTGTTTGGTCTCCCCCACATACAAATCAGAGCATTCTTCACTGCAAGCACCGCATATATGATGTCGCTTTCTTGTGTTTTGGTATTGGGTCTTTGGAGTACCAATTGCTGCCTCAGTGTGTGTTCGGTTTAAAGCAGACAGGGATACGATTGTTTTTTTTTTTTTTGTTTTTTTTTAAAATTCTTTTTAATTTCTCGGAGACCCCTGCTACATAGGGATGACCATGTTTCTTCCTCCTGTCTTGCTTTTCCCCTTACTGTGGTATTTGTGTTTCTTTTCTTTCCTTCTACTTCTTTGACAAAGGCCCAGTCTGGATATCACAAGTTTTAAGGGCTCTCTGAGATGTTTCATTCTTTAGCCTTCGCCTCTGTGCTAGTGGGGATGTTCTCGGCTCTGTGTTGCAGGGTTCTGATACACCCAGTTTTGTGATCTAAAGGGTGGTGGGAGTCAAACATCAAATACTGATCTGTGTTGTGTTTGGTTTTCTGTAAACCTCTACTTCCAGTTTACCTTTTCCTTAACTTTACCAAGCAATCCAAGAAACCAGTTTGTTGTTTTGTTTACTTCCCTTGTGAATTTAATGTTTTGGTCCACCGCATTTATGTGTCTGTGAAAGCTTGTACTTCCTTCTGGTGGATTTTAACAGGTGTCATCAACATATCTGAACCAGTGGCTGGGTGCTATGCCCTTAAAGGTATTAAGCGCCTGTGTTTTCTACTCCTCATGTAAAGGTTGGCCACAATAGGTGAAACTGGAGATCCCATAGCACATCCAGTTTTTGCTTATAGAATTATCCTGTATTGAAATAGGTGGAAATTCAGGCACAAGTCCACAAGGACACACCTGTTCTGGGTTGAGATCAGTTCTGCTGGTAAGAGTGCTGTCTTGGCCTAGACCGTTTTCTCACCATATCAACACAGCCCTCCTTGGTGGGTTATACAAGTGAAGAGAGATGTTCACATCATAGGACACCCATAGTTTCTTCTTACACCGCGTACTATACTTCAATCTTGTTGGTGAAATCCTGAGAGTTGGATGTGATGCTTAGAACTTCCCACCAAAGGTCCTAAGATGTTAGCTAGATATTTTTGCCACCTTGTATGTACAGAGTTGATGCTGCTGACTATAGGTGCTTAGTGGGGCCCCTCCTTATGTATCTTGGAGTCCATATTGCATGGATGTGCCTCACCAGGGTAGAGGCGATGATACATTGCTCGGTCAATGGCTTTATCCTTTTGAAGCTGTTGTGTAAGTCTATGACATTTTCTTGTAACGGCTGGTGGGTAGCCCTTGTAAAGCCTCATATGTGTTATCGGCCGGAGCATGGTCACCTTATCATGGTAGTCTGAGGGTGTTGTCTGAGGTGTTGAGTACCACTGCTCTGATTGTATGTGGGGGAGACCAAACAGCAACTGCAATACAACGTATGGCCCATCACAGAAGAGCCAATTCCTCGGGTCAGGAATCCGCCGTGTATCTGCATCTAAGGATAAAGGGCATACCTTGAAGATTGTAATGTTAACATACGGCGAAGGAACGTGACTGGTTAAGAGAGGTGTTAGGAGGCCATTTATGTGAAAATAAAGAAACCAAGCCTAAATAGAGGGGGGGGGTTCGACACACAGTCTGCCATGTACAATGCTGTTTTAACACCTATCTGGGGTCCTAAACACCTCTTAGCCACATCTAATCACACCCTTAAACACCTGGCTGTGATATGCTAATTGGGATTTTCCAGTGGTAATAATCAATCGTTACCGTTTACTGTCAGTCGACTGGAAATATCTTATTGTGAGTGTGTGGCGGGCACGACCGAGAACATAGTCTTTTTCACTTTATTCTGGGTACACACCATCAGATATTTCCGTCCGACCGACCGATAGTGACGTGTATCGGTCAGTCGACTGGAAATATCTTATTGTGAAGTGTGTGTGGGCACAACCGAGAACATAGTCTTTTCACTTTATTCTGGGTACAACACTCAGATATTTCCGTCCGACGACCGATAGTGACGTGTATCGGTCAGTCGACTGGAAATATCTTATTGTGAGTGTGTGGCGGGCACGACCGAGAACATAGTCTTTTTCACTTTATTCTGGGTACACACCATCAGATATTTCCGTCCGACCGACCGATAGTGACGTGTATCGGTCAGTCGGCTGGAAATATCTTATTGTGAGTGTGTGGCGGGCACGACCTAGAACATAGACTTTTTCACTTTATTCTGGGTACACACCATCAGATATTTCCACCACCGACGCCGATAGTGACATGTCCAGTACACACCTGACCTGTATTATAAAATGTCATTATGTCCAGTACACACACTGGCCTGTATAAATAAATGTCCTCAATCTACAATACACACACTCACCTGTATATATAAATGCCCCCAATGTCCAGTACACACACTGACCTGTTAATAAAATGCCCTCAATGTCCAGTACACACACTGACCTGTATATATAAAATGTCATATGTTCCAGTACACACACTGATCTGTATATATAAAATGCCCTCATGTCCATACACACACTGACCTGTATATATAAAATGTCATTATGTCCAGTAAACACACTGGCCTGTATAATAAAATTCCCCATTATGTCTAGTACACACTGACCTGTATGTATAAAATTCCCCATTATGTCCAGTAACACACTGACCTGTATATATAAAATGCCCCATTATGGCAGTACACACACTGACTTGTATATATAAAATGCCCCATTATGTTTAGTACACACACTGACCTGTATGTATAAAAGCCCCATTAGGTCCAGTACACACACTGACCTGTATATATAAAATGCCCCATTATGTCTAGTACACACACTGACTGTAAATAAAAATGCCTCATGTCCAGTACACATACTGACCTGTATAAATAAAATGCTCCCAATGTCCATGTCACATCTGACCTGTAAATATAAAATGTCTCATTATGTCCAGTACACACACTGACCTTAAATATAAAATGCCTCATGTCCAGTACACACACTGACCTGTATAACAAAATGCCCCTAATGTCCAGTACCACCTGACCTGTATAAATAATGTCCCCAATCTACAATACCACTCACCTGTATATAAATGCCCCAATGTCCAGTACACACACTGACCTGTATATATAAATGCCCCCAATGTCCAGTACACACACTGACCTGTATATATAAAATCCCCATTATGTCCAGTACACACACTGACCTGTATATATAAAATTCCCCATTGTGTCTAGTACACACTGACCTGTATGTATAAAATGCCCCATTATGTCCAGTACACACTGACCTGTATGTATAAAATTCCCCATTATGTCCGTACACACACTGACCTGTATATATAAAATGCCCCATTATGGCCAGTACACACACTGACTTGTATATATAAAATGCCCCATTATGTTTAGTACACACACTGACGCTGTATGTATAAAAATGCCCCATTATGTCCAGTACACACACTGACCTGTATATATAAAATGCCCCATTATGTCCAGTACACACACTGACCTGTAAATATAAAATGCCTCATGTCCAGTACACATACTGACCTGTATAAATAAATGCCCCCAATGTCCATGTCACATACTGACCTGTAAATATAAAATGTCTCATTAGTCCAGTACACACACTGACCTGTATATAAAATGCCATGTCCAGTACACACACTGACCTGTAAAACAAAATGCCCCTAATGTCCAGTACACACTGACCTGTATAAATAAAATGTCCCCAACTTACAATACACAACTCACCTGTATATAAAAATGCCCCCAATGTCCGTACACACACTGACCTGTATATATAAAATGCCCCCAATGTCCAGTACACACACTGACCTGTATATATAAAATTCCCCATTATGTCCAGTCCACACACTGACCTGTATATATAAAATTCCCATTGTGTCTAGTACACACTGACCTGTATGTATAAAATGCCCCATTAGGTCCAGTACACACTGACCTGTTTATATAATGCCCCTTTATGTCCATACACACACCTGACTGTATATATAAATGCCCCATTATGTTTAGTACACACACTGACCTGTATGTATAAAATGCCCCATTATGTCCAGTACACACACTGACTTGTATATATAAAATGCCCCATTATGTCCAGTACACACACTGACTTGTATATATAAAATGCCCCATTATGTCCAGTACACACACTGACCTGTATAAATAAAATGCCCCATTATGTCCAGTACACACACTGACCTGTAAATATAAAATGCCTCATGTCCAGTACACACACTGACCTGTATAAATAAAATGCCCTCAATGTCCATGTCACATACTGACCTGTATATATAAAATGTCTCATTATGTCCGTACACACACTGACCTGTAAATTTAAAATTGTCTCATTATGTCCATAACACAACTGACCTGTATATATAAAATGCCTCATTATTTCCAGTGCACACACTGACCTGTAAATAATAAATGTCTCATATGTCCAATACACATACTGACCTGTATAAATATAATGCCATCCAAAGTCCGGTCACATACTGACCTGTATGTATAAAATGCCCCCATAGAAAGTATCCAGTTACTGACTAAATCACTGGATACCAGGCACCATGCACCTGACGCAAGGAACTCCATCACAAGCACACCCCCTCTCTCTTCTTCTAGAATTGAAACTCCTATGTACCGCAGTATTGTAGGTAAGAGAATATTTTTTTCTGCCAAGTCCGGGCCCCATACTAGAGTACCTCCTTTCCTCTCCTAATGGTAGCCTTGCTTTCAGGGCTATGTACCAAGTGCTGATGAAGGGGTTGTTACCCCGAAACGTTGTTTGATTTGCTGATGTTTGGCTGTTAATAAACTATTCACCGTTTGGAGTGCAAGTCTACTGTGATATTTTATAGCTATGTACCAAGTGCAGTTTATCGTCTATTTGTGATGCAAAAACAGTGTTGTGCAACCGCCACAAACCAATGTACCGACCCGAAACAGCTCTTTAAGACAGAATCTTTAATGCCAGCAGATAGCTGTGTTAAAGATTTGCAAGAGGTAAATCCCATTCGCAATGCACTTATCAGCTCAGTGCTTGCCTAAAGGGGGCAATAGAGAATAGCGGCTTTTTTTGTGCATAGCCCTGTTGATTTATTAATGTAGTAAAGCTACCTTTCCTTCCTTGCAAAACGCCAATAGATCCAGTAAATGATTTTGTTGTCTAGCAAAACCTTTTGTTTGGTTCTTCTCAATTATATTGAGTTTAGGGGACTGTGATGTAAATTCCAGAACCATCATTAGTTTAGCCACTGTTGTATTCCCTCTTACAATTCCATGTTGATGATGTACATTTTCTGGCAATATTCTCTTGTAGCCCGATGAATTCTTTGTTCCATCAACTTTGACTTAACCCAGTGAAAACTTTGCTCACACATCAATAATAGAGCAGATATCTACATCCATGCTTTGCAGTAGGGATGGTGCTTCTTTTTTATTTCCGGTCTATCAATTGGTATTCTCTCTCTGTGTTAAAAACTGCACGTGTTACTAACATGATATCCAATAACAGTTCAGATCTGAATGCAGATAAATTATTGAACTCACAGCATGCTGCAACTTAGGTTAATGCTGTGTTGACATGAGTTTCAAAAGCCATCTATGTTGAAGTTGTTATCACAGTCCCTTAATTAAATGCAAGGTAAATAAATATTCAACATTCTTTGTGACATGGTAGAGCACAACTGACCTTTAGGTTGTTTTTATTGTATTGAAACTGTCCTCAAAACTGCCGTATTTCCCCTAAAAAGTCTGTTTTTCTTCTCGGTAGAGACTCTCTTATTAGTCTTGAATCTTTTAAACCACTATAAATCTTTCTCTACGTGTTTTCCTGTAATAAAAATTTATAGTCTTGTCATAATGATGAAAAGTTCACTTTAGTAGGGAAAAGGGGAATTTCTAATGCAAAATTTGATATACTGTGGAAAGCGCAGGAAAGTGGACATTATGCAGCAGGAATTATGATTGTGCAAAAGTTAACACTATCAAGATGCCCAAAGTATAAATCCTCTATTGTCTCTTTACTCCTAGAGTGGGGAAGGTGAAAACTTTAAAAAGACTGACTTTTTATCATTGCTAGAACGGAAAAAGCAGAGACAATACTCACTAACAATCAAATTCCTTTAGCAACTCACCAGAAAAAGCAATATGTATAAAACTGTTAGTGGATCTTTTTGTTTCCAAATGTGTTCTTCCACATTGAGTTTGATAAGGATACAATTCTGCTGTCTTTTTAATGGATAATTTGTTTCATTTTTAATTGTTGTTTATTTAATCCAAGCAAGAACTTTAACATATTGCACTATTTGGACCATGTGTTCACTGGATTTTCACCCCACCTCGCTAGGTTTAAAAGTGTGAACGAGGCTCCTAATATACTTACTAGCACTTGTTCAGGACTGGCTGTGGCTCAGTGATTGGCTGAGACGCGATGTCTCAGCCAATCACTGACACTGCTGCCTCTCTGGCCCCTTTTCTGCCAGCATGGGAAAGGCACTGATGCACAGCATAAGCCAGCTGCGGGGAAATAGAAAGGTCTGGTTTTAGGGGGGAAATTAGGTTAAATTTAAAGGGGAACTGTGGTCCCCAAACAAGTTGAGTTTAATGAAAGCCAGTTTCCTTACCTTTAAAACAAGCCATCAACCACCTCTCTACGTGCTCCACAGCCCAGATATAAAAAATGACTGACCGGAAAGTTAATGGTGGGAGGCTGACTGTGACATTCCTAAGGCTTCTCCTGCACAGTGCCATCAGCGAGCACAGCCTCAGACTCCCTCAGTGTGTGAGGGAGACGGGAATTCCCTCCTCCTCTCTGCTGTGTGAAGGACCTGCACTGTAGAGAAGGTAAGGGAATCTCCAGCCCTTCTCTCTCACTATGTAAAGACAGCCTTTCCAGGCCGAGTTCTAACCCACGAGTGGGCAGGGCCACATGGGGCTGTAAGGGAATGGGCCAAGGGGGCCTGCAACTGGAGGGACCATGGGGTCCATGAGTGGGAGGGACCAGGGGGGCTGCAAAGGGAGGAACAGATTGACGTGCAGAGCAGGAAGCAGAAGTGCAGGGACCTGGTGATGCTGCTGCCATATCCACACACAAAATGTAAATATCTTCAAAAGTATGTAAAATAAACAATGTTATAATTGCAAAAACTCTCAGGAGAGCAATTCCTATCAATTTACCTAAAGTCATTTTTGGACCACAGTTCCTCTTTAAATTTTCATTTGGGGGCTGGACATGCCCTTTAATCATTTATTTGAACTTAAAAATATGAAATATGCCAGCAAACAAGGCTTTCTGTGCACTATAAACCGAACATAGAGAAATATTTAAAATTTTGCAATAACATTTTAAATGGATTTTTTTACCACTAAATTTACTTTAGACATTTAACAGTATAATATAGAGTGAGGTGGAAGACTCACCTCCATTATTAACATACCTTCAGTCCATAAACTTCTACTCCACCATGTGATTGCACACTGCATGTTTCCCTGCTCAGTCCATCAAAGTAAATGCAGATTAGTATCTTGGGTTTGTCTTTGTATGATTTCCATAATTGCCAGTATGAAAAAAATCTGAATCCTACAAAAAGTTAATTTTGGGATGACCGACCCCCGAGCTTGACAAACACTCATTTCACCCGTTTGTCGCGGGTGTTCGGCAGGCTTGGGGTCAGTTGGGGCTCTGGGGGTCTGGTGAAAATCGACAGTTGTGTATGAAATTTTAGATAGGAAAAATGTAATGTGGTAAATCAATTTCTGTCCGTTTTTTAAGTTAAAACCCTAGTTTTTAGGGTGGGGGATCCCTACACTCCAGCAAAATTTTAAAGCTGCAGGTTTTCTTTCCATGTACTAGTAGATCCCTACATGTGACACAATCAGTCCTATTCTTTATAGGTCTGAGATTGGGTAGAGTAAGAGGAAAGCATTGGAAAACATGTCCAGCTATATCCAGTTTTCCACAACCATGTTTAAAAAGTATAGTATGATGAGAGTAAGGTAAAACATTGGCCATAATTCCAAAAGAACACCATACTTCCTTGCAGCATTATGGAGGCAACATCATGCTTTGGGATGGCTTTTTTTTAAACTGAAACTGCTCCTTTATTCAAGGTAGATGGAGTAGAAAAAATAAAATTTTTAAAAAAAACACCTAGCAAGTCAGAGTTTGTGCGACCTCCACTAAATACATACAAACACTCAAAAGACTAACAGTAGTGGAAAAGTGGGTACATCATGGTATTAAGGCACAAATAAATAACACACATATTTAAAAACACATCCAACGCCTTGCGGTCAACCATTGGTATATCGCTATATCAAGAGGTAACATGCAACACATGTTAGATGCTGCTACAAAGCAATGATTCAAGTTAGAAAAATGACAGCTCCGATCCTCCCCATCCAGCTCGTTTATGGTGCCCGTCCATGCGTGCAAGTACAGCTTAAGTAGCGCTCACTGCTCCACAATGCATGTAAAAGAAAGGGAAAAGAGATGCAGCACCACTAAGGGCTATAATAAAACACATCTTATTAAGTACCTGTTAAAAACATCACAGCTGTGGTGGTCACAGCAACATCACCAGGGCAAAGAGAAAATCACCCTGACACGTTTCGGACAAACAAGTCGTCCTTAATCATAAATTAATGTTATTGTTACCATTTTAAATGCATAAGCACCAATAAAAACAAAGTGCAAGAACACACCCTTATTCCAACAGATCATTATCCATTCTTAAAGAGACACAACATATAATCTCAATTTGGATTACCATTACACAAAAAAAAGACGACAATGATGATCAATTAAAAGCATAAATCCAATAGAGATCCTTATGCAAGATGGTGTAACCCGATGGGGAAATATATACCATATATGCAGACAATATATATAAACTTTCCAATTAGTAGCACTCCACATGGTCGGTCGGACGGAAATATCTGATGGTGTGTACCCAGAATAAAGTGACTATGTTACAACATGCTTGGGCTTGAAATTTGCTGCAGGGATTGCAAGAGGTTTTTTTTGGAACAGACTTTCCATGCATGTATTCCCTAAACAAGCAAAGAGTTGGTAGTGGGTTTGAGAAGTAAGTTCTGTATTGTTCCCTGTATGTTACTGTTTAGAGGGTGAAGATTTCCTTTTTTATAGTGTTCAAATTCAATATATCCCCCGGGCACACTGTTGTTTGTGAAATCAAATCACGCTTTATTCAACGTTTTAACGTCGCGCAGGACGTCTTCATCAGGACATCAACAAAGTGTTATTCTACAATGAATAATAAACAGAGGCGGGCAGCCTGTATGCCGATAAAATCCATTAATCTTTATTTCAAACGTAAAAGCAGCACATCGGATCAGAACCAAAATCCAACACTATTCCAACACTATTCACCTTTTAGCTCCGCCCAACATGTTTCGTGACCACTCGTCACTTCCTCAGGGGCATGGAGCTACTCACACCTACCCCCTCATATTAAATAGGTGCACATTAACCCTATGTGGTGCTAAACAAAACACCAGCAAATTGTGATTATAAAAACATCAACATATCTCAAATATGTACAAAAATAGGTCTACAGGATAAATATATATACAATCACATGATATGAAGAAGAGGCCTCATAAAGATAAACATATATATATATAAAACATTTGTGATCATAATTCAGGAAAGAAAACAAATCACTACTAGATCAAAAGGCTGCTACATGAATACAAATATACATATAAAGAGTTAGTGGGATGTATCAATCCTCCATGAATACCATATAACATATAGCAAGCCAGACTGCAGGGTCCTAGATACTTCCATAAAAATAGAAACATCATGAACCAAATACTTAGGGAACTGGACACATAATTTCATAATAGCAATATATAATGGAAATGAAGGTAAGGTAAACATCCTCATACATAAAAAAATGCTTCTGTTTGTATATACGGGGATCAAGATTTGGCCGAGGAGGAGCCAGCAAGATTGGAGGTGTTGAGAGCACTGGACTCCGAGCATGTTGCGTGGTGCTCCCAGGTCAAATACTGTGAATAACTGTGTACAATGAATAATAGTTTAATCTCAATCACTTTTTTCAAAAATTAAATATCTTTTTTAAAGGGCATGTCCAGCCATAAAATGAAATTTTACACAGCACCCCCCAAACCCCATTTTTGTTTACTTACCTTCCCCTAAGTTACTTACGAGACCCAGCCCTCGCAGCCTGGGTGCTATCTCCTGCTGCTGTTGGCAGCTAGTTTCGAGCAAGCACAGCAGCAATGAGGCGCTTTCTGGTCGCAGCTGTCAGGTATTGGCCGTGACGTCATCAGCATACCTCAGAATGACAGACACAACCTTAGACTATCAGCCCCGGCCAGGAAGCAAAGCAGCAAAAAAGGAAAACAGGGTTTGGAGGGGGTGTTGCACCTATAGAGAAAATGTCATTGTATTGCTAGACATGCTCTTTAAATCACTGATAAAGAGATGTATGCAGGTGGTAGAAGTTCTGCCAGTTTAATATAAAGCTGTGAGTACAATTGTATGCTTTACATACCAAAGCAGGCCATAATTCACTTACCAGAATTGAGTATATGTGAAGGCATCTATAAACAGGTGAGAAATCTACCAAATCCTGAACATTTAGAACCTGTAAGAATAGTGATGAAGTAAATGGATAAATAGAAACACATTTACCCAATATGTAAATTGTATTATAACATGCAAGTAAATTAAGTTTTCAACAGATTCATATTCATTTAGCGTCTCCTGATTGCTGTTTTTGTATCACACATTATGTTTATTGGAATGCTATTTATTCATTTAATTAAAAACCTCTACTTCAAACACTAAAAAAATGTAAAAATATAAATCAGATCACCATTTTCTATTTAATAAGGTCTTGCATTTTATTAAGAAAAATGTTTCAATGTAATTTAGAGGTGTTGACATATATTTGTATAAACATGTTGGTAGGTTGTTCAATTAAAACCTGAAAACATTTACTGTATGCAATTTAATGCAAACCAAGCCAGAGTGTGTGTACTTAGCACAGGTTTACACAGTGTTATAGAAACATTTCTATTTGTAGACGGGGACAAAGCACAGCTTCAGACTATAATGTTAAAGTTAACTTTTACTTAGTCAATTTAAAGGACAACAAAACTTAAAATTTAAAAACATTTTAATGCTTTCTATAATTCCTAACTAACAGATAACATCTGTGGAATAAGCAGCACATTAAAAAAATCATTTGTTTTATTATGAAATCTTCTAGTTTTGCCAGGGGTCTCTAGCCCCTTCTTCTATCCGCCATTGCCAAAGCTGTTCAGTAACTAATGGGTGACCTTCCCATGACCATTTTGTAAATAAGACTAGCCATTTTTTTCGGAAGGTCTCCCTAAGGGTCCTCAAGCAGATATTTTAACTCTGATTAATCTCCTGGCAAATAATTTAAAGGACGTGTTCACCCTTATTTTCACTCACCTTATGTTTTTCTACTAACCTCATAGTTTTCATTTGCCACGTTCGTTTTTTTCCTGTCATTTGTAAATAGTAAATTTTATCACTTTTTCCAGTCTAACTTCACCTTATAGTAAGGAGTCTCCTCCCACTGGATTTCAGTGAGATCACATTCTAGCTTAGGGGGGGCAAACTACAACGCACCTGACTGCGCACAACGCGCCAGAAATCGCAGCGCAAAGATTGCACCGGAAATAAAAGGTGGTGTAGCACATTTCCAAGTTCTCCCCATTGACTTCACAACTGCTCAGAAATGCCTGAAAATTTCCCTTTGGCCGTGAATGTTTCATTTACTTTCAGATAGGTTATAGGTACACTATAGAGAAATGCATTGCACAGAGCTGTGCTACGATTCACTTCATTATCCTCCCTCTGCAGCTCTGTGCTATGTTGTTTCTATAAGTGTAACTATTAAAGGGGTATTACTAAAGGATTTGCAGATGGCAATCTGTTAGGGACTGTGGCAGAGTTAAGCAATTTTTAGGAGATATGGGTAGATTGAAAGCAATATCTAGGAGAATAAATGTAATTTTGTGCAGCTTGTGACAGACTGAGCCTTAACAAACACTAAAGCTACATATTTCAAGGCCGTGTAGAAGTTCATTAAGGACATGTAGGAATACCTATTTAAAAAATGCAGCATGGCAATTTAGGCTTGGTCTAAATAGAGTACTTGAGAACGCTAGTTCACCTAAAGATCTTGACCGACTTCCTATATTTTAGTACAGGAGGCCGACCGCGACCTAGGGAAATTTTCCATTTGTAACAAGCCCATGCCGAACATTTGTCTGCATCAGAAACGCTCATTACGGACGTACACACATGAAGGGCCAATCCCATGTTATGTGTGTACCCACATTGTGGTTGTGATTGCATACCCTCTGATAACAGATCGGAGCACATCACATACAGTCAGGCCTGCCACACTGAAATGCACAGGAATGCAATTCTTGGTGAGAACCGTGCCAGTGTGGCCTAGGCCTTAGCGTTAAGAACTGGGATCTGCTAGATTCAGAGCAGATATAACCTATTGATACATGTATAGTTCCTTTTCTCCAGGCTCAAACATGAAGAGCAAAACTGCAAGACTATTAAAATAGGATCATTATATAAATATGCATGAAAGGAAACTTTAACATATGATGGATACAAAGCCACAATTCTTTACTGCATTTTTCACTAATTTACTTAAAGGGAATGTCCACCCTCAGATTACTTTTTTTATATGTGGAAGTAATCCCTATTCCACCTCTAACCGCTATGTTTATTTGATAAAAAAAATATCCTAACATTACTTACTTTCCTTCACTTCCCCAGCGCTGTAATCTCGGTCCTCTGTTTGCTGAAACTGCAAGCAGGGAGCCGGACCTGCAGCCGCATCTGTGATTGTCTGAGAGGCAGCCAATCATGGATGCAGCTGCAGTCCGTGATTGGCTTGTTCGGATAGTTTTTTTAAAAATACTAAACATAGCGGTTGGGGTGGGATTTGGGGAAACTACACTACAGCAAATGGGTTTTGAGTTAGAGGAAGGGAGAGAAAAACGTGAGGGGGAGTGAGAGGGAGGGAGGGCTTCACTGCACAGAATGACAGAATTCTCCCGGTGGAGAGGTAAGAGGCAGAAACCTTTTGGGACACAGCCAGGCTCCTGCTCTTCACTTTTTGGGACTTTGCAGATACATTGCAGCAATTTGGAGCAGGGATGTGAGGTAATGATTTTTCAAAACTACACAGTGGTGGGTTAAAGTATAGTTTTGGGGGTGGACATGCCCTTTAATAAAATGTGCCATATTTCTAATGAATCTTTTTGGTATAGCTAAGGATTAAGCTATTTTAAAATAGCTTAGCAATTAAAATAGACACAGCAAATACATAATTAAAAGCTTAAAGGTATCAATGTCCAAAACCCCATCGTATGTATTATAAGAATAAGTCAGTAATCCTAACTAGATGTTAGAAAGGTGTAAGTCAAGACCGGGGGCATCTGACTTTCTGGGAAAGTGGGAAATGTTTAAAGGACATGTCCACCCTAAAACTGGTGAGTTGTCTGGTTTGTAATGTATGTAACCTAAATGCTAAATATATCAGTTGAGGTGAAAAGTGTTTTTGTTTTTAAGATGGAGATGCCCTTTAAAGGGCATGTCCAGCCAAAAAATAAGTGAGGCTTGTAAGCCTAATTACCCCCCAAAAACTGAGTTACATTTTAACCTTACCATGATGCTCCCACGCTGAGAAGTACTTACTTCCAGGTATGTACTGTCAGTCATGGCCGTAACGGTGACGTCACAGCAAATGGTTGACAGTCCATAATATCTGGAAGAGTCAGTTACCACCGTGCTCTGCTCCTGCGCACCGTAACCGGTTCGCAACAGAAGCCAGGCAGCAGGACCTCCGGTGAGGGATCAACTGAAGTAAAAGTAAGTATATCTCGGTGTGGGTGTCGAATCAAGGTAAGGTTAAAACGCAACTCAGCTTTTGGGGGGTAAATAGGCTAACAACCCTTTGTAAATAGGCTAACAATTTTTTTGGCTGGACATGCCCTTTAAAAGCACAACCTTTAACATTTTGTTGTTGATGAATATAAAAGTTATAAATAATCTGTGTCACATGACTAGTTTTCACAATATGTCAAATACTGGAGTACCTCTTCTTCTGAATCTTCTTCAGATGTGTCATACTTTGATTTTACTATTTTTTTGTCTTCAGATACATGTCCATTTATAATATACGTGTTTTTTTTCAGATTCTCGTTCGTTTTTTTGTGCACTGCAACATGGAAGGTTTTTTGCTGTTGAGCCTGTTTATAAGAAAGCAAACAGAATAATATTTACACTCTTAACGATAATAAGTGCACACAATCAGATGCATTAACCACAGGAAATTAACCGGAGTAACCAAAATATCCTTTTTTCCCCCACATACGTACATTTCTAATTGAACAATTGAGACATTTTTATACCTCACAGTTTTCCCATGGGGTTCTAAAAGGGTGCTCATGACAGTTTGTAAAAACTATAACCTTTAATGTGCATTTTGGATTTGCCATGATTCGATTACAGTAGCTCATGCCGTTTCTGTCCATATTAACAAATATATCACATTCAAAAATACTATCCCTATTGTAATTACATAGCAACACAGGCTGCAAGGCACAAGCTAACTGTATCCTAAGGCTAGGTACACATTTTCAGCTGACCAACAGATATTAGCGTGTATTGGTTGGTCAACCGAAAATATTGCGACTGATCTCAGTCATCTGTTTCTTCCGGATTGGATGAACGGTTGATTGGGTAAATCACAGACTATCATGCAGTTCTCTACGAGACAGCATGATTGATCACGGCTACTTTTGATACAATCAACAGTGATTTTTTCCGGAGGACCTCTCACTAGTGGCAAGTAATTGGCCAGAACAAATGTTATCCCATGTGTACCCAGCTTTAGTAGGCAGGTGCAATCTAGACCACATAAATACATATTTCTAAACAAGAGAAAAGTGTCTGATGCACACTAATTGAAATACGGTAATATTCAAAAAAATATATTATATGTCTTTAAATAGTTTCAAAAGAAATTATTAAAATAGAAAAATTATTTTAAATCAGCAAATTCACTAATTACTTCAATGTTATTGTGCTGCGCTGTTACTGTTGTAGTAAGTAATTAAAAACAAAAGAAAAGGGGAAGCTTAAAAAAATTAAACGCCTGGCTCACTGCTTCCCCGAATTGCTGCGCAAATATTTTGTCAGAATCCTTTCTAAGAATCCTTTTGTCAATTCTCTGTTCAGAGTGGTAAACGTGAGGCTAGGAATGAAACATTTACAGAAGATTAGGCAACAATCCAGCACCATGGACCTGACGTCACAAAACACTGTTGGCAATGACTCTCTTCCTTTACTGTCAGCAGCCAGGTTAACTGGGACACACGCAAACCAGTTCCCCACTGCTAACTGGCTGAGTGGGGCTCCTCCCCACCCCTATTTTCATTTTTCAAAGAAGCAACACTTATTAAATATGAAACATAACAAGAACAAAGCAGTGAAATTTTGTGCTGATTTGCTGATTCAACGTTAACCCATTGTTTTACACTTATTCTAGGTGACTTTGTAATCCCCATGGTCCACATATAAAAAAAAGCAACTTACTATCCCAAAATATGTCATTTAATAGTTTTACCACATACGTGCCATACAAAGCATCAATCCATATGACAACACACTTTTAAATATGTTGTAGTTATAAAGGAGCCTGTCACATTATTCCCCAAGGTATATATACGGTATAGGACACATGAGGCGGAATCTAGAAAGTAGGAAATTATAAAATTTGATTTAAGTTCACTTTTTATCAGACAGTTCACTTATTTATATAAAAGTAAAAACTAAAACAAGAAGCCCCAGAATGAACGAATATGTACTTACACATAACAGCTTCAACCCCACAGCCAATCAACTGAACCGAAAATCTTTTTTGTTTTATTTATTTTTCCATTCATACTGTCAGAGTCGGATTTACACCTCAGGAGCCTGTAGGACCAAAGAGCTTAGTACCTTCAGACCCACCCCTAAACACAGACCAGTCCTAAACCACACCCTTTTCTCTTTTGGGGGAAGAAAATAGACTATAAAGGTTGGATTGGTGGGAGGAGATTGACGGCCGCCCCTCCAACCTCAGGCACCCCTAGGTGCGTGCCTACTGTGCCTAATGGTAAATCCAGCCCTGCATACTGCCAATAACACCTGAGATGGTTGCTGCCCTTTAAACCACAGCAAGTAATGTACTGATGCAGTCTACATAACAGATAAAACTGACCCAGCATTTAAGGTCAAATATACTCACCAACCTTAAAAGTGCCCAGAGAGAAAAATTTGTAAAAACCTAGTGGTTTAGGTTCTCACTGTCAGGATCAGCTGTAACACATGGAATAAATTGTCAATCTGGTTCAGTTCAAAAGATGTGGAAGTGGATTGAACCGGCAAGGTTCAGTTAAAGTTAAGGTTAAGTTACAGCTGATCCAGATAAAACCCAGGGGTTAGGACCTACTGTACGTTTAGGTCCTGAGTACTTTCAGAAGTGAGAAGAGGAGGGGAGCAGGGGAGGTTTGTATAATATGTTTGTATATAGGTTTGTATAATCCATATTCCCATAATATGCCAACGCAAAAACCACAAAATTCTCTCTACTGTGTCTCCCCCCCACGTCAAAAATGTTGGATCTCCAAGCCTCATCTACGACTTTTTAATGGATTGAAAAGGAATCCTTTTCAAAGCATATTCATATTCCTTATTAACTCCTATACTGTAGCACAAATTATACAGTGTATATAATTTCCCATAAAATTTTACATAATCCTTACTTTCCTTCATCATTTAGTATACAGCCAGGTATCGCTTATTTAGCTTCTATTCATTTTTACCATTAAATGAACATCATTACCATACACAAATAGGGCATTTTAATCAATGGCATTTCCACTTACCTGCTTCATTGCAGTTTCCCCAATTTTGTCAGAATGCTTTCTGATGCTCTCCAGGAAGTCCTTCAGACCTGACAATGAAATCTCCTTTATTTCTTCTCTAAGCTTTGGAAGAGTCTCGCTCATTATTTGACAAAATGTATACTGAGCAACTTGAGGAAGATAAAGGTTTTCGAGTTGTTCCATTGTTTTTAAGGCAGAATAATATCTATTAAAAAAAGAAATACAAATAACTAGGTTTAAATCAATGCTATGCAGTTTCTTAATAAAAATATTTTCCTAGAGGCACACACCATTAATACAAAGAAGAATTATAATATTTTCAGGCAAATGTCAAATACAAGATAAGCATCATTATAATGATATAGTTCTTACGGTAGTTTGTTTTTTATGATCTAGACTATAATGAAACAAAATGTTCCAATGTACACACATGTACCATTTGCCATAAATTCTAGAATATAGACATATTTCTATGGGGAAGAAGGGATGGAAAACATCATTTAATACATCATGTAAATACACTGTGATTTCCAGGCTTTTTATTTGTTTGGGTCAGACTATAAATGTTGCCCTTTCCTCTGCTGGTATGTGGGGTTATGGTGGAATTTGTAGATTAGGTAACTACACTTTGAGGGTTATTCAATAAAAGTTCTTATCATTTAAAATGGTGCTAATTTTGCCCCAACCAATCAGATGTTAGCTTTCAAATGTTACATAAGTTCTGATTGGTTGGGGCAAAATTAGCACCATTTTAAACGATAAGAACTTTTATTGAATCTCCCTGTTTGTATTTCTTTGTGTGGATCTCACCTCAGAAGTAAAAAAAGTAAGAACGCATTACATTTTATTATTAAATACTACACTAGCATAAAGGTGAGGCAAGTACAATCTAGAAACTCAAATTACCTAGTCCATGTTAACCTGCAACTGATGTGCATATAAAATATTTCTGTTCTATAGATTTCAAAGGTTATGTATATATCAGTGCTGTGCCTTTTGTTAAACAGCTATTAGATCTTTTTTTTCCCACTGTAAAGGGGTGGCTGGATTTGCATGTCACTACTAGAAAATTTAGTATGATAAAAGGTTTACTGGAGACCTTAGGCTGGGTACACATGGAGGGACTTTTTGCTCGTAGCGAGCGCTCGGCCGGAACAAATGTCCGTCGGTCGCAGCAAATTCGGCCACGGCCGAATTTGCGAACGATTGATCATGTGTTCCCATAGGGACCGCACAAATGATCGGAATTTTCTGACATACCCAATCGTTCGTTCGTCCAATCCGGACGAACGAACGAACGAATGATGTCAGTCATGGCTGCCCGGCCCACACCAGCCGATATTTTAGGCCGATCGACCGAAAGTGCCATGAATTAGTCGGCCGGCCAAAAATATTACCTGGTGTGTACCCAGCCTTAGGGATATGCCACACTACAAGAAGGAAGTAACCAGCTGCCCACTGGCTATAACAATCCATAACTTCATTTCACTCTCATATATCTTTCCCACATGTTGTATAGTCTTCTAACTATCAAATTGTTGTACACTGAAAAACTGAGCTAGCCAAGGATTCTTGGACATCAGTCATTCAACCTCTATATTCTGCCTGCCTGTACACGCTAGATAAAACCAATTCTGCACAGTACCTTTGCACACCTTTTCAAATTACTGGCCTGGAGCTCCTTCCTCAATGGAAACTAGCTCTCCCTCAACCACAAACATTGATTCAGACATGCAAAGTGAGAGCACTATGTTTTGGGGATAAATCCCTTCACCAGCAACTGCCAGATAGATAACCTAACAATAGTGATGAGAGCCACCACACTTGTTAGATTGTTGGCCAAAATGTCTGTTAGTTATTTAACATGTGTACATAGTTTAAGGACAAAGAATTAATGTTATAGACAAACATGCTACTGCATTGCAAATTTTAATAAACTGCCATTAACTTTTCACCAGTTTGAGCACCATCTAATTTTATCTCTGGAAGGGGGTAGGGTGTCGGTCAGGAGTCTAAATACTGTTTTTACCTATCACAGTCCTGCAGATCAAAGTTCAGAATCAGCTTTTCTGCTAGTACTTCAGTATGGTATATGTGTGTGTGTGCGACCAGTAAGATGGTTCTATGGCCCTGCCTTACTATTTGGTTCTCTAATCTGGTTTCGGTTTCTGGTTGATACCACCGAACACATACACCCTGGCCACTATCACATCCTCAGATGCAGATGCACCTGCCCCCCCAGCTGTGCTGTTTTAATTTGTTAAATATATTCTAGGGGGGCTTTTGGTTGATGGGAAGGGTGTTAGGTGCCAGGTACATGGTACAAATCACACACAAGATGCTTTTTATCCCAAGGCTGGCCCTGGGACCAACATTCAAGATCTAATGTTTAAAAAATTAAAACTTCTGAATGAAAAACTTAATAAATAAATAGTTTACATATTCCTATAGCTTGGAACTGTTTTTAAAATTTGGTAAATTCAAACTGACATATGGTTAAAATAAACAGTGCAGTCACTGCACATGTAATTGTCTGGGTTGAAGAAAGCCTTAAATTACAATGCCGTGTTTTTTCTGATTTTTTTCATTCATGTTCCAAAAGAGCAGCTCCCCATGGTTTAACCTCTCAGGATATAAATACACAATTGCATCAAAATCAAAACGGTTTTATTTAAATTATACAAATCAGCTTATCAGAGCACTGCTGGACCATTTGGAAGGTAATTGAATGCTGCTTCTATAATCAGAATTAGCATAATCCACATAAAACCCTTTTTCGAGCCGCTTGATAATTATACATATCCCCCAGCTCAAGACCTTGCCCTTTCAACATCTGTTCTGAAGGAAGCTTTGGCTCTTTTTAATTTGTAACTTATTTGCAGGTCAGGAACTATGCTACTAGGCTTGAAGTTGATATTTAAGAATGTGTTAAACATGGAAGAATTTGTAAAAAAAAAAAAAGCACATATGTTATTCAATGAAGTGAAAACTAAAAATAGGTAAGGCACATTTAATGTAGTTATGTTAGATTTTGGAAATTTGTGTTATATTTTAAGGGCAATTATACTCATCTCACCCTCGCTCCTCTTCTTCTATAGCAGCATAGAACCCAGGGTGAGGACCTATATTGCCCTCTCGGTACTTTATCTAATTACTGGAATACTTACTCTCCCTTTGCGCTCAGGTCCAATCCTCTTTTCTGTTAGTGACAGTTCACGATGCAGCCAATGGTCTGCCACTGTTAGCGACAGTTCACGATGCAGCCAATAGGAAGAGAAGTTCTGCAAGACATGCTATGAAATGTTGTTGCAAACAACAGTAAAGACTTAAAGGGCATGTACACACAATGATACAATCATATCATTGTACTGTATAATAATTGTATTGTTTATGGTGCCTAATAACAAAATCAGACTAATGAAATGGTCCGTTTTTGTTATCAAGTATGTTAAAAAAATATAATCCAAGCAAAATTACTGGTAGGTGCCAATGTAGCCACTTTAAAAGTAGATTGTTATGCTTGCTAACACTGGATACACATGGTCCGATCCTTCATCCTGACTGACTGTCCGACATTTCTGACCAGTCAGCCAGGATGAAGGACCGTCAATGTCACGGCAAAAGTAGCCGCAGCTCACAGTTCGCTGCCAGCGGTCCATAGAGGACTGCACGATCAGCTGTGGTTTTCGGACACATCCGATTCGGACGAACGAACAGTCATTGTTCGGTTGTGGCCCTGGAAAGCCTCCAATATTTTGGCCCAATCGACTAAAACACTAAAAAATGGCAGTCGATCGGCTGAATTATTGGATGGTGTGTCGCAGCAAATCCTTCCATGCAACTAATCTTTCTACCACTCAGCCTAGCTTCCCCTACTACAACCTGTTTTCTACCCCTATTAAAATGTGGTGGTGACCAATTACACAGTTCCTTTTGGTTGGTTTTGTAGATATATCTTTTGGTTTTGGGGACCCAAAGTCCAACTGAAGAGCTTGAGCTGCCCTGTTGACCTTGGTAGATTCCAGGATTTAGCAGGTTTAGTTTGTTGAGATGGTCAGTTTACTCAGACATGCACAGCGCATTCTCTAGTTCGGACTAGATCTCCCACATTTAAAGGTCCTCTGAGTGATGAGGTATAGCACTTTACCAAGGGAGCATTGACTGCTTTTCACTGATTCCTGCCTTTTTCACTATAACTTGGGACTTTTTTTTATTGTTTTCTCAGGGAGATCTAATTATTTGCTCTTAATCACATGTTAACATGGTTCATCCCTTTTTGGGGTGTGCTACTTTTTTATTTCATTTTTACCTGATACTCAGTTCTTTAATATATGTATAAAAATCTTATCTGTGTTTTTCGGCCCCTATGCATTGCCGATACCTTTAGACAGGCAATATGGGTATTGCTACTTAGGTTGGACTGGATGGACATATGTCTTTATTCAACTTCAAATACTATACTATGCTATATTATACAATATGGTCCAATAAATGCCATGGTATATATCTTGGTTGTTCCAGAAGTTTTTAAGTTATACCATGTAAATGAACAAGATGGACACCAAGTTCTTTTTTTAAACTGTTTATTTGTAGAAACAGAAATCAGATGATTGTGTTAAATTTCAAAGATCTGTCAAACAAAGTAATGTGTCGTTTCTTTCAAAAAGTTTTAGAGATGACAAAGAAGTGTAAACACAAAGGTAAATACCAAGACAAATAAAGCCATTTTGGGAGATGTGAAAAAAAACATTATGTGACAGGTATCAGCATTGTGAATAATGCCACACTGGCTTGGTTACCCCACTGAAAGCCAATCCACTTATTGCTGCTTCTGGAACAAATATATATATTTGTATCTCCAGAAGCAGCAATAAGTAATGTGGCCTCTAGTGGGGGTCAACAAGCCATAGTAACTATTGAAATAACTCCAACGCACAAGATTGTATATAAAAGATATACAATGTAAATGGAACTCCAAATGTTACATTAGGATCAAAGAATACCATATATTATAATTGAACACTTTTACTGAGTGAAGTCAATCTATAAAAGTCCAAAAGTCATTAAACTAATGGTTTCTAAAGAAAACTTGTAGATGAAATCAAGGAAATAAAGCAGGCTCTACAAAGGATAAAAGCAAGGTCAATAATTTTGTTGCTTTAATTACATTATTAAAGATTATCTACTATGGGGGAACAACTGATGATGAAACCAAAACAAACACATTCAATTTCCTATTTATGTGCTGGATGCTGCTTATAAGAAATGGTTTTAAACCCTTCAGTACACGACTGAAAAGTGACATTTTTTGTCTGCAGCATCTGTTCATTATCAAGACAGAGCATAAGAAATATGAGTATAAATAGTTGATATACAGACTTGGGAATCAATTTGCTGTGGGCTTTCATCTTTAAAAGACACCATATGGAGCGGAGTAAGTATTTTCTGTTATGTAAGTAATTAGGTCTTAATTTCACTTGACTAATGAGTAGATCAATTTTAGGGATGAAGATCGAACAAAATGCAAGCAGAATGGATTGCAAAAACGTGTCTTCATAAGTTTTATCTAATACAGTAATACTATATTGCAGTAAATAAATATTCAATACTTTAAAGGGAAACTAAATATATTGACCAGAAACCCATTCTACCTGCTCTACATATCAAATGTACCCTAGCAGTCTTTCACGGTTGTTGCAAGAATCAACATACTATGCTGTCCATCCCGCCAGACTTTTCTTGCCCATGCATACGCACATTGGATCCTTTGCTTCATACATTGGCAAAACAAGCAGTCTAAGTCAACAGCAAGGTAGAGAAAGCAGAAGTGGGTGATGATGCTTTTCTGTTTTAATGTAGTCTGACATAGACATTATTCCACATGTCTGAAAATGGTTTTATTTTACAGGAAAAGTGGCATAAGGATATACAACATATATGTTAGCTGGCATTAAAGCCATATTTCTGGTTTTATTTGTGTTTTAATATAGAAGGCTTCAACTTTGATAAAGTTGCAGGCAAGTCCGTGCTGGGGAGATCTAACTTCTCTTATTGGCCAAGAAAGCAGATATAGCAGCTTCTACTTTCCTTTTAATTTGAGAATCAAATGAGGACTTTTAAATATCCTTTAATAGTTTTGTGACTGCAGAAAATATGTTGTACTCTGTGTAAATAATGTCCTTGCTGAGGGACCTCTCCTCATGTCCTGTGAATTCATGTTTATGATTTTTGTCTTATTTTTTCATCTTGTCTAAATTGCATGTTATAAATTGTATGTATTGATATTGATAATATTATACAGCATTGTCCCCAAGCGGAGTAATATAAATGCAATAATACATACATATACCTGAATTGTTTTGGATAGCAATCAATAAATTAATCAGGTTATGAAAAGCTTCTACATTTATAGCTAAGTCCCTAATGTAACTACACTGCTTTACTATATACTGTATTGCTGTTGAATGCACACATTTCTAAATTGATTTTACAAATTTGAATGTATAAAATTAATATTATTCACAATTAAATCTAATCTATGAAGTCTTTTTGTCTTGTTTTTGTTCAAAAATAAAAAAAGTCCTTGACAAAAGTATTTTTAAAATGGATTTTGTAAGAAACAGGAAGTACTTTTAGCCAATGAAATAAATGAGAAGTAACATTTTTAGTAAGTGTACTACACTTACTAAATAGATGTAATAGATATCACAGAAAATTAAAGACATAACCTCACCTTTTCCCATTGATTTGGTCCTTTAGTTTGCTGTACATTTCCAGTGCTGAAGAAGAAACAAAAAGATACAGAAAATAAACCAATGTAATTATCTTTAAAAAAAGGTTAGGTGTTGCTAATTATTTGGGAATTGGTGTGATACATTTGCAGAAATAGACTGAAGGACACATTGCCAAAACCAAGCAGAACCCAGAGATTTTAAACTAATAGCATGAATATGCATTGTAACTGGTACACTTTGGACCCCTTGGGATAACAACAAATCAGGAGTTATTTTACAAGGCATGAAGTACATAGTGCAAAGTAAAACAACTGATTTGTAACAAGTCTACCGTTTCTAATTCTAAATTATAGTCCGTACAATATAAAATTAAACAACAGTTTACAGTACTCATAGCATAATTTAAAATTAAACCCAGAGACCTTCCATTTAAAGTAATGTGTATGCATTCCACCAGTTCTTTCCTGCATGACATTGATTTCTACATTAACCTGCCTCCCCCATGTACCACTAGCTTAGCTCTGCGCAGCACAAGAAGCCCGCACTTTGTTGCTGAGTCTAAATTTTTTCCCACCCTGGGAGTCAGCCAATGGGTGCAAGTGTCACTTTGAGGAGACTCTTGCAAATGAAATGCAGGAAGGGAAGGCAGGGTTACAGTGGGATCTGAAGAAGATGGTGGGGGAACACAGGAGAAATATAGACGTGCAATGCTGTAAAAGAAAGATCTGTCTCTTTATTTTAATTGAATTCACTTGAGACTTTGCTTTTCATTATAGTTGACAATGATAATCTTAAGTATAAACCATCAGATGTGCTCATTCATAAAAAAAAAATATATGGAAATATGACACATCGTTTTTGAATTAGTAATTTGGAAATGGAATATAGATTTCAGGAACATATTAAAGGAAAACAATACCCCCAATCCCACCCCTTCCCTTAAGATTACCCGGGGTGACACTTTAGATGCTGGGTTTACCTTTAAAAGCTGAACATCTTTATTTGTATTTCCTGGTCATTTGTCACATGTGTTTTAAGGTTCATACACATGTGTGACCCGCGACACAATGTGTATGAACAGCCTTATTGGGCGATAATTGTGCCGTGTATGGGCAGTTTTTTGGCTGAAATGGGCAATAAACTGCCCATATACGGCACGATTATTGGCCGAAACGGCCGTTCATACACATCAAGTATGAAGAAGAAACAAAAAGATACAGAAAATAAACCAATGTAATTATCTTTAAAAAAAGGTTAGGTGTTGCTAATTATTTGGGAATTGGTGTGATACATTTGCAGAAATAGACTGAAGGACACATTGCCAAAACCAAGCAGAACCCAGAGATTTTAAACTAATAGCATGAATATGCATTGTAACTGGTACACTTTGGACCCCTGGGATAACAACAAATCAGGAGTTATTTTACAAGGCATGAAGTACATAGTGCAAAGTAAAACAACTGATTTGTAACAAGTCTACCGTTTCTAATTCTAAATTATAGTCCGTACAATATAAAATTAAACAACAGTTTACAGTACTCATAGCATAATTTAAAATTAAACCCAGAGACCTTCCATTTAAAGGAATGTGTATGCATTCCACCAGTTCTTTCCTGCATGACATTGATTTCTACATTAACCTGCCTCCCCATGTACCACTAGCTTAGCTCTGCGCAGCACAAGAAGCCCGCACTTTGTGCTGAGTCTAAATTTTTTCCCACCCTGGGAGTCAGCCAAGGGTGCAAGTGTCACTTTGAGGAGACTCTTGCAAATGAAATGCAGGAAGGGAAGGCAGGGTTACAGTGGGATCTGAAGAAGATGGTGGGGGAACACAGGAGAAATATAGACGTGCAATGCTGTAAAAGAAAGATCTGTCTCTTTATTTTAATTGAATTCACTTGAGACTTTGCTTTTCATTATGTGACAATGATAATCTTAAGTATAAACCATCAGATGTGCTCATTCATAAAAAAAAATATATGGAAATATGACACATCGTTTTTGAATTAGTAATTTGGAAATGGAATATAGATTCAGGAACATATTAAAGGAAAACAATACCCCCAATCCCCACCCTTCCCTAAGATTACCGGGGGTGACACTTTAGATGCTGGGTTTCTTTAAAAGCTGAACATCTTTATTTGTATTTCCGGTCATTTGTCACATGTGTTTTAAGGGTCATACACATGTGTGACCCGCGACACAATGTGTGAACAGCCTTATTGGGCGATAATGTGCCGTGTATGGGCAGTTTTTTGGCTGAAATGGGCAATAAACTGCCCATATACGGCACGATTATTGGCCGAAACGGCCGTTCATACACATCAAGTGCTGCAGGTTGGCACACACGATCGCATATGTGTATGAACCTTTAGACTACAGTAATCCTATAAAATGATTGGTAATAAATTTGTCACTGCATGTAACTGCAAATCATTTTTCTAAAATATTAGTGGGATGCGGTTTCATTAACTTTAACTCCTAAAGTATAAATCTTAAATAATCGTACTTTCAATATCAGGTAGGTGGGCAAAATCAAAATGGCCTGGGAATGAGTTCTAATCCAAATAAGTGTATGAAAGCTAATTAATTGTTGACCTGCATGATCCAGAATGATTGTTCATCAAACAAACTAATGTCTGTACAGGAAGGGGTTCACCAACATTGTTTAGTGATCTGGTTGGGCAAAAGACCTGCCATGAGGGGTGGGTCTTCCACTCCATCAACCATTTCTATAGAACAGTACAGGCCACTTGGCTTATACCTGATGTCTGTATGTAGCTTAGGACATTTAAGAAAATAATGGTTCCATTAACTTAATGGAATAACTAATGTAAAAATACCAAAAACTGATTTTATAGAAACTGCATTAAATGTGACTTGCCTTGTGCCACATGTTTTAATGTTTCTGTTTTTACTAATCTAACAACCATTTGTGACATACAGCTTAAGTAGTGAATACTGTGTTAGATAAACTGCACAAACTCATTTTTAAAGTAAAAAAGTTACAAGAAGCTTACTAGGCATTTGGACACCAGTTAAGCCTAAGCTGGTCGGCCATACAAGGGCAAATGTTCCTCCCATTGGATTTCCGATCGAGTGAAGAACCACTCAAAGCTTCCGACCTTGAAGCTCTAATTTTTCTGCAGAATTTAATTTCAAATATGCAGAGTGATGGGGACTGAAGTAGGGGTTGGTGGAAAATTTTCCGTCTGGCCCAATCTTTGTTTTTTCCGATTATCCATGGACATTGTTGAGCGGTCGATCGGAAAAAAACTTTTCTCATTGGATTAGGCCTTTAACCAGACCAACAAATTAGTAGCTTCTGAGCTACCCGATTACTTTTTACCACAGGAATTTTGAGAGTCTAAATTCCAATCATATGCTGGTCTAATAAAAGACATCATTCAGCTTAAAGCATTCCATCTCTCCACTTGAGCTTGCTATTCAGCTGAGTGAGAGAAAAACTGCTCACTGGGGCGAAACACCTTTCTTTCTTTTGTTTTTGTTTGATTTGTTTGGTAAGTCATGCCCTGGTGGTATTGCTTCTCTGTGGATACATTAGTCTTTTGTGCATGCTATATTAGAATGTTGTAATATGCCCCCTAAATCACTAATTGCTTTTATATTTAAAAAATAGCATAGGTGTTGTATGTATCAGAGCATTAATGAGGTAAACAGAGGCAAGTCTTTTATCAGTCATATAAAAAGGAGGTACAATTTTAATAATGTAAATAAAATATATATTGTACTGGTATTGTAAATATCTGTATTAAATGTAAACTCACAGACAATCAAGTTTGCCGTTTTTGCTAAAAAATGTTTAGCTTTTCTACGTTAATTTAAATGGAAAGTTTTTTTTACTGCCACCCACTACTTCTGCTTTCCTTATAGTCATTAAAGAACATTTAAGTTTATGCTCTCTTGGTAGAAAAGTACATGTGCTATGGTGGTATGGGTTAGATTTATAATGTGGTTTTACTTTAAACCAGGAGTAAACCCCCCCCTCCCTTTTAATTCTAAGGTTTTACGTACAATGCTATAAAAAAAATAATTTGGTCCTTACACAGGCTCCCTAACCAGACTTGGGAGTGATGGGAGGTAAAACAGAATGTCAAATCTATCAAATATCTATATAGTGCATGGCTAGCCAAAATGCAGAAGCAGAGTGTGAAAAAAACAAGTACACCCAAAGGAATATGGTGACTAGTAAAGTACTACTAATCAAATGCCCTTTGATTATCCAGCAAGTGAAGAGTGTGAATAAGAATCATTTATGCATCATAATGCAAATTATAGCAGAATATTTTTATTGCACTATATTAGCAATGCAGTCTAATTCAAAAGTGCCAGCCTTGATAAATCTCCTAGGTCTATTTGATTGGCAGAGCAAGGCTAGTGTCAAAAGCTCTGGTTTTATATGGGGGGTATTTTTCTAATACCCAGAGGTTTTGTAGTAAATTATTTAGTTTTTAATTATTTAACACCACTGCTGGCCTTATACTGTATGTAAGCTCCATGAGAGTTAAAAAGGTGCAAGCACAATAGCCGTTGCCAATATCAAAAAGCCAGCTGTTTTGTTTCTGGTAAGTCGCTTTATACTCAAACTAGGGGGGGAAATGAGGTTTACCATATTTAAATTTAGAATTTAGTGCATACGGTTAGTGCATTGTTTTACAGAGAAAACACAGGTCTTAAGCTCCGCTTACATGGCATTCAGTGATAAGGCAAAATTGAATGAATAGTTAAAATATCAATGACGTGTGTGCACTTATTCCGATTGACAATATGAAGTGGATTATTTGAAAAACAAAGATCGGGCAGGCGGAAAATTTTCTACCAACCGCATCATGTCCGCATCTCCCTAATGAAGGTTCTAATTTCAAGGGGAAATCTGTGAAAAGATCAGCAGCACAATGTGGGAAACTTCAAATGGTCCTTCTGATTGAAAAAACATCTGCCTGTTTATGGGTAGCTTAACCGGAAGAGTATGTGACATAGTGGTGAGAAGCAATGCAATAGTTTAGTAGAAGCAAATGCATGGTGACTACAGGGCCTTTTTTAAAGTGTGTGCATCTACCTATACTGCAATTACCAGCATTATATTACAGCTTGGTTAACAGTAAAGCTGTAATCATAAAAAAAACTTCAGTGTGGATATTTTGTGATCTCCTAGGTTGTGAACCCAATTATAAGTCCTCACTTCTGGGTACTTAAACTAATTCTGGAATAGTTAAAGTATCCCTCAGCACTCAGGTCTGATCCTCTCTCTGCCACTGTAAAAGACACTGCACTATGCAGCCAAACATCCCTCACTGACATAATACCAAATATTAGTATTATGTGACTGAATACCATGCAGGATTTTACACCCACTGACTATTTTTATGCAATATAAATATGCTACTATGGATTGCTACTTGATTTGCCAGAGGAGATTGCATTACACATTGAATGCAGCGTTTGCTCTTATGCAAGTTAAATAAATGGCATAATGCAAATGCCAAAATAACTGCACAATATGGCTAACTTACCTGGAAGGCACAACTGGAGTTTCTCAACCACAGTTGTATATTCTTTGATGTATTCTACACCGTATCGTTCTTCTGTCTTTGCAATGACCTTAAATGAAAAATAAATAAGTGTTATGATGAATAAGTGTTGAATAAGTAATGATGAAAATGTTTATTAGGCACAAAAATCATACACAAAATGAAAAACATAAATGTGTATAAATGTATATAAAAATCAACAACATTATCTCACCTCCTTCCAGCATCTTGAAGCCTTCGGTTAGTATCAGTAACTTGGACTTAAAAAGAAAATATTACCTCTGTCAGACAACAAAGCACATAGTGCCCTGATGTAATGTCACCCTTGATCTAGATCATGATTCATGAGAAAGTTAGAACAAAGAAATGCAAAATTCAAATTAACTCTACACGTTTGAACTTGAACTTTTAATCACAAAGGCCTTTTGTTAACTTTAATTATGGTGACAGTTCGTACTAACAGATTTTGTGGCAAACTTCTCAAATTTAGTTGGGATTTTTGAACTTTCATTGTTCTGTGGGTCTGTCAAACAATTCAAATCACCGACCAATTGGCAGTGGTTCCCTTTTGATAACCTCAATGAGCTCTATGTGGTATCATTGTCTGTAAGAAATGGCTGATGGCATTTTTTTTGTATTAAACATTCGAGTCTGGGTGGTTAGTTCACATCAAACATGGAAATCTCCAAGCCACAGCAACATTTTCATGATGCAGGTGCAGAAACAGCTCACTCTGATTTCCACATATTAAGTAACTCATTAGGTCTCATAATAAGGAAGCGGATTGTGGTTTATTAAAAATCTCATTAATTTCTGAACAAAGATGTTAAATGACCTCATTGATGCGCACTTTGTCTCTGTTATCTGAATATTTTTTATAAATGCGCCGAGAATCACAAGCTCTGATGAACTGTATTTATCTTGTCTGAAACAACATATTCATTCTGAGAAGTGTAAAGAGACCTAAATGGGATAGATTAGTGTAGCTTTTCCTCAACTACAAACATTTTGGACAGTGGAACCACAAGTTCCCAAAGCTGAACCATGTCTACAAACTATAACTGATACCCAAAATGTCCAAACCAACAGGACAAAATCAATTGGCATTAACTGTTAGCCTGAATTTAAGGGGAAATATACACACCTGCAAACTAAGGGAAGACCACAGTTTCATTCTATTTAAAAATCTCTAGCCCTATTGTTATAAAAGAATTTAATTAAAAGTTGCTATAAAAAGTGATTGAATAATATGGTAACCTGTAGAGATCATACAATGTAACCCATACAGTAAAATACAGTATAATGAGGGACATTCAATAAAAGTTCTTATTGTTTAAAATGGTGCTAATTTTGACCCAACCAATCAGATTTTATTTAACTTGAAGATAGCATCTGATTGGTTGGGGCAAAATTAGCACCATTTTAACGATAAGAACTTTTATTGAATAATCCTGCTGAGTGTAATAAAGATTACTTCATAGGTGTTGCATTATTTCTGAAACCAGGTTAAAATCTGAAACTTATTTCTAAATTGGGGTTTTCGCACATACTAAAACATGCATTAGACACAGCTTATATTTATTTCTTTGTAGGAAACTGTGAATAATCAGAGAGTGTTAGCTGCTACTTTGAATACTTTTGTCTGTTGCCACAATTGACCATGATTTGGCATGATGTAGACCATTGGTCCAAATAAAAAGCAGCATCATATATAAAAAAATTGATTTTTCTTCGATTGACCTGTAGTAGTAGTTTCAGATCAAAAAATGAAAAGTTGAAAAGCAACACACCATGGTTGCACAAAGCCCTATAATGGATGTGGTCTGTGTGTGCTGCAAGTTTAAAACATTAATACTTTATTGTCATGAAATAGGGTAAGTACATTTTAAAAGTTGTTCTGGATAAATATCTGTTGTATTCAATTAGATCAACTGGACTTGAAATGTAGTTCTTGAAGACGTTTCGCTAGTCATCCGACTGGCTTTCTCAATTCAGAATGAATTGTACAAGAATCTGTGGCAATTATGTACCCTGGAAAATCCCAATTCGATATCACAGCCAGGTGTTAGGGTGTGATTAGATAGTGGTAAGAGGTGTTATAGGAACGCCAGAGTAAGGTGTTAACAGCATTGTACATGGCAGACAGTTGGTGTCGAACCCGCCCACCTCTATTTAGGCTTGGTTTCTTTATTTTCACATAAATGGCCTCCTAACAACCTCTCTTGAACCAGTCACGTTCCTTCGCCAGTATGTTAACATTACAATCTCAAAGGTATGTCTTTATCCTTAAGATGCAGATACACGGCTGAGTCCTGACCCGAGGAATTGGCTCTTCTGTGCTGGGCCATACGTTGATGCAGTTGTGTTTGGTCTCCCCCACATACAAATCAGAGCATTCTTCACTGCAATGCACGCATATATGATGTGTCGCTTTTCTTGTGTTTGGTTATGGGTCTTTTGGATGTACCCATGCTGCCTCAGTGTGTTGTTCGGTTTAAAGCAGACAGGGATAGATGTTTTTTTTTTTTTTGTTTTTTTTTTTAAAATTTTTTAATTTCTCGGAGACCCCTGCTACATATGGGATGACCATGTTCTTCCTCCTGTCTTGCTTTTCCCCTTCTGGTATTTGTGTTCTTTTCTTCTTCTACTTCTTTTGACAAAGGCCCAGTCTGGATATCACAAGTTTTAAGGGCTCCTCTGAGATGTTTCATTTCTTTAGCCTTCGCCTCTGTGCTAGTGGGGATGTTTCGGCTCTGTGTTGCAGGGTTCTGATGACACCCAGTTTGTGATCTAAAGGGTGGTGGGAGTCAAACATCAAATACTGGATGTGTGTGTTGGTTTTCTGTAAACCTCTACTTCCAGTTTACCATTTTCCTTAACTTCTACCAAGCAATCCAAGAAAGCCATTTGTTGTTTTGTACTTCTTCCCTTGTGAATTTAATGTTTTGGTCCACCGCATTTATGTGTTCTGTGAAAGCTGTACTTCCTTCTGGTGGATTTTAACCCAGGTGTCATCAACATATCTGAACCAGTGGCTGGGTGCTTGCCCTTAAAGGTATTAAGCGCCTGTGTTTCTACCTCCTCCATGTAAAGGTTGGCCACAATAGGTGAAACTGGAGATCCATAGCACATCCATGTTTGCTTATAGAACTTATCCCTGTATTTGAAATAGGTGGAATTCAGGCACAAGTCCAACAAGGAACACACCTGTTCTGGGTTGAGATCAGTTCTGTTGGTAAGAGTGCTGTCTTGGCCTAGCCGTTTTCTCACCATATCAACAGCCTCCTTGGTGGGTATACAAGTGAAGAGAGATGTCACATCATAGGACACCATGTTTTCTCTACACCGGTACTATATCTTCAATCTTGTTGGTGTAAATCCTGAGAGTTTGGATGTGAGCTTAGAACTTCCACCACAAGGTCCTAAGATGTTAGCTAGATATTTTGCCACCTGTATGTACAGAGTTGATGCTGCTGACTATAGGTCTTAGTGGGCGGGCCCCTTCTTATGATCTTTGGGAGTCCATATATGCATGGATGTGCCTCACCAGGGTAGAGGCGATGATACATTGCGGTCAATGGCTTATCCTTTTGAAGCTGTGTAGTAAGTCTATGACTCTTTTCTTGTAACGGCTGGTGGGATCCCTTGTTAAAGCTCATATGTGTTATCGGCCAGGAGCATGGTCACCTTATCATGGTAGTCTGAGGTGTTGTCTGAGGTGTTGAGTACCACTGCTCTTATTTGTATGTGGGGGGAGACCAAACAGCAACTGCATCAACGTATGGCCCAGCACAGAAGAGCCAATTCCTCGGGTAGGACTCAGCCGTGTATCTGCATCTTAAGGATAAAGGGCATACCTTTGAAGATTGTAATGTTAACATACTGGCGAAGGAACGTGACTGGTTCAAGAGAGGTGTTAAGGAGGCCATTTATGTGAAAATAAAGAAACCAAGCCTAATAGAGGTGGGGGGGTTCGACACCAACTGTCTGCATGTACAATGCTGTTTTAACACCTTATCTGGGCTTCCTATAACACCTCTTAGCCACTATCTAATCACACCCTTAACACCCTGGCTGTGATAGCTAATTGGATTTTCCAGGGGACATAATTGCCACAGATTCTTGTACAAGTCATTCTGAATTGAGAAAGCCAGGCGGATGACTAGCGAAACGTCTTCAAGAACTACATTTCAAGTCCAGTTGATCTAATTGAATACAACAGATATACCATGACCTGGATGAATGAGAACCTTCACAGCATAGTTCTGGATAATACATGTATTTGTAATTGAGGTTTTGTTTTGTCATTTTAGGACTATAAAGGGCATGTCCAGCCATTAAATAAATGTTTTATAGGTTCAGCATCCCCACACCAATCTAATTTCACATATTGTTTTTTTCCAAAAGATGCCCCTGAAGAGACTTACCAGATCTGGTCCCTCACCGCCTGGGTGCCTGAGGCGTTCCTGGTTGTGGCTGTCAGGTAATTGAGCTTGACCATGCGATCGCAAAATGAATGGGATTTTGCGATCGCATGTCGGTCGATGTAAGATCGGGAGAAGCCGGTTCCGGCAGCATCGATGAACATCGGTGAGCGCTCGGTGGGTAAGTAAAATCTTATAGATGTATGGGCACCTTTAGATTATCACAACATTCAATTCTATTCTTAACAACTTGTCACAGAGAATCCATACATCACTGCTAAAAGATGCCCGAATCTTAGAGATAAGCTGGTGAAAAGCCATTTTGTCAGACGACCGATTACCCTACAGAGAGGAATCAGACTGACAAGTACATACCCATGTGGAAGGTACACTTATTGCCAGTTCATGGTCAAGACTTAACATTTATAGTACTGATGGTGTAAGACAATTACTGTCAGACAATATTTCAATTGTAGGTCACAAAACCTTATATATGCTTTGATTTGTCCATGTTACAAATTATACTGGTAAGACTTGCCAACAATTGAAACTGCGGTTGGCCAGTCATCTCTCCAATATTAGACTTGCCTTATGCGCCAGTAAAGTTGACATCACACTTACTAGTGTGGCACAAAATTTCCTTGATTACCATCAGGGGAAGATTGAGGATTTCAGTGTATGGGACTGTCAGAGATTTGCATCAGTTTAAGAGGGGGTGTTTTAGAGATGCCTTATATGTGCAGAAACCCGTCTCATTTTCACTTTAAAAACTCTGAATCCGAATGGATTAAATGAAGAGATGGACTTCACTCCGTTTATTTGATGAATTGTGTCTGACTTTTTACAGATTGGAATTACTCCTTTAACAGATTTGTTCTTTCTGCATATCTCAGGTCCCTCTATTTAGGGGAATCCTTGGTGGAGGCATCGATCCTTTATTTGCACCGAACGACCAGTGTGTGTTCTAGATGGATCAAGGTGGTCCTGACTATGTGACAATACCTGGGAGCCTATTGGATACTGCCCTGTGATTAAATATGTGCATCACTTTATTCTACTTGTTCAGAGGCTTTGGTGCTTTATCTGTACTGATGGAGGCTCCGGACCATGTGTACATTGGAACTACCGGACCGGGGACTGTCAGATATTTCACCAGTACCATGATCTTTACTGGAGAGCCGGGACTTTATAATCCTTTATGGATTATCTATTATGTATCTGACTTTGTCCAGCGTGATGAAGTATTCTGGGACTTGGATACTTACCTTTTCTAGTGCCGGTGTTAAGTGTTCCTGTGTCTGTAAATATGTATATATTTTCAAGGGCTGTAACATTTGTTACAGAATGTTGATACTGTATGTTACAATTAGCAAGATTGTATAAGACTGTAACATTGCAGAGTATCAGGCTTTGCACATTCCCGATTGGACGTTACAGACATGTGATCTGTTTACATCACAGTCAGCTGACTGGTCATTAGGTTTAAAAGAATGGCAGTTGAAGCGCCGTATTTAGCGCCATTGACAAAGCCCTTCAGGAGCGAAACGCATTGGGTGCTTCCCCACCTCTACACCGCTATTGCTACCCGATCACTTGGAATTGGCTGTATACAATAGCCGGCAAGATGGATGAAAACACAAAAAAAGTATTTATCATATTAAATGATAGTCACACATCAAGAGGATTTAGTCCTTGGCCATGCTAAGGCCCCCTGACATGCTACAAAACCTTCCCAAATAAGGAATAATCCATCTGGGTAATTTGTTCCAATGGGCTGTGTAAACATGGTTAAAAAATTGGCTGTACAGATAGTGTCATCTTACAAAGAGCAAAATGTAAGAGGCAGAGGGTAAAATAGTTTGATATTCTTTCATTACACCACAGATGGCAAACAGACCACTTGCTCTGGAATGGCTATATTTCTTCCAGTCTTAAGGGATGTGCTCTGATTTGTATGGGGGAGACCAAACAACAACTGATCAACGTAGGCCCAGCACAGAAGAGCCAATTCCTCAGGTCAGGACTCAGCCGTGTACCTGCATCTTAAGGATAAAGGACATACCTTTGAAGATTGTAATGTTAACATATTGGCAAAGGAACGTGACTGGTTCAAAGAGGTGTTAAGGAGGCCATTTATGTGAAAATTAAGAAACCAAGCCTAAATAGAGGTGGGGGGGTTCGACCCATCTGTCTATGTACAATGCTGTTTTGACACCTTACTCTGGGCGTTCCTATAAACACTCTTAGCCACTATCTAATCACGCCCTTAACACCTGGCTGTGATATGCTAATTGGGATTTTCCAGGGTACATAATTGCCACAGATTCTGTACAAGTCATTCTGAATTGAGAAAGCCAGTCGGATGACTAGCGAAACGTCTTCAGAACTAAACTTCAAGTCCAGTTGATCTAATGAATACAACAGATATACCATGACCTGGATGAATGAGAGCCTTCACAACTACAAAAAACACATTTAAGTAACTACAAGGGAAGAGACAAATTTCATCAAGAGCAAATGTGGTCTCAAAACAAGTTAGGGTTAAATGAAAGCCTGCAGTATTTCCTTTACACTGAGCTAACAATCACATCTCTGGTGGAGCCTGTGAGAAATTACATAGGGTGAATGTTCAAAATCCTGCTTCCAGTAGGTTGGTGACATCACCTGACCTTTGCCATCCCTTTTCCCCCCGGGGGAGAAGCATGCTCAGTTGAGACTTATTGTGGGGAAATCAGGAATTACCTGAGGAAAAAATTGACAGTTGAGAAGGGGAGCCTATTAATGCAGACAGAGGCTGGTCACATGGCTAAAAACAGAACGTGTCAACCACGTAAACCGATGGTAATGAACCTGCCATCAAACATCCACTGGAAGATAGTTCCATAGCTTTCCATTCTTACAGTGAAAAACCCTTTCTGAATTGAAGCCTAAACCTTTTTCTTCAAGTCATTGTGTCTTGACATGCTCTATTTGTGAACAATGCCCAGATAGTTTACTGTATGGCCCGTTAATATGTTTACACACAGTAATCGTATCCCCACGCAAGCGCCTTTTCTCTAGCGTACATAATTGTAACTTATCCAGTCTCTCTTCATATTCAAGCTCCCCCAATCTCTTATTAATTTAGTTGCCCTTCTGAACCTTCCATTTCAAAGATGTCCTTTTGTACACAGGATTCCAAAATCGCACTGCATATTCCAAATGAGGCCTTACCAATACTTTGTAAAGAGGGGGAATAACATTTTCCATACCTCTCTTAAGACAAAGTAGTACCATACCTCTCTTATACAAGACAATACCATGCTGGCTCCAGCTGTTGCTGCCTGGCAATGCATGCTACCTTTAAGTTAAGCAAGGTATCAAAGTAGAGCAGCACACACTGCAAGTGAAAATTTCTTTATAGTGCGAAAACAACATACAACTTTTGGGACTCTGCGCCCCTTCCTCAGGTATAACTGGTATCAAGTGCTACACACAACTATATACCCTTAGGCTCCACCCACATGCCATGTGGCTAGTTGATTGATGCCCCAGGGTTCCAAAGTGAGGCTATCATACAATTCAAAGTGCCAATAGTGCTATTCATACAGTACAAAGTGCCATATATTAACAAAGTGACAGTGCATCAATCATATCCATCTACGTGAACATACATGGTTAAGTATACATGTTTGTAGATAATACCCATAAGAAGCATAAAAAACATAAAATAATCTAAAACTTATTGCTACCTTTAAGTTAAGCTTTCAGGAGTCCTAAGCCCCCTTTATCAAGCTGGAAGTTACAAAAGAACTGAGAAATCACAAACTTAATACACATTGGACCAGTAAACACAAACAAATTGAATAGATGACACAGGTACAGATACAGACTAGGAGGGGGGGGGGGGGGGAAATGGGGGAAAAACTGTAGTGAAGGTGTGAAATGGGCACAAGTAGATAGCTGTAACACATAAACCAATGAGCCTGTGAAGGTTCTCATTCATCCAGGTCATGGTATATCTGTTGTATTCAATAGATCAACTGGACTAAGTTTAGTTCCTGAAGACGTTTCGCTAGTCATCCGACTGGCTTTCTCAATTCAGAATGCTGTACAAGAATCTGTGGCAATTATGTACCCTGGAAAATCAATTAGCATATCACAGCCAGTGTTAAGGGTGTGAGGATAGTGGCTAAGAGGTGTTATAGGAACGCCCAGAGTAAGGTTAAAACAGCATTGTACATGGCAGACAGTTGGTGTCGAACCCCCCACCTCTATTTAGGCTTGGTTTCTTTATTTTCACATAAATGGCCTCCTTTGTTAAGGAGGCCATTTATGTGAAAATAAAGAAACCAAGTTAAATAGAGGTGGGGGGGTTCGACACCAACTGTCTGCCATGTACAATGCTGTTTTGACACCTTACTCTGGGCGTTCCTATAACACCTACTATTCCCTACTATTCTATAATACACTCCACAATGTTAGATATTAATGATGATGGACATATGTCTTTATTCAACCTCAATTACTATGTAACTATATATATACCAGATTCAGCAGAGCTCCTTTTCTAGTAGGAACTTCAACACCTGTGAGAAAAAATATCCTGCAGCAAATTCAGGAACTCATTACCCCTTTTCTATATTGGCAGTTCCACTCACCCAACAATGAGGGTAACTAAAGTCCCCCATAATAAGTACACTCCCTAAACTTGCAGCCCCAGCCAACTGCATATGAAGCTTTCTCACTTCCTCCCTGCTAGAATTTGGCGGCTTTATAGCAGCACCAACAAATGAAATACCCCCTTTCCGTTGCTAATCCAACGATATTGCCTCCGCTTTAACATACATGTTGCCAGTTATCTCTTCTTTTAAATTTGGCTTCAATTCTTTTAACATAAACACAAACTCCTCACCCTTTCTTTTTTCTCTGTCCTGTCTAAACAAGGAGTATCCTTTTAAATTTACAGCCCAGTCATGAGAACGTTCAACCCGTTTCTGCTATACTTATACATCATACTTTTCATTCAACTCCATTATCTCCAATTCACCCATTTGTCAGCCAGGCTTCTCACATTTGCAAACATACATTTTAGATTATGATCCTGTAATTTATTATACACTTTAATACAACATGCCTCCTATCCCCTATGCTAGACGCACCCCCCTTTCCCCACCACCCATGGCCATATTTCACCCTGCTTTCCTATTGGGCTATCTATCCCAGAGAGACTGCTAATACCCTCCACCCCAAACCTAGTTTAAAATCTCTCCAACTCTCTAGCCATCGTCTTCCCAAAAACAGTTGCACCACCATCAGTGAGGTGCAACCCATCCCTACTAAAGAGCCTGTAGCAGCAAAGTTGCCCAGTTCTCTATAAACCCAAACCTTTCTTCCTTACACCACTCTCTTAGCGACGCATTAATTCTCCTAAGCTCCCGCTGCCTCCCTAGCGTAGCACGTGGCTGCGGTAGTATTTCTGAAAAACACTACCCGGAGGTCCTTGCTTTTAACTTGGCCCCTAACTTTTGGAAGTCATGTTTAGGACCTAACCTCCTCCTCTAACTTGTCATTGGCACCAATGTGAACCAAGACCCGGTCACCCCCAGCCCCACCCAATAATCTGTCTACACGATCCAACCACATGCAAAACCTACCACCAGGCAGGCAAACACAGTTCGGCATGTAGGGTCTTGGCGGCTGATTACCTATCTACCTTCCTTATAAAGGAGTCCCCTACCACTACCACCTGCCTAGCATTCTGATCCTATGTTCTTCCTCCTTGTATCAGAGATGGCAGTCTCTGGGTGCTCAAGGGATTAGTCCACTCCATACATGCTTTCTGACCTGTCCTCCTCCACTTCATCATCTAACGTGGCAAATCTGTTGGGAATGCATGTGCAAGTTAATAACAAACTCAAAAAGCATGGAGTTCTGGCAAGAAACCTTTTGGAAGGAAAAAAAGAGGGGGAGAAGTACATTTAGTGCTATATCTGTCTGCTTTTAAACTACTGCAGTTGTGTGTGTGTGTGTGTCTTGTGTAAGTATCATTTATCTATAATATATATAATAGGGGGCTCGGGGGTCATGGATCATACATGTCGTACATGTGAACAATTCTTAAGAGAAAACAATTCTTTGTGTTTTTACCTTTATGGTCTTTAAAGAAATCTTAAATCAATAAATAGTTGTGAACAAAAGTAGAGTAATGTTTTATTTATTCAATGTGGAGCAACTGCAAAATGTTTTGGTCTATGTGGCCTTTGCCAAGAGCTTGTACCAGTCAAGGATTGCCACTTGGAAACTAAAAGAATTATATCCTGCTGTAGTTCTCATTGCAGGTATTACCATTTGCTAAATAAAAATTCTTCGCATACGAAATGTAACCTGCAACACAATCATTAACTGGAGCATTTATCCCCAGTAAATAACATTTACCTAAAAAATTACTTGGATCGAGTCAGTGCCACCCTTTTTTTTTTTTTTAATACAATTTGAGTCCTTCAAAACAAAATAGCTGCATGTTCATCTTCAGCCACACCTTCTATCACTATGACACTATCACGTTTCCTTGGAAGATTGTAATCTTTCTGTAACATGATTGGCTATAGACTTTTAGTGGGCAGTTACCTGCTGTAGTAGCTCAGGATAGGAATGTGCGAGAAACAGTGAGATTAAAATGCTTGGAAATAAGGCACATGATAATACGAAAAACATTCACAACAGCCAAAATCAAGATAAATGTTTTAAAGAGATAAGGGCAGCAAATAGTTTACTGGAGAATCGGGCTTAATTTGAATCCAACCTTGGACACATCTACAAGGAGTTTGTATGTTCACCCCGTGCCTGCATGGGTTTCCTCAAGCCCTCCGGTTTCCTCACAATCATTAAGACTACTGATAGGTTGTGTGTGTCAATAAAAGTGCTTAGATTGTAAGTATCTGTTGATTCAATTAGATCAACATGGACTTGAAATGTAGTTCTTGAAGACGTTTCGCTAGTCATCCAACTGGCTTTCTCAATTCAGAATGACTTGTACAGAATCTGTGGCAATTATGTACCCTGGAAATCCCAATTGCATATCACAGCCAGGTGTTAAGGTGTAGTGGTGTGATAGGAACGCCCAAAGTAAGGTGTTAAAACAGCATTGTACATGGCAGATAGTTGGTGTCGAACCCCCCACACTCATATAAACACCTGGCTGTGATATGTAATTGGGATTTTCCAGGGTACATAATTGCCCAGAATTCGTGTACAAGTCATTCGAATTGAGAAAGAAGCCAGTCGGATGACTAGCGAAACGTCTTCAAGAACTACATTCAAGTCCAGTTGATCTAATTGAATACAACAGATATATCATGACCTGGATGAAGAGAACCTTCACAAGCTTAGATTGTAAGCTTTCGGGGCAGCACTGATGTGAATGAAACTTGTAATTGTAAAGCACTATAGAAGATGTTGGAGCTATATAATAATAATATAACAACAAACAAGTAAATAAGTCAAAGTGCTCTGTATTCTGATTCAATTTTGTTTGGAGGATTTAGTTGTCCTGTAAAATTTCTAGGTATTGCTCTCTATTCACTATGCAAAGATACATTGGGGAGATTATTTTAATGTGGTAATCTACAACAAGAAAATCTAGTTCTGACACCATATTGGTTTAAGATCCTTACCTTTAGCTTCTCGGATCAGATCTCACTTTAAGGAGTTCATTAATTGCTTCAACAAAAACTTGTGTGATGAAAATTACACATCTTTCTATTCTTTTGTCGTGGTTCCGAATTCGGAGTATCTAGTTTTTCCATGAACCTTTGGTGGGCATTTGTGTGGTCATCATAAACAGAGCTGTAAAAACACAAGGAAAATACTAACCTATGGTTATATTGGACCAAACTTGGTAATTGTATCACTCATATGGAGAGAGTGCAGTTTATTATGTCGTCTGACTCTCTAATGCAAAAAAAAGACTGTTTTCTAATAAAATCAGGGATTGTTTTTGTTAAACATTACCCACAGGTGTATTATACAATTCACCTGAAATCTGTAAATGGCAATTACAGGAATATATAATTATATACTTTGTATTAATTGTTAGTTCAACTAAACTTGAAGGTTACTTGAAGATGTTTCCCTAGTCATCTGACTGGCTTTATCAATACAGAATGACTTTTAAAAGAATCTGTTGGCAAATAAACTCCCTGGAATGTGTCCCATTAGCATAAACCCAAAGAAACTTCCTGAATGCAAAGTGTTGATTGCATTGTGAGGTGTTAACAAAACTGCCCAGGGTAAAGGTCCATACACACGTCCGGTTGGACTCCCGATGAGCAAGAAGACATGAGATGAATGGTCGTTTCGCCGATAGTTGTGCACAAGTTCCCTCAGGCGTCGTTTATTGCTACGCCATGGCGGATTGACAACAAAGAGAACACATACACGTGCAATTATCAAACGAAACAGACGTTGTTGCATGTTGCACACACTCGGAGGTTGTGCATTGATCGTTTGTGCGAGGCTTAAAACTTCAAAACAGTAATTAATTTGGCTTGAAGAGCCAAATTACTGTTCTTTCTATTTCTTCTTCAGTTTTTTCTTCCGCTTTTTTGGACTGTATCTACTCCCCAGTTTTGAGCTAGAGACATGAGATTTGGTACAGATGTGCGAGGCATATAGGAGGGTGTGCTATTAACTAGCTAAGGTATCAGCGGAAGCATTACAGAGTTATGGGCAAATTGCGGGACTATAATAGTAACAATCCTCAAATATGGATATTTCAAAACTGTTTGTTTATGGTCATAAACACAAACACATGATACCCCCAACCCCCCCACACAGACACAGGTACACACACACTACTGACTACCCTTCCATTCCGTGGCAGCCATAATTAAAAAACGTAAAAAAAAAATATTTGGTATATCCTCAATAAAAGTTAGTTTTATGGTTCTAAAACAAAAGAGAATACTACCCAACTAGACCTAGTTACACACACCTATTGACCTCCTCCCTTCCATTTTTGTGGTAGCCATATTAAAGGTTAACTATACTCAAAAAATTTTTTGACTAATCATCCAAAAAGTTATTTTTAAACCCACCCAGCCTGACACAGGTACACACACCTACTGATCTACTTATTATACAAAAAATAGAATTCTAGTGCACAAACAAATCTAATTGCATATATGGCTACTCCATAAGGTTGCTGCTACAAAAGCCTGCTAAACCCTGGATAATAAAAGCATTTAGTTTAATATGTTGGCAATTATTTTAAGCCCAACATCTAGGCCACACAGGAGATGTGTAGCTCATGTAGCCAAAAAGGCAACCAGTAGGTTAGGACCCAGTTAAAGAAAGCAACCGTTGTGTGTGACTGGCTTAAAATAATTTGGCCAACTTATTGAACTATGCTTTTATTTATCAGGGTTTAGCAGGCTGTTTGTAGAACAACCTTATGGAGGTAGCCAATATGCAGATAGAATGTTTGTGCACTAGCATTCTGAATTGAGAAAGCCAGTCGGATGACTAGCGAAACGTCTTCAAGAACTACATTTCAAGTCCAGTTGATCTAATTGAATACAACAGATATACCATGACCTGGATGAATGAGAACCTTCACAAGCATAGTTCTGGATAAATACATGTATTTGTATTATTGAGGTTTTGTTTTGTCATTTTAGGACTATAAAGGGCATGTCCAGCCATTAAATAAATGTTTTATATAGGTTCAGCATCCCCACACCAATCTAATTTTCACATTATTTGTTTTTCCAAAAGATGCCCCTGAAGAGACTTACCAGATCTGGTCCCTCACCGCCTGGGTGCCTGAGGCGCTTCCTGGTTGTGGCTGTCAGGTAATTGAGCTTGACCATGCGATCGCAAAATGAATGGGATTTTGCGATCGCATGTCGGTCGAATGTAAGATCGGGAGAAGCGGTTCCGGCAGCATCGATGAACATCGCGTGAGCGCTCGGTCGGGTAAGTAAAATCTTATAGATGTATGGGCACCTTTAGATTCATCACAACATTCAATTCTATTCTTAACAACTTTGTCACAGAGAATCCATACATCACTGCTAAAAGATGCCCGAATCTTAGAGATAAGCTGGTGAAAAGCCATTTTGTCAGACGACCGATTACCCTACAGAGAGGAATCAGACTGACAAGTACATACCCATGTGGAAGGTACACTTATTGCCAGTTCATGGACTCAAGACTTAACATTTATAGTACTGATGGTGTAAGACAATTTACTGTCAGACAATATTTCAATTGTAGGTCACAAAACCTTATATATGCTTTGATTTGTCCATGTTACAAATTATACATTGGTAAGACTTGCCAACAATTGAAACTGCGGTTGGCCAGTCATCTCTCCAATATTAGACTTGCCTTATGCGCCAGTAAAGTTGACATCACACTTACTAGTGTGGCACAACATTTCCTTGATTACCATCAGGGGAAGATTGAAGGATTTCAGTGTATGGGACTGTCAGAGATTTGCATCAGTTTAAGAGGGGGTGTTTTAGAGAATGCCTTATTATGTGCAGAAACCCGTCTCATTTTCACTTTAAAAACTCTGAATCCGAATGGATTAAATGAAGAGATGGACTTCACTCCGTTTATTTGATGAATTGTGTCTGACTTTTTACAGATTGGAATTACTCCTTTAACAGATTTGTTCTTTCTGCATATCTCAGGTCCCTCTATTCTAGGGGAATCCTTGGTGGAGGCATCGATCCTTTATTTTGCACCGAACGACCAGTGTGTGTTCTAGATGGATCAAGCGTGGTCCTGACTATGTGACAATACCTGGGAGCCTATTGGATACTGCCCTGTGATTAAATATGTGCATCACTTATTTCTACTTGTTCAGAGGCTTTGGTGCTTTATCTGTACTGATGGAGGCTCCGGACCAATGTGTACATTGGAACTACCTGGACCGGGGACTGTCAGATATTTTCACCAGTACCATGATCTTTACTGGAGAGCCGGGACTTTATAATCCTTTATGGATTATCTATTATGTATCTGACTTTGTCCCAGCGTGATGAAGTATTCCTGGGACTTGGATACTTACCTTTTCTAGTGCCGGTGTTAAGTGCTTCCTGTGTCTGTAAATATGTATATATTTTTCAAGGGCTGTAACATTTGTATACAGAATGTTGATACTGTATGATTACACTTTAGCAAGATTGTATAAGACTGTAACCTATTGCAGAGTATCAGGCTTTGCACATTCCCGATTGGACGTTACAGACATGTGATCTGTTTACATCACAGTCAGCTGACTGGTCATTAGGTTTAAAAGAATGGCAGTGAAGCGCCGTATTTAGCGCCATTGACAAAGCCCCTTCAGGAGCGAAACGCATTTGGGTGCTTCCCCACCCTCTACCCCCGCTTATTGCTACCCGATCACTTGGAATTGGCCTGTATACAATAGCCGGCAAGATGGATGAAAACACAAAAAAATGTATTTATCTATATTAAATGATAGTCACACATCAAGATGGATTTAGTCCTTTGGCCATGCTAAGGCCCCCTGACATGCTACAAAACCTTCCCAAATAAGGAATAAATCCATCTGGGTAATTTGTTCCAATTGGGCTGTGTAAACATGGTTAAAAAATTGGCTGTACAGATAGTGTCATCTTACAAAGAGCAAAATGTAAGAGGCAGATGGGTAAAATAGTTTGATATTCTTTCATTACACCACAGATGGCAAACAGACCACTTGCTCTGGAATGGCTATATTTCTTCCAGTCTTAAGGGATGTGCTCTGATTTGTATGTGGGGGAGACCAAACAACAACTGCATCAACGTATGGCCCAGCACAGAAGAGCCAATTCCTCAGGTCAGGACTCAGCCGTGTACCTGCATCTTAAGGATAAAGGACATACCTTTGAAGATTGTAATGTTAACATATTGGCAAAGGAACGTGACTGGTTCAAGAGAGGTGTTAAGGAGGCCATTTATGTGAAAATTAAGAAACCAAGCCTAAATAGAGGTGGGGGGGTTCGACACCATCTGTCTGCCATGTACAATGCTGTTTTGACACCTTACTCTGGGCGTTCCTATAACACCTCTTAGCCACTATCTAATCACGCCCTTAACACCTGGCTGTGATATGCTAATTGGGATTTTCCAGGGTACATAATTGCCACAGATTCTTGTACAAGTCATTCTGAATTGAGAAAGCCAGTCGGATGACTAGCGAAACGTCTTCAAGAACTAAACTTCAAGTCCAGTTGATCTAATTGAATACAACAGATATACCATGACCTGGATGAATGAGAGCCTTCACAAGCTTACAAACTAACACATTTAAGTAACTACAAGGGAAGAGACAAATTTCATCAAAGAGCAACTGTGGTCTCAAAACAAGTTAGGGTTAAATGAAAGCCTGCAGTATTTCCTTTACACTGAGCTAACAATCACATCTCTGGCTGGAGCCTGTGAGAAATTACATTAGGGTGAATGTTCAAACTTCCTGCTTCCAGTAGGTTGAGTGACATCACCTGACCTTTGCCATCCCTTTTCCCCCCGGGGGAGAAGCATGCTCAGTTGAGACTTATTGCTGGGGAAATCAGGAATTACCTGAGGAAAAAATTGACAGTTGAGAAGGGGAGCCTATTAATGCAGACAGAGGCTGGTCACATGGCTAAAAACAGAACGTGTTCAACCACGTAAACCGATGGTAATGAACCTGCCATCACAACATCCACTGGAAGATAGTTCCATAGCTTTACCATTCTTACAGTGAAAAACCCTTTCTGAACTTGAAGCCTAAACCTTTTTTCTTCAAGTCATTGTGTCCTCTGACATGCTCTATTTGTGAACAATGCCCCAGATAGTTTACTGTATGGCCCGTTAATATGTTTACACACAGTAATCGTATCCCCACGCAAGCGCCTTTTCTCTAGCGTACATAATTGTAACTTATCCAGTCTCTCTTCATATTCAAGCTCCCCCAATCCTCTTATTAATTTAGTTGCCCTTCTCTGAACCCTTTCCATTTCAAAGATGTCCTTTTTGTACACAGGATTCCAAAATCGCACTGCATATTCCAAATGAGGCCTTACCAATACTTTGTAAAGAGGGGGAATAACATTTTCCATACCTCTCTTAAGACAAGATAGTACCATACCTCTCTTTATACAAGACAATACCATGCTGGCTCCAGCTGTTGCTGCCTGGCAATGCATGCTACCTTTAAGTTAAGCAAGGTATCAAAGTAGAGCAGCACACTACTGCAAGTGAAAATTTCTTTAATAGTGCGAAAACAACATACAACGTTTTGGGACTCTGCGCCCCTTCCTCAGGTATAACTGGTATCAAGTGCTACACACAACTATATACCCTTAGGCTCCACCCACATGCCATGTGGCTAGTTGATTGATGCCCCAGGGTTCCAAAGTGAGGCTATCCATACAATTCAAAGTGCCAATAGTGCTATTCATACAGTACAAAGTGCCATATATTAACAAAGTGACAGTGCATCAATCATATCCATCTACGTGAACATACAATGGTTAAGTATACATGTTTGTAGATAATACCCATAAGAAGCATAAAAAACATCTAAAATAATCTAAAACCTTATTGCTACCTTTAAGTTAAGCTTTCAGGAGTCCTAAGCCCCCTTTATCAAGCTGGAAGTTACAAAAGAAACTGAGAAATCACAAACTTATATACACATTGGACCAGTAAACATCAAACAAATTGAATAGATGACCAGGTACAGATACAGACTTAGGAGGGGGGGGGGGGAAATGGGGGAAAAACTGTAGTGAAGGTGTGAAATGGGCACAAGTAGATAGCTGTAACACTAAACCAATGAGCCTGTGAAGGTTCTCATTCATCCAGGTCATGGTATATCTGTTGTATTCAATTAGATCAACTGGACTAAGTTTAGTTCCTGAAGACGTTTCGCTAGTCATCCGACTGGCTTTCTCAATTCAGAAGACTGTACAAGAATCTGTGGCAATTATGTACCCTGGAAAATCCCAATTAGCATATCACAGCCAGGTGGTAAGGGTGTGATGGATAGTGGCTAAGAGGTGTTATAGGAACGCCCAGAGTAAGGTGTAAAACAGCATTGTACATGGCAGACAGTTGGTGTCGAACCCCCCCACCTCTATTAGGCTTGGTTTCTTTATTTTCACATAAATGGCCTCCTTTGTTAAGGAGGCCATTTATGTGAAAATAAGAAACCAAGCTAAATAGAGGGGGGGGTTCGACACCAACTGTCTGCCATGTACAATGCTGTTTTGACACCTTACTCTGGGCGTTCCTATAACACCTACTATTCCCTACTATTCTATAATACACTCCACAATGTTAGATATTAATGATGATGGACATATGTCTTTATTCAACCTCAATTACTATGTAACTATATATATTACCAGATTCAGCAGAGCTCCTTTTCTAGTAGGAACTTCAACCACCTGTGAGAAAAAATTATCCTGCAGCAAATTCAGGAACTCATTACCCCTTTTCTATATTGGCAGTTCCACTACACCAAACAATGTCAGGGTAACTAAAGTCCCCCATAATAAGTACACTCCCTAAACTTGCAGCCCCAGCCAACTGCATATGAAGCTTTCTCACTTCCTCCCTGCTAGAATTTGGCGGCTTATAGCAGACACCAACAATGAAATTACCCCCTTTCCTGTTGCCTAATTCCACCGATATTGCCTCCGCTTTAACATACATGTTGCCAGTTATCTCTTCTTTTAAATTTGGCTTCAATTCTTTTTTAACATAAACACAAACTCCTCACCCTTTCTTTTTTTCTCTGTCCTGTCTAAACAAGGAGTATCCTTTTAAATTTACAGCCCAGTCATGAGAACTGTTCAACCACGTTTCTGCTATACTTATTACATCATACTTTTCATTCAACTCCATTATCTCCAATTCACCCATTTTGTCAGCCAGGCTTCTCACATTTGCAAACATACATTTTAGATTATGATCCTGTAATTTATTTATACACTTTAATACACATGCCTCCCTATCCCCTATGCTAGACGCACCCCCCTTTCCACCCACCACTGGCCTATTTTCACCCTGCTTTCCTATTGGGCTATCTATCCCAGAGAGACTGCTAATACCCTCCACCCCCAAACCTAGTTTAAAATCTCCTCCAACTCTCTAGCCATCGTCTTCCCAAAAACAGTTGCACCACCATCAGTGAGGTGCAACCCATCCCTACTAAAGAGCCTGTAGCAGCAAAGTCTGCCCAGTTCTCTATAAACCCAAACCTTTCTTCCTTACACCACTCTCTTAGCGACGCATTAATTCTCCTAAGCTCCCGCTGCCTCCCTAGCGTAGCACGTGGCTGCGGTAGTATTTCTGAAAACACTACCCTGGAGGTCCTTGCTTTTAACTTGGCCCCTAACTTTTGGAAGTCATGTTTAAGGACCTAACCTCCTCCTCTAACTTGTCATTGGCACCAATGTGAACCAAGACCACCGGGTCACCCCCAGCCCCACCCAATAATCTGTCTACACGATCCACCACATGCAAAACCCTACCACCAGGCAGGCAACACACAGTTCGGCATGTAGGGTCTTGGCGGCTGATTACCCTATCTACCTTCCTTATAAAGGAGTCCCCTACCACTACCACCTGCCTAGCATTCCTGATCCTATGTTCTTCCTCCCTTGTATCAGAGATGGCAGTCCTCTGGGTGCTCAAGGGATTAGTCCACTCCATACATGCTAATTCTGACCTGTCCTCCTCCACTTCATCATCTAACGTGGCAAATCTGTTGGGAATGCATGTGCAAGTTAATAACAAACTCAAAAAGCATGGAGTTCTGGCAGAAACCTTTTGGAAGGAAAAAAGAAGGGGGAGAAGTACATTTAGTGCTATATCTGTCTGCTTTTAAACTACTGCAGTTGTGTGTGTGTGTGTGTCTGTGTAAGTATCATTTATCTATAATATATATAATAGGGGGCTCGGGGGTCATGGATCATACATGTCGTACATGTGAACAATTCTTAAGAGAAAACAATTCTTTGTGTTTTTACCTTTATGGTCTTTAAAGAAATCTTAAATCAATAAATAGTTGTGAACAAAAGTAGAGTAATGTTTTATTTATTCAATGTGGAGCAACTGCAAAATGTTTTGGTCTATGTGGCCTTTGCCAAGAGCTTGTACCAGTCAAGGATTGCCACTTGGAAACTAAAAGAATTATTATCCTGCTGTAGTTCTCATTGCAGGTATTACCATTTGCTTAAAATATCTTTCTGCATACAGAAATGTAACCTGCAACACAATCATTAACTGGAGCATTTATCCCCAGTAAATAACATTTACCTAAAAATTTACTTGGATCGAGTCAGTGCCACCCTTTTTTTTTTTTTTTAATACAATTTGAGTCCTTCAAAACAAAATAGCTGCATGTTCATCTTCCAGCCACACCTTCTATCACTATGACACTATCACGTTTCCTTGTGAAGATTGTAATCTTTCTGTAACATGATTGGCTATAGACTTTTAGTGGGCAGTTACCTGCTGTAGTAGCTCAGGACTAGGAATGTGCGAGAAACAGTGAGATTAAAATGCTTGGAAATAAGGCACATGATAATACGAAAAACATTCACAACAGCCAAAATCAAGATAAATGTTTAAAAGAGATAAGGGCAGCAAATAGTTTACTGGAGATATCGGGCTTAATTTGAATCCAACCTTGGACACATCTACAAGGAGTTTGTATGTTCACCCCGTGCCTGCATGGGTTTCCTCCAAGCCCTCCGGTTTCCTTCACAATCATTAAGACATACTGATAGGTTGTGTGTGTCATATAAAAGTGCTTAGATTGTAAGTATCTGTTGTATTCAATTAGATCAACTGGACTTGAAATGTAGTTCTTGAAGACGTTTCGCTAGTCATCCAACTGGCTTTCTCAATTCAGAATGACTTGTACACGAATCTGTGGCAATTATGTACCCTGGAAAATCCCAATTAGCATATCACAGCCAGGTGTTAAGGGTGTGATAGGAACGCCCAAAGTAAGGTGTTAAAACAGCATTGTACATGGCAGATAGTTGGTGTCGAACCCCCCCACCTCTATATAACACCTGGCTGTGATATGCTAATTGGGATTTTCCAGGGTACATAATTGCCACAGATTCGTGTACAAGTCATTCTGAATTGAGAAAGCCAGTCGGATGACTAGCGAAACGTCTTCAAGAACTACATTTCAAGTCCAGTTGATCTAATTGAATACAACAGATATATCATGACCTGGATGAATGAGAACCTTCACAAGCTTAGATTGTAAGCTCTTCGGGGCAGCACTGATGTGAATGAATACTTGTAATTGTAAAGCACTATAGAAGATGTTGGAGCTATATAATAATAATATAACAACAAACAAGTAAATAAGTCAAAGTGCTCTGTATTCTGATTCAATTTTGTTTGGAGGATTTAGTTGTCCTGTAAAATTCTAGGTATTGCTCTCTATTCACTATGCAAAGATACATTGGTGGAGATTATTTTTAATGTGGTAATCTACAACAAGAAAATCTAGTTCTGACACCATATTGGTTTAAGATCCTTACCTTTAGCTTCTCGGCATCAGATCTCACTTTAAGGAGTTCATTAATTGCTTCAACAAAACCTTGGTGATGAAAATTACACATCTTTTCTATTTCTTTGTCGTGGTTCCGAATTCGAGTATCTAGTTTTTCCATGAACCTTTGGTGGGCATTTGGCTGGTCATCATAAACAGAGCTGTAAAAACACAAGGAAAATACTAACCTTATTGGTTATATTGGACCAAACTTGGTAATTGTATCACTCATATGGAGAGAGTGCAGTTTATTATGTCTGTCTGACTCTCTAATGCAAAAAAAAGACTGTTTTCTAATAAAATCAGGGATTGTTTTGTTAAACATTACCCACAGGTGTATTATACATTCACCTGAAATCTGTAAATGGCAATTACAGGAATATATAATTATATACTTGTTTTGTATTAATTGTTAGTTCAACTAAACTTGAAGTTTACTTGAAGATGTTTCCCTAGTCATCTGACTGGCTTTATCAATACAGAATGACTTTTAAAAGAATCTGTTGGCAAATAACTCCCTGGAATGTGTCCCATTTAGCATAAAACCACAAGAAACTTCCTGAATGCAAAGTGTTGATTGCATTGTGAGGTGTTAACAAAACTGCCCAGGGTAAAGGTCCATACACACGTCCGGTTGGACTCCCGATGAGCAAGACAGACATGAGATGAATGGTCGTTTCGCCGATAGTTGTGCACATGTTCCCTCAGGCGTCGTTTATTGCTACGCCATGGCGGATTGACAAACAAAGAGAACACATACACGTGCAATTATCAAACGAAACAGACGTTCGTTGCATGTATGCACACACTCGGAGGTTGTGCATTGATCGTTTGTGCGAGGCTTAAAACTTCAAAACAGTAATTAATTTGGCTTGAAGAGCCAAATTACTGTTCTTTCTATTTCTTCTTCAGTTTTATTCTTCCGCTTTTTTGGACTGTATCTACTCCCACAGTTTTTGAGCTAGAGACATGAGATTTGGTACAGATGTGCGAGGCATATAGGAGGTGTGCTATTACCTAGCTAAGGTATCAGCGGAAGCATTACAGAGTTATGGGCAAATTGCGGGACTATAATAGTAACAATCCTCAAATATGGATATTTCAAAACTGTTTGTTTCATGGTCATAAACACAAACACTGATACCCCCAACCCCCCCACACAGACACAGGTACACACACCTACTGACCTACCCTTCCATTCCTGTGGCAGCCATAATTAAAATAACGTAAAAAAAAAATATTTTGGTATATCCTCAATAAAAGTTAGTTTTATGGTTCTAAACACAAAAGAGACATACTACCCAACTAGACCTAGTTACACACACCTATTGACCTACCCTTCCATTTTTGTGGTAGCCATATTAAAGGTTAACTATACTCAAAAAATTTTTTGACTAATCATCCAAAAAGTTCATTTTTTAAACCCACCCAGCCTGACACAGGTACACACACCTACTGATCTACTTATCTATACAAAAAATAGAATTCTAGTGCACAAACAAATCTAATTGCATATTGGCTACCTCCATAAGGTTGCTGCTACAAAAAGCCTGCTAAACCCTGGATAAATAAAAGCATTTAGTTTAATATGTTGGCCAAATTATTTTAAGCCCAACATCTAGGCCACACAGGAGATGTTGTCAGCTCATGTAGCCAAAAAGGCAAGTACCAGTAGGTTAGGACCCAGTTAAAGAAAGCAACCGTGTTGTGGTGACTGGGCTTAAAATAATTTGGCCAACTTATTGAACTAATTGCTTTTATTTATCCAGGGTTTAGCAGGCTGTTTGTAGCAACAACCTTATGGAGGTAGCCAATATGCAATTAGAATTGTTTGTGCACTAGAATGTACAACAGCCCAATTTTCTATATATTGATCTACTGATCCATTTCTGTGGCAGCCATACTTAAAGGATAAGTCAAGAAAATCAAATTTTGATCAATAATCAAAAAAGTTTGTTTTTTTAAATTCCAACTTGACCCAGGTAAAACACCCTTCCATTTCCATGGCAGCCCTATTTAAATGGTAACTATAGTAAAAAAAAAAAAAAAAAAACTATTTTGACTAATCAACAAAGTTTGTTTTTTTTTAACCTCTAATCTGACCCAAGTACACACACCTACCCTTTCCATTTCCGTGGAAGCATATTTAAAGGGTAACTAAAGTCAAAAAACTCATTTTGACAAATCATAAAAAACTTTTGTTTAACCCCAAAACTTACACAGGTACACACAACTACTGACCTACCCCTCCATTTCTGTGGCAGCCATACTAAAGGGTAACTATAGTCAAAAAACTAATTTTGATCAATAATCAAGTTTGTTTTTTTTAACTTCCAACCTGACACAGGTACACACACCAACTAACGTACCTATTCATTCATTCATGTGACAGCCATATTTAAAGGGTAAGTAAAAAACAACAATGTCCTCATCATTGCCATTATTAAGTTTAAAAATCTGCAGCAAAATCACACACATTCCCTTCCAAAATGCGTCCTTTCAAGCCAAATTCAAAGTTTATACTTAAACTTTCCCTTTCTAGTTCTGAAATGTAATCACTTGCTGCCATCTTGTGGATTTACTGCATATTGCACATTTTAAACTCCTGACCTACCTACTTTTGTAATATGACACGTTTGCATATTTCTAAAGCCAGACTGACTACCTTGCAGCCTATATCCAGCCCAAGGGAGTTTGTCCCCATCTCTACAGCTTACTTCTCTAATTGTTCAGTTACCTTGCTAAACTTAAGGTTAAACAAATCACAACCAATTAGAAATATATGACTCATAATGCTTTCACACAGTTTAATGGTAGTTTCAAGGTACAGAGCAATTGCAGAAGAGAAAAGACACGGAAACAGACAAAATGATAAGGAAACATGATTTCTATTTTAAAAATTCCCCACCTCCATTTCTGGATTTATTATTATAGGCAACTTGAAAGGAAATTATAAACTTTGAATTTGGTTTAAAAGGCTGCAAAAATAATGGTAAAGAAATAAAAAAAAACTGAACAAACAGTAATAAAACATCGCCTACTTCATATAGCATAGGTTTTTTTGATGTTTTATTAAAAAGAACTAGGATCTAGAAAATAAGAGCTCATTAAAGAAGTAGCTATTATGTGCATATCTTGTTGAAACATCAAAGCTATGGTGAGAACATCAGGATTACATTTTATAGACACCAAGGAGAGGTAAGAAGGGGTAGATTATAAATAGAAGGAAGGCGTAGTAGCGGAAGAGAAAACATAAATAGAGCACCTCATTAAGTCCAGTTGTCACCATAAAGAATGAGGAGGCTGTTACAACAACTATGGAATTATGAGAGTACAGTATAGATAAATCATTGTTAAATTGCAAATATACAAGGCTTATACCACCTAGAAGACCATCTGGGTTATTCAATAAAAGTTCTTATTGTTTAAAATGGTGCAAATTTTGCCCCAACCAATCAGATGTTATTTAACATTTGAAAGCTTACTTCTGATTGGTTGGGAAAAAATTAGCACCATTTTAAACGATAAGAACTTATCGTTTATTGATTATTGAATAACCCCACATATTTATTGACATTTTTGTGAGCAGCCTCTATTGAAGTAGATGAAAGCTTTATTAATAGATTATTGTCACAAAGGATAAATCTCTATTAATCAATTGTTTCCTGTGTCTATATTAAGGGGCATTGGGAACCATACAGAAGAGTACTATAGCCTTCAGAGCACAAAACAGGAATTCCAACATAAGGAATAGCATGTGCTTGTCCATAATGTCCACATCAGAGTTTTAGTGATTTTGGGCAGAGGAGACCTTGAGCTTGAATTTAACTTCCGGGGCTATTTTGGGGTCAGAATTGACATCTCAGAGCCCTACAATCCTACAAAAAGCTGGGTCTAAGTGCTGATTTTGTGTTGCTTCATATAAAACTCGCAAGAAACATAAAAAAGTAATCATAAGACTCTGGTGGGGTATATATGTTTGTTTATAGGCTCCCTGGTAGTACTTGTGGGAGTAGTTGATTGTCTTACCCCCACTATACAGGGGAAATATGTTTAATCCATGTTTGGGAGTAACACCACATAACCAGTGAGTTAATGTCAGTAAAGTTCCCGAGTCTAGGGAAAAAAACATTAATTAGCCAGCTCTGTGTTAAGTGAAGGAAATTGGTTTTATTTTTTATTTGGCTGGATTTTCAACTGTCTTTTATTAGCAGACTAACAGAACATTTCAGAATGAATTATTGTGTTACGTGTTGCCCTGTATTTTCTACTAAACATTACTAGATTACTGCCATAGACTTTTAAATAATGCTAAGCACTAAAAAGATTACTAGGAAACAAAGCATTCAGATCTACGTTGTTCTATTTTTCAGCCAGAGAGTGTCTGTAGGTTACCTGAAGTCTAAATTTTGGTAAGAATTTCTACACAACCACTTTATTACATTTAGGGGGATATTTACATAGAGAGAGCAATTCTGGGTCTTGTTGAAAACAGTTTATTGTACAAACATGATTTGCGATCTACGTGTTTCAACCTGACATTGGTCGTCTTCAGAATAAGAAGCTTTGTATAGGATATATGGGTTTTGTACATCCATGTGCAACTAGTGACCAAAAAACAATACAAGCTATTAGAATACTACTGTACAAGCCATTAAAATTGCTCGCATGCTACACTATATCGCCATCTAGCTGCAAAATTGAGATAAAGCATGCATACCATTTGAACGGTTTGTGTGGTAGTGTTCTATTTTGCTTAAATTTCCAAGCAAACACTTACCAAAAATCCAATAATGCAAGATTTTCTCCAAAAATCTCAAATTAAAAATCGCCATTTTTTAAAAGATTATACACTTCTCAAAAACATTTCACTTTACACAATGGAACCCATGGATCAAATGCTTGTGGGACCTATAAACTTGTCCCAATGTGGCATATAGGTAAAACAAGTACTGAGCATTTATCTTTTAAAAGGTTTTAGAAGCACAATACAGACTCACTGCCACAACTGTCTTTAATGCACTGAATAAAGTAAAGGAAGGCAGCTAGTCAATAAAATATTATATTGCTGTTTACATTCTAGCTCGGTGATTACAATATTGGACGTTTTGATACATCCAGCTGCCAGGGTAAATATTGAATCACATGGCTTATATGTCTTTGCCTGACATTTAAAAAAAAAAAAACACCAATAAACTGACCATAAAGTCAGCTTGGGGCACATAATCCAAGTGAATCTAAGTTACATCAGAACCATAAAAAACAGTGCAAAAAAGCAGATCAGTTCACGGATATCATTTTGTGCTTGGCTCTGTTAATCCTCCCCATCATTATTATTGGTACAATAAAGAAAGGCAATTAAATGAATATAAACTCTAATAACATCATGTTTTAATTAAATATAAAGTGCAATATTGCCAGTCCACTAAACCTTCTATTACACTGCTTTTACTTTTTAACACACAGATAAAATTTATTTGAGTCCTAAAATCATATAAACAATAAAACTGTAATATATATCATTATATTAAAAATAACTTGTTTATAAATATAGATAGTGCAATTGAATTCCTAATTAAAAATGGTGTTTATAGGAAGAAGTTAACCCCTCATGAAACAGCCGAACACCAGTTACTGAATACTGATACCTGGTTGTCTGCTTTCACATGCAGTAATAGGCTAGAAAAGCTTGTTTGCTCATTCTTTGAAAATGCCCATGTCAAGTAGACACCTACATAAGTGACTGTGTTATAGGGTATGTCCACCCCCAAAACTAAAATTGCCTATTGCTGCTCCCAATTAGTATTGTTAAAAAATCCTTACCTTCCTGCTCCTTATGGTTGTGCTGCAGTTCCTGATGAAAGTCCAGAAAAGGAAAGAGTAGGAGCTGTCTGTGTGTAATTTGGTGCCTGCTACTTCCTGCTCCCCTTAGAGGAGTCTGGCATGCGCAGTTAAGCTCTCCATCCCTCCCCCCTCTGGATCCCTCAGTGCTGCATAATGATTTCTTAACCAAATAATTTTCATACATTGTAGGAGACCCCCCAACCCTAAACGCCAGCTTGAAAAAATTAAATCAGCACAGAAATAGACTTACCCAACTTCGATCGCTCGTCTCCCTCTACCGACTGGCAGTCGCGTATGTGATTGGCTGCCAAATGCAGACGTGGCTGCTGTTCTGGCCCCTTCTGCTCTTCTGTTCCTGGAAGTAGCAGAAGAGGCAGAGACAGAGGAAACCAAGGTATACATATTTCTGTAATTATTTTTACGTTTTCAAGCTGCAGTTTAGGGTTGGGGGGTCTCCTACAATGTATGAAGATTATTATTATGGGTTTTTTTTGTATTTGGGGCTGTAGATACCCTTTAAAGGAAATTTACTTGCAACATTGCCTAATGCTATTCTAAGAATAAAAACTGACCAGTCATCTAAATAAAAACCTTCTTTAATTTTACATTCAAGAAAATTTTAGCCATGCACTAGCCACATCCCCCATGCCAAACTATATTTCTTCTCTATTTTGGTCTGCAAACTAGGACAATGCCACCTATGCAAGGCCAGTTTAAGGAAATATAATATTGGCTTGCATCGAACTATGCTTTACATACATACGTATTGGAGTTTCATTAAAGGCATACGTCCATCCAGTCCAACCTTTACAGCTTTACCAAGAGCCCTACCTAACAGTTGATCCAGAGGAAAATAAACCAGCTGAAAAGGGGGAGAAAATTCCTTCTTGACTCCAAAAGGCATTAGGAAAGTATCTTTAGATCAACAAGAACTATATTTATACCAGTAATTCACAATATTTTTGAACTTTAGAAACGTATCCAGCCCACTCATAAAGATATTTAATAAACTTGCCATTACCACATCTGCTGGGAGACAGTTTCACTGTTCTCACTATAAAGAAACTGTCCTAGCCTGAAGATGAAACTTCTTTTCTTCTAATATTAAAGGATATCCACGAATCCTCTGAAATAACATATTAGTGAACAATGTACCAGAGAGTTTATTGTATGATCCATTAATATTTTTATAAAAAGTGATCATATCCCCGTGCAATCACTTCTCCAATGTAAACAGCCCTTGTGTCTAAATACATTGTAAAATGTCAGAAAACTATTAGTAAAAAGTTTCTGAGCTGTTAACAGTTCCATGGATAGTACTTAAAACATATATTGCCGAAAAAAATTGCACCAGTGTGTTAGCCTATTACTATGACTATGCTGAACATTTGTCATGGTGACAGACAAAATTTGCCTGTAAGTTTTATTTTAACATTTTTCTTTAGTATACTTGCATGGCAGGACATTTATTACAAAAGGAAAATTAATTCGGATTATACATTAAAAGGCATGTCCACCCATGACATGGTGATTTGTCAGTAATCTGCCCGCAAACCCAACTGCTATTACTTGCACGTGTAACTGTATATTTAATAAGTTCTATTCTTATCTGGCAAAGATATCTGCCTCCTCCCTCTGCTCAAAGAGTTTTTCATATGTTTGAGCATGTGCAGAGGAGGCAGCCGGTGAAACAGCAATTTCTGGCCGTGATTTCAGTTGCCACAGCCTTAAATGACTGCATGGAGAGGTCAGCATATTATGCCAGAACCAGGACAATTATTTTTAAATATCTGGTTAGTAATGCCAGTAATAAAGTGCAAAATATATCAGTTGGGGTTGGGCACATGTAACTGCAAATGTACCATTTTGTTTTAATGATGAACATGCCCTTTAATGGGCATGTCCACCCTCAAATTAATATTTTATGTATGTTACGCAAACCAAAAGATGCTCCAAAGATGCTTCTAAAAGGACGTAGAGACCTTGATCCCTCAACAGAATGTTAATCCACTTCTGCTGCAAGCTAGTTATAAGTGCACACAGAAGGGGCTGCTTTGGTAACAGCCATCAATCATACCGTAAAATTATTGTTGCAGTTTTGACTGACAGACATTTTGAGGGTGACATGCCCTTTAGGGTTAAACCTAATTTTAAAGGGTATCTCCACCCCAAAATGTATTTTTTTCCTGTAGTGTAGGGACCCCCTTCCCAACCATAACCCCCAGGTTTAAATTGTAAAAAGTGCAGAGAAACTTACTTACCAAGCTTCGTTCACTCGGCCTCTGCCACTAATGCTACTTCTGGGAACTGAGAGTCAGCCAATCACAGGCGCAGCTGCCAGCTCTTGAGAAAGACGTCGGAACAAGGTCTGGTTAGTCTGTTTCCATGCACTTTTTTACAATTTAGACATGGTGGTTAGTGTTGGGAGGGGGGTCTCTAAGCAACAGAAAATAATTACATTTTTAAACAAACATTGCAGGGACAAGAGATCCAGAGAGTGAGGGATCCCCTGGACAGAGTCCTTCAGGAGGACAGGACAGGGGCAGAAAAGGGGCAGAAACCTTTTTACACACAGGAAGGTTCTTACTCTTCAGGACAACCATAAGGCTGGGTACACATGGGGCTATTTTTTGTCCCAACCGAGCATTCGGTCCTCGCACGCGTTCGGCCGGGACAAATGGCTGTCAATTGCGGCAATAGTGGACGTGGCCACTTACCATAGGGAACTGCACGATCGGTCGTGATTTACCAATGGACCTGGTCACCCATTCATGTTATTCGGATGAACGGGCGACCAAACCCGGTCACGGACAGCCGCCCCACACCACCAGATATTTCTGACCAGGCGATCTGCTGGTGTGTACCCAGCCAAAAGAGCAGAGGAGAAAGGTAAGAATTTTTTATCACCAGACAGTGGGGCCAGCAGTGGGTTAAATTTTAGTTTTGTGGTGGACATGCCATTTAAATAAGAACAGTTTCTATAAAATGATATCTACTAAATAACTAACCTCTCTTTTTAGGAATTTTTCTAACCTATCTGGGAATGGGGGAGTATATCTAAACAGTAATCAACAATTCAGATTAAAATAATCTTAATTTAGCAAAAATCTCAAGATGAAAATATTTTAAAATTTTATATAGTAACACAGCACTTTCTTATACTCTTAAAGGGCAACTATAGTGAAAAAAAAACTTTGTCTATATACAATGTACAGATCACTTAGTATAAGCTGCCTTACTTTCATGTTGCTGTGTGGCTTCGTTTCTTCACACTGGCAGAAGTTTGTACCAAGCTGTGTAGTCCTCCTCCCCTCTCTGTCTAGTCCCCCTCAAGCAGTAAAGGGTTGTATGAAAAGTCCGGGCATGCTCAGTTGAAAGGACTTTAAATGAAGTGCTGACATCCTGTTGACCCCTCCCTTTCAGAGCTAGACTGCAGGCAAGCAAAGTGTGGGAGAAAGTAGCAATATGCTGAAGGGAGAGGCAGAGGGGGAGAGAGGAGGACAAGTGGTGCTGAGACTCTTTACAAGTTACAGAGCTCTGCCTGTTCTCTAAGTTTGCTAATTGTTTTTTGTGTACCTAAAGTTCATATCTCTCCCCCTGCTTAGCTGAGATCATAATCACTAAAGACAGAGTCAGTGTAGCAGCAGCTGTAGTGAGACCTTCACAAACACAGTGATACTGCTTGTTGTCCTGATACATTTTAGTTGCTTTAGTCTATATATTTCATAGATTGCTCTTGTTTGGTATATAGTCTGTATTACTGTATTATTACATACTAGACATTAAGCCCACTACAATAACGGGTGCTAGAAGCACAGAGTGCCCCCTTAGCGTCCCAAGGCCATAGTCCTCCTCCATGTCCCAAGGCCAGAGTACCCTCTTAGTGTCCCAAGGCCAGAGTCCCCCCTGTCCCAAATTCAGATGCCCCCCTCTGTCCCAAATCCAGCCCCCCCTCTGTCCCAAAACCAGGGCTCCCCCTCTGTACCAAACCCAAGGCCCCCCTCTGTACCAAATCCAGGCCCCCCCTCTGTCCCAAATCCAGGGGGCCCCCTTTGTCCCAAATCCAAGGGCCCCCATCTGTCCCGAATCCAGGGCCCCCCATCTGTCCCAAATCTAGGGGCCCCTCTGTCCCAAATCCAAGGGCCCCTGTCCCAAGCAACCTTACCTGCAGTCTGTTTAATTGCTGTTCTCCCTCCGTGTGTTTCCTGTGTTTCTCCCTCTAGTGGGGAGTCAATAGGAACTGCAGAGACTCTCCCTCTAGTGGTGAGTCAATAGGAACTGCAGAGACTCTCCCTCTAGTGGTGAGTCCATAGGAACTGCAATGACACACACACACGGACACAGGGACGCACACTTAGGGTTTTATTATATATGATGATACTGTATTAGCGTTTACTTGGTGATGTCCATTTGAGTCACTGGTTTTGTATGTATACAAGATTTTTTTTGGGGGGAGGGGCTGTTTTATGTGTTATGCTCATATTGCTGGGTTAATGGTTTATTGATTGTGTTTAGCACTACAGTATTTAACTATGTGTTGCACATGGTACATATAGTGTGGGTGAGGGAGTGTGAGACAGTACTGCATGGGAGCTATCGATTGTGTGGGTGTGTGCCCTTGAGTGACAAATGAGGTGTAGCAGCTCCTACAAATCATATTCAAAGGCTTATATCTATAGCTCCAAATGGTCTATGAAGAATTTAAAGAAACTAAAGGTACCCTGGTGGTTGGGATGACATTAGAAGGATACATTAGAAGGAATTAAAAAAAAATTCTCACTATAATTGCCCTTTAATTTCTCAATCAGAGTGTAAAACAAAGTATAAAATTATCCACATTTTTCATAACTAGTATAACCCCCAGAAATAAAATAACTGTGTTAATACAGAAAAAAAAGGGTTATTATAAATTGCCCAAATTTCCATTACTGGAAACAATTCTTCCCAACCAACACTGTATCATTTGTATGTTGATCTGTCCCCTATTTCTTTAGATATCCAATCTAAAACATTTTACATATGAGCTGTCAAAGCTCTGTGAGTAGTTTTACTGTAGCTGGAATAGTGACAGAGTTTTGGCAGTTGGAATACTATGTGCTGTTGGTTTGTGGGGGAAAAGTCAGGTCAGGTGGAAGTGGGAGTGGTTAAAAGAGAGAGGAGGGATACTGCTCCTAAACAAAATGTGTGCTGGATTGAAGACCTGCAGCAACACACACACACAGTAGTAAGTGCTACTTACATGTATTCAATTATAGATTAAGCTGAGGCAAATACATTTTTTTTCAGTATAGTGTCCCTTTAAACAGTTATCAACTATTATCATTAATCTGGTAACACAAGGGGTTAATATAAGAAATTTATATTGAACAGTGGTGGGGATAAGTAACCTAGGAAACTAAGCGAACACCTGGTCCAATATTTTGGTAAAGCCAAAATTTCAGCTTAAATTTACTGTGCAACCTATCCTTTTTAGTGGGGAAAAAAGTCAATACATTTTAGCCAATCATGTGGTTTTCTATAGGCCATTGTTTAGTTGTGCGCTTGTATTCCAGACAAACTGGTGATTTTTCGATTTACAGATCAGTAAACCAAACAGACCAAGTACAACGGGCACTTCACCTGTAAAAAAAAGGGTACTATAATAAACTGTTAAAATAATTTTTAAAAAAAGCACCCACCTAAATGTTTATGATTTAGGAAGTTCAAAATGAGCAGTACAAAATGGCAATTAAATGTGTTCCTTAAGGTTTTGCAATTTCAGGAAGCATTTTTACAATATTATTTTGTCACAGGGTGGCGCTATTGGTGCTGCAGCCTGTAGAACTGCCAGTACATATTACAGCTCATTAAAACATATCTACACTCTAAAAATTAGCTGATTAAAGGGTATGTCCACACTTAAAACTGTTTTTTGATATAGCCTTCCCCCTGGTCTCCCAGCCCCAACTGCTTCATTTTTAGGTTTAGAAAGTGCCCCAAACTTTTACTTACCTCCCCTCTTTCCTCCACAGCGCTGCCGGCCCTCTGCTTGCGAGAAAATGCAAGCAGAGGGGTGGGACCGGCAGTCGCGTCTGTGATTGGCTGAGCGGCAGCCAATCACGGACGTGGCTGCCGGTCATTCAGTGCAGCGGAGGAAAGAGGGGAGGTAAGTAAAAGTTTGGGGCACTTTATAAACCTAAAAATGAAGCGGTTGGGGCTGGGAGACCAGGGGGAAGGCTATATCAAAGGGGATTGATGCTAGGGGGAGGGAATCCGGAGGGGGAGGGTGGGGGAGAAGGGCTGCAGTACGCATGCCAAACTTCTCCCAGAGGCCAGGTAGGAGGCAGAGTCCTAAATGGACTCTGCTATCCTCCTGGTGGGCAGTTTTTGGGACTCTGGGGGGGACTACAGGAGAACCATATGGAGCTGGGATGTGAGGTAAGGATTAAACTACACTACATGATGGGGCCAGTAGTTGGGGGGATTATAGTTTTGGGGGTGGACATGCCCTTTAAAAATGTAAAGTACCTGGGGCAGGGAGGTCGGATTGATTATTCCTACCTCACAATATCATTTTGTTGCGGAGCTGCAGCACCAACAGTTTTCATTTGCCAGGTTAGGCCTGGACTATATAGATAGTGCTAAAGCTAGGAGGAAGACTGTCAGAATCAGTTTTCTTTGGGCTGATGCTCCTCACAGAAACATTATTGGGAGTTAGGAATTACCAATCCTATATCCCTGTCCCAAGTACTTTTCAGTTTAACTGTTTTTCAAATAAACTTTAAACACATAATAGTTTTCCTTTAACAATCCCCCCCTTAGGGCTCGTTCACACTAGAAACTGACAGAAACGCACAGAATGTGCCCTCTCTCCTTCTCCTCACTGCCTGGCCTTCTGCTTGCATGGAACTACTAGCAGGGGGCCGGACCGGCAGCCACATCCGTGATTGGCTGCCGGCAGTTCAGAACGCTGGAGGAGAGAGGGATGGTAAGTAGAGTTCGGGGGAGTCTCTGGAAAATATATTATAGTGGTTGGGACCGGGGGAACTAGCTCTACTTTATGTACAAGGGGTTTTACACTAGGAGGAGGGAGAACAAAACGTGTGGGAGAGGGAGGGGGTGAAGGGCTTCTCTGAGCAAGCCAAAAACCTCTGAGAGGACAGCTAAGAGTTGGAAACAATTTACCTGGTGGGCATTTTTCTGGACTTTGTGGGGAAATTACAGGAGAACCATTTGGAGCTGGGATGTAAGGTAATGATTATTATGCACTACAGAGTGGGGCCAGTAGTGGGGGAAATTATAGTTTTGGGGGTGGACATGCCTTTTAAGAATACATTTATAAAATTTATTATTATTATTGTGGATTTATATAGCGCCAACATCTTCCGTGGCTCTTTACACTAGCATTTATATACATAAGGAAAACATACATGTTACATACAAGGGTAGTGCAAGTAATACAAAGTGCATATAAATTAAGTGCTGGTCCAGCAGAATTCAGTGTGGTAAGTTACAGCATTACTGTGGTACAATATGATGGATTTATGGATAAATGTATATGTGTGATATTCCTTGACACATTAGGAGTGAGATTCCCGCCCCTAAGAGCTTAAAATCGCAGCACTGTTTGCTGCTGGACAAAAACCTATTTTGCTATGTCTTTCTCACATCCTTCTGTAAAAAAATGTTTTGGTTACACATTTTATTACTGAGAATATTGTCACAGATTAAAGTCTGGTTATGAATACACGGACAATATAACCAAGTATGTGTGCAGACACAGTTCACCTGACAGCTCCATAAGTAGTATAGAATATAAAAATAATGAAAAGGTGGAAAGTTCGAAACTTCCATGAATCGCTCAAGTGGGTTGAGCCCTGTGTTAGGAATGTACACACTCAACACTGCCCATCCAGGCACAAGGGTAAGCTGTCACAAGTTAACTAAATGTGTTATGGTATCTTACTTACAGCATCTTGCATATATTTTAAGCTGAGCAAGATTGATGATGAAAAGTGGAAGTAGCAATTGACTGCACCACTGTGTAGCTCATCGAACCAGTCTTAAAGGAGAACTAAACCCAATTTTATATACTCCAGAATCTGAAAACAACCCCCCTAAAAACACCAATAAACTATAAAATGCCACTTTAGTAAACTCTGTTAAAGTAAATTAAAGTCTGTTAAGAACTGGATGAAGTATCTGTGTGTATGTTCAGTGTCAGACCACACCTCCTGACCTCAGTCACATGCTTACTTGCTTTATCTGTCCTGTAAAAGGATTGGCTAGAGATTATTAATGGGCGTGACTAACTGTAACACGTTTGTGCCATAGCACATAGCACGATTGTAATGTTGAATGGAGCAACAGTTTAACCTGCCATAATTCCCACATTTCCATAGATCATGTTTAAAGGACATCTATAGTGGGAAAATGATTTTTTTTTTCTTTCTTTCCATGTGTTCTATAATTCACACACCCCCTAGAGTGTCTTCACTTTTTTCAGATTCCCTCTCTGTCCTGAGATACACCAGTTAGAAGAATACGTGATTGCATTCCTTTACTCCTACTTGGACTGATTGCACTAGATTGCTCAACCAAACATATACTTTGCTGCAGATGTTATTTTTTCATTTTAATTAATGTGTTAGCTATTGTTAAAAGGCATTTCATACGGTTAGGATTAGCTTTAGATAGTTTGTTAGGTTAGGCTAGGTTAGACTAGTTAAGTAAGGGTCCTGTTTAAAGAGTCTACCTTGACGTGGTGGCAGGCACTATTGGGCAAAATTCTTTATTCTTCTGTTATTATGGTGTGGATAAATGTATTTTAAAAGAGACTGTGCAAACAAATGATGCCAAATGTTCAAAATGACAAAATGGCTAGCTGCGTTCGCACCCACAAAGCCATGCCCCACCTAAAAGCCACTAACACTCACAAGCCACGCCCACTCGGTTTCGCTGGCGGTGTGCTATGCGGGCCGCATATAGGTGGCAATCGAGGTGTCGCTCAGGTGGCAAAAACCTTAGAGGCACCCCTGTATTCAACTGAAATTTACTGTACAGTTTCATTTTCTCCATAATTAAAAAAGAAATAGGGCACAGTTACAACGCTTTCCAAACCATAAAACATAACTCATAGCCTGGTTACCTGATGTTTCCTCAGATGGTCTATTAAACTGAAGTTCAGTTTGTGTGTTTTGCCTTTCAGAGTATATCCAGATGCTTCCTGTGATTCTACAATGTTACTCAATCAAACACCCATTCTTAATATCTAACCAGAATACAGGCATTGTCCAAACCAGCCCTGCGATACTAAAACCTGCCAATGCGTTAGTAAAAATATAGTCAAAACTAAACAATGTCAAAACAGAGAGAATAACACACAAAGCAATTAGCCATCTACATGTTTTAATATTTCACATTAAAAGGAGCATTTAGGGGCACATTTAATAAAACTTTGCTTTCAGTATAATCTTCAGCAGAGGCAAACATTTTGCAGCAAAATGTAAAGCTAATAACAATGAAAATGTGTTGAAAAGTAAGGGTTAACCCAGTGCAGTAGTGTAAAAAAAATGCTAACACTCTCAGAACATGTTTGGTTCTTAAGTTAAATTGGTTAGCTAATTTGTCTGGGTTTTTTTTAGTACGGCCAAGTACACACCCAGATTGACTGTCTACCCCAATATTTCGATTTGGAATATCGATGGACATTATTAGCTGACAGACCACGGGAAACTGTTGTCCAAATATGCCAAAAGTTCGATGGTAAATTTTGGCGGACCACTTGTGTTTAATAGGACATGCAATTGGTTGCGACAAATTGTCAAGATCCATGTGTACCAGGCATAAAACATATGTTAAATAGTTTAAAACTCACTCAGGCAATTTTTTTTGGAATAGGAGAACACACCTATCACACACATCAGTATAGCTAAATCCCAGCCTTAGGGAGGGTAACACAATATGTTAAAAGAACCTTCCATATACAAAATATACCTATTACCATGTCAGAAAAGTCCCCAAAATATATTTTAACCTTCTTGGAAATGGGCAGTATTATTTTTATTTTAAAAAATGAATGAATTTTTTTGTGGGCAAAATGGCTTTCTAACACTTGCTGACCTTATAAACTGTGCTAATCAAAAAAGTAAAGAAAACTGTATAATAATAAAAAAACATTTTGCCATAAATATTTCTTTTAACATTTATTCACTGATCCCACTTTTGTTCAGTGGAGTGGATCAGGTAATGAAGATGTGCTGCTTGCTATTTTTGCATATCAGCTTCTTACATTAGCCTGCTGACTCCAGCTTCCCTTCCCAGAAGAAAAAAATGTTTGTTTTTTATGTTTGAAAAAATATTTAAGAAAGAACTTTTTCAAAGCGAAACATGCTTTGCTGTACAATTGATATTTCCTTTTAACTCCAAAATGTATATTTTAACAGACATGTTTGAGAAAATCACCCTGAAGAACTACATGCCAATAGCAGACATCCCACCCTGCCTCTTCGTTCTTCTGGGCAGGGTGTGCGAGGGGGCATGACGTCATTGACGTCACGTAGTTGGCGGGGCATACACGCTAGGGGTAGGGAGGCGGGGTTAGGGGAGGGGTGTGGACGTAGCATGGGCGGTCCAGGGGCGTGACAAACATAAAGGGGGCGTAACTGGGAGGAGATTCAGGACTCCTCTCCATTGCGGGAGATCGGGGTGGTCTCGCGGGAGTGCGGGAGACCACCTCGATTTGCAGGAGACTCCCGGAAGATCCGGGAGTAGTGGGATACCTGCAATAGAAAACAAGAGGAAATGCTAATTAGCTGCCTGTGTGACAATAATAAATGCTATATACATAATTTATTTAGTTTTTGCAACTGTAAAGGGACAGTTCAGTGGAAATGATCAATATTTGTTAAATTGTTAGTTTGTGTAATGCCTTCTTAGTTATTCTACATGTTCTCTCCCATTTTGAAAAATCAGTTGATTTCATACCCTTTGCTGTTCCCTGCTGTTGACATTAGTGAGCTGACATTCCAGGTTATAACAGTCCTTCTTCCCAGGATGCACCACATCCTTGGAATGTTCCTAACAGTAATTTCTACTGATTGGCTGTTGGATGGGTCAAACATGTTTAGATCTCTACTGAGCAACTGAATAAACCCAGGCGCTGGGTAAAGGGCAAGACCATAAGGGTCTCTAATAGGGGTCCTGTAAACAGGAAGTCAGTATATTGGTTGCAGTTATTTATACACAGACACAATGCTGAATGGGCAGATTAAGGTCATTAGGATGAAAAAATACTGCTCTTTTTTCTGAAAAGCATATGTATTTGCACTGAACTTCCCCTTTAAGTCTTCTGGGCTTTATAATTTTCTGTTAATTTCTATTATGGTGACAGATTCATTCTCACTGACTTAATAATAATAATATAAAGCGCCAGATTAGCACAGACAGACCTCGGCTTATTGCCAAATGCAAACTCCATGTTTGATAGTTACCGTTAAGGTAATACCAGTAATATAATTGTATCCTCTAGCAATACTTTCTTTTTAAATAAATGTGTGTTAATGTGAAATATTCACAGTGTAAAGTAGGCCTATGCACTCCAATACAAGCAGTAAAGACTGCAAATTAATTTACATGCTGGGTGCTCCAGTCACTGTAGCCAACAGTCCATATACGCATATAGATAATCACCGGGCACACCAGTCTTAGGTGCAAAACCAAATTTATGGTGATTATCTATATGCATTAATGTGAAATAGGATGCACAGGTTAAAGCAAAAGGGAAATAGGACAGATTAGAACATAAATACAAAAATGCACATCAAGCTGTACTGTAAGTTTAACTGTGCTGGTAATTTGTTTCCCAATAGCAAAACAGGAAAAGGGGTTTAAGCATAAACTGCAGAATGTTATATAATAGAAGGTGCCAAATTTAATGTTAAAAAGAAAATAAATATGTGTTTGAAATCGTTTTCTTCCCAAAAAGAGCATTTTAATGATTCTTTTTCCCACTAATAGCATCCTGTTTCTATGAGCAGGAAGGGGTAGTGCACAGCTAGCATGGTAAGATTGCTTCCTATATAATCAGGGTCAATGTCCACTATGAACTGTAACAGAGAAGTTATTGTTTATCCGAATCACACAGAAATTCTGCTTTGAATTGCTGCTAACAGACACACTTCACTGAAAACTAGACTGATAATCTGCAATTCCAGATTTGCAATTGACTTCCTTTTCCTGCTTCCTTGTACTGGTCTAGATATAAACATTTCCTTTATCTAATACAGTTGGCAGTTACAACAGAAAAACAATTAACATTTATGCTGTCTGTGATGTTCAAACATTTACTTGGTGCCTTAGTCCTAGACTGGTGCTGTGATTTTGTAGGTCACCAAAACTAAAGCCCCTTGTCTGGTATCACTGCCAAATAGGTTCTCTGTACATATCACTGCTTCAAAATAGGTTCTCTAAGGGCACGGCCACACAGCAACGCAATCACACACGGAATCACATGCGATTTCATTGCGTTTGCGCATGCGTATTGGAAACCGCATGCGATTGCAATTTAAAATTCGGAGCACAAATCGCAATCGCACCGCACCTGAAAACGTGCGTTTTTGGTGCATTGCTGCGATTCCAATGATTTGAAAAAAACGCAAGCGCAAACGCAAAAAAATCGCAGCAGTGTGGCCTAGCCCTAACAGTACATGGGAACACAGAATCAAGTGGTTTAATCTCTGCCTCCTGTCTTTCCTCGGTGAGGGATGGTGACAAGCGCAGAGGAGCCCTTTCCCCCCCCACCCTCTCGATCCCTCTCTTGAAGTCCTTCATGTAGCGTTAAATGTATTATATATGTATTGTAGGGCATGCCCTCCCACCCCTAAATGCTATATTGCAAGTGTAAAAATAGAATCCAAACTATACTTACAGCTGCTCGCTTCAGCGTCGATCTCTATTGCTGGCAGCCACGGCTGTGATTGGCTGCTTTTCAGACAATCACAGCCATGGCTGCAGGTCTGGTCCCCTGCTTGTAGTTCCTGAAGGCAGGGAGCCGGACCAGAACAACACTGGAATGAGGAGATGTAAGTAGAGTTTGGATTCTATTTTTACACTTGCAATATAGTGGTTGGGGGTGGGAGGCCATGCCCTACAATATACAGAAAGTTAATATGGACCGTGGATATGCCCTTTGAATGACAAAAAACATGCATAGCAGAAAATACAAATTAAAGAATAACTACACTGGAAAAAGTAATGTGTTAAAATACATTAAAATTAACCAGGGCAGGGTTGGATTGATTATTCCTACATCCCAATATCATTTCATTGAGGAGTGCCAACATGAAGGAAACAGCTTCACGCATGTCCAGTTTTAATCTGCCAGGTTAGTGTCCTGGCCTTTTCTGAATTAAAGGGCATGCCCACCCCCAAAACTAAAATGTAAATAGTTTAAAGGCTATGTCCACCCCTAAATTCGAATTTTAATATTCTGCTCCCCCATGTCCCCCAGCCCCAACCGCATATTTTTTTTTTTTCAGAAAGCCCCCCAACTCTTACTTACCTCCCCTCGATCCCCGCCGCACTGCCGGCCCTCTGCTTGCGAAATGCAAGCAGAGGGGCGGACCGGCAGTCGCATCTGTGATTGGCTGAGCGGCAGCCAATCACGGACGCGGCTGCCGGTCATTCAGTGCAGCGGAGGAAAGCGGAGAGGTAGTAAGAGTTTGGGGAGCTTTTTAAAAAAAAAAACATGCGGTTGGGCTGGGGGACATGGGACAGAATATAAGAGGGTTTAATGCTAGGGGGAGGGATAGTAGAACGGGAGGGAGAGGAGGGGGAGAAGGGCTGCAGCACGCATGGCAGGAATCTCCGGGAGGCCAGGTAGCAGGCAGTGTCCTATATGACCTGCTAGCCTCCTGGTGGTCAGTTTTTGGAAATTTGGGGGGGACTACAGGAGAACCAGATGGAGTTGGGATGTGAGGTAAGGATTAAACTACACTACATGGTGGGGCCAGTAGTTGGGGGCTTATAGTTTTGGGGGTGGACATGCCCTTTAAATAAATCCTTGTCTTACATTTCTACTCCTTATGGTTCTCCTGCAGTGCCTTTTTAAAATCCAGGAAAGTAAATAGTAGAAGCTGTCAGTGAGTCATCCATTCCCTGCTATTTCCTTAACCTCAGTAAGGCAGTGACATGCACAGGTGACCCCCCCCCCCTTCTTCCCACCATCTGGATCCTTTGGGCATAAGGTAGGAACCCCCTATTTCTTTAAAAAAATTCTTAGATCGCTACTTACAGACCTTTCTCTCCCACAGCGTCTTTAATCACAGCAGCTGTGTCTGTGATTGGCTGCCTCTCAGCGGTTGGAGGTGGGCAGGGGGCACCTACCTTATTTCAAAATAAAATTTTTAGGGTGGACATGCCCTTTAACAAAAGCCAGGAGGAAACCTTGCAAATGTAAAACCAGTGTACAAAGCAATATTTTTTTTTGCAAGCCGTTCCTCAAGTGACCGATATTGGGGGGTAGGGATTCTCAATCCTACCTCCCTGCCTTTAGGAACTTTTCATTTTAACTCCTTTTAGAAAAAAAATCTTTCTGTGCACTATAGTTCTCCTGAGAAACCTTTACACAAAATTCTAGTAACAAAAAAGTTTTGTGCTTGTTATACAAAAGTAAGTGGGCTACTGCATATAACATTACATTAGAAAGTGTTTTGTTGGCCTTAAGACTTAAGGTAGCTCCCCCCCCCACACATACACACATTGTGCACCTGTCCAATATATTAACAAATTAAGAGCTGACTTAATTGTGTAGTTGACAAGTCGGCCTTCTGGAGAAATGTATGGTTCCAGTTTGTTGTTTTCCTATATTGCAGCTTCACTTGGATACTTTGAATAAGGTACATTGTTTGTATCCACTGCTAGAAATGGTACAGTGTGGTGCATCATGGGATAAGCATGTATAATGTAGCTTAGGATTTACAAGAAGGAAATAAAAACTCACACATTTATATATTCATATTTTTAGCAAATGTAGTGAAAATTTTGTAAAGAATATTTTCAATATGATTAAATATATTCTATTTTTAATGATAATATGGGGTTTATTTTCATCCCAAACAGCAAGTAATCGGGAATGTCTGCTATATTAGCTATATTACTCATTACAAATAAAGGGGGAGCTATTTCCTAACTCCAACCCTGGGAGTACCCATCTCTAGGAAAATATTGGTAATGTAGCAGCATACTCTGGTATATAATTAACATCCTAATTAAATATCTGTCTAATCTAGGGATGGGCAATTAATTTAACAAGGGGGCCACTTTAAGAACTGAGACGGTTGTGGAGGGCTGGAACAATAATTTGAACTCTGCCTGACATTAATTGATAAGCAATTAACTTCCCCTCCTACCCTCCGATAAACTGCTAGGTCCTCCTCCAGACCCATCACTACTCGGTATTGAATCAGTAAGAAGACACAATCTGCAAGGAGCATGTCTTCCCATTGGTAAGTCCTGCCATAGTCTGGGACTGTGGCAGGGCTCGTTCTAAAGGTGTCCATACAATGAATGGGCCAGATGGGAATTTCACATTGTAAGAACTGCTGCTAATGTCTTTAGACATTAATTTAAGAATGAGCGTTTAATCTATCTAATGACTGCCTAGTGTATGGCCAGCATAAGTAATTAAATCAGACCAAAGAAAATAGCAATTTAGGTCCTCACCTAGGTACTATTGACTGAGACAGGTTACTCAAAAGGGCTTAATTCCAAATAAATTTAATTTTTTCCCCCCCAAAGAGATTAAATTGTATTTTTTTTATTATCTGTAGTAGCAGTACTCAAAATACTACGAGTAGGTGTTTAATATTTTTTGTTCTATTCATTAATTTTAATAAACAAGGGCATGTTCACCACCTACAAGAACTGAACCCTTCTCATAGTGGTGCATGTGATGCATTTCTAAAGAAGGAGAGAACACTATAGGCACAATTATCAGGGTAACAACCCATGGGAAGGTGTGGAGAGGTCCAACTTACACTTCCTTCCACAGATACAGCCTCCCCAGGCAACAAATGAAAATGAAGTTTTGCTAGGGGGCATAAGGATTTTTAGTTAAGCCCCTGAATAATGCAATGCTTTATGCTACCTCTAGTTCAATACGAACAACAATTTATTTAGTAGGAAGCACTACTGCAATAATGTTTTGGTTTGTAAAACAATATGTAGATATTTCCTTTTTCTGTCCTTACTGCTGCTACATCTACTAAACCATTATATTGGAAAAACTTTAATCTTTATCAGGTGCAAACACTTCAATAAACCAAAACCAATTTGTGATACATTAAACAAAAGCATTATTAAACTTTTATGTGAATTATAAAACAAGCTAAATATGGAAATACTCCCAAATTCACCCAGAAAACAATGACTCTCTAGAGTGGAAAACAGGTGTTTCCAGCTTGGGTTATATTAAAAAAAATTGCCGTTCAAGTTAACATAAGTAAACACTGGAAACCATTTCATTTCGAGTGCTTCATGAACAAAACAGAACAGTCATAATTAATTCTCTATTAGCCATATACATTTCTAAAAAAGATGAGTCATAGTAATCATCCTGTATACCACTGTATAAAACATTATGCTGTTGACTTGATGCCTGAACACTCTTGAAGATAAAATTTAAACCATGCAAATATTTAAAATTATAATCTGCTTGAGTATATGACAACTGACTGAGGGAGAATATAGAATATATATGTGCTGGCCCATGGCTCATTGTTTATTGATCCGGCACATGAGATTGTTTGCCGAACCAGTTGGTCTTTGAATGTTCGTAGTTCTGGTTGTAGTGCCGGTTTGACACTGCCCCCTCCAACAGTCTAGGACTGTTCCAGTACTGGCCAATGGGAAGATGTGCTTCTTGCAAGTGCTGAACTATAGAGAAAGTGGGGCCAAAATTTTGAAACCCTGGAATGGGTATCTGTGGCTAACCCAGGGGTAAAGGACCTAGTGGTTATGGACTATAATTCTCCTTTAAGAGAAAAACACTAAGGGGCCAATTTACCCAGACTCGGTGGGCAAATATATGGAGTTAAAGTTGCGCTAACCGGTTCGTACTGAGTTACGCAAAAACCACCCAAGCATCCGACGCTCGCGATGCAATATGGCGCAGGATTTTAACATACGCAGATAGTTGTTGTTAAAATCCCGCAGTGGGTAAATCCCTTAACGAAATTTACTCACATCTGCAAACGCGATATTGAATGGTGAAAGGAGCATTTACCCAGAACTATAGTGGCTCTGGGTAAATGAGCCTGTACCTTTCCAAGATTGAAGCTGTTTATTGCTCTTTCCTATGCACAAAATATATTTCTTTAATTGTTATTTGGGAGAGCCAGCAAAGTAAATAAAACAACTAAAAGCAAAAGAACACATGTGCAATCCTAAAATTAACACCTCTAGTCTTAAGCCTGCAAAAACAATTTTGTCACTGCTATAACGAATGAAAAGCTTTAAAAAAATCAATTGTTAAAGAGAATAGAAGTATAATTGACAGACATTGATATTTAAAGTATAACTATCATGTGTATAAAGTTTATTTGAAAAACAGTTAAACTTAAAAGTATATGGGACAGGTATATAGGACTGGTAATTCCTACCTCCCACTATTGTTTCTGTGAGGAGCACCAGCCCAAAGAAAACTGCTTCTGTCAGTCTTCCTCCTGGCTTCAGCACTATCTTTAATACAGGAATAGTCCAGGACTAAACTGGCAAATGAAAACTGCAGGTGATATAGCCCCTTAACGAAACAATATTGTGAGGTAATTGTTTAATAATAATTTAATAATAATCAATCCGACTATCCTGACCCATGTACTTTCCATTTTTATAAAGTACATTTTTAGAGTATAGTTATCCTTTAAAAAAATGCTGGAGAACACAGGAGTTAAAGGACAATTATACTCACCCTGGGTAAAAACTAATGAACACAGAAGAGGAGCGGAGGGAAGGGGAGTATAATTGTCCTTTAAGTTCACTGAATTCCAAACACCAATGCTGATAACTGCAAGAATAAGTTTCTGACTCCATAAATTGTAAGTTTAGGATGGAAAAGTATTTTATGTTCAAATGTCTTATCTTTGTCTGTTTTGAAAGTATCCTGAAATGTTACTGTAAAAAAGTCACATTAAAGAACCAGCAAGCATGATATTGTATCTCATGTGGTAACTGCATGTGTGACATTTGCAAAACTCACCTCCGCAAGTCACTCTAACCCTAACAAAATTTTAGTAGTGACTTTTCTTTTATACACTAACATTTCCTCGGTTGTGTAATGTAAAATTTCCTATTTTACAATGAATAAATTGCTTCAGGGACCATGGAGACAAAGGCAAGTATAAAGGGTTTGGGGGGTGGGGTTATTAACTTGATTATTAATTGTGTTGATTGGGGTTAAATGTCAAACAATAGAATGCACAACTAAAGAACAGATTCACCAGGTGGATTCATCGACACCTGACCCAAACGCTCATACAGCTGACCGAGTACCCATACAACTCATAGTCAGCCAAAACACCTGTTCTGTATCACTCATTTGTACGGATCTTAAGCAATGAGAAAGAATTATAATGAAATTAAACAAGTGAATGTTTTTTGGTTGTAGGGGGTGCAAGTTTAATACACATAATATGCAATTTGTATGATTGGCATGCTTTAATTTGTATAAATTAATTTCCAATACTGCATCTAATATTTGCACTACCCAGGTGGCCTACCTGCCAAAAAATAAATCAATCATGGCAGTTTATTTTGCATGCCATTTAAAAGTACGGGCAACAACATGGCCTAAATGTAAAATAATCTGCATTCAGGTTCTTTTCACGTATTATAAACCTTGCAGTGAACACACCTATGGCAATGGTTGAATCCACTGCCAATGCAGAAAATGTTTACAGGAAACAGTTGTTTCCAATTGTGCAGTTAGAATTTTTTTAAAAGCCCCAGACTGGCCTTACAAAACAAGGATAGTTTACAGATATGCCCTTATAATAAGGCTAGGCCTTCATACTAGCCACCTGAAAATATTACATCTAGGGCCATTAACTACAATTTAATCACCTAGCAATCTCTCTCTGCCAAACAAATGGTGTTGGAAGATAGCCAAGAAATAAAACTGCAAATGAGACATTAAGGGCTAGGCCACACTAGCGCGTTTCGCGCTCGCGTTTGCGCCCGCGATTTTCGCTAAAATGGAAATCGCGGGAACGAAAAATTCCCGCGATTTCCGATGCGCATGCGATTGCGCGTCCGTTCGCGTTTTGGTTACGCATGCGTTCACCATTTTTGGTGCGTTAACGCATGCGTGTCCATAACGCGAAAAGGCGAAAACGCAAGCGCAAAACGCGAAACGCGCAAGAATCGCACACACAATCGCGTGCGATAAAGCTCGCGATTTTGTGCGCGATTCCTGTGCGTTGCAGTGTGGCCTCACCCTTAGTTCTGATCACCACACTGATTTTTAGCACATTTCAAGACGATAAATATGTCCTTAAAGCACAGCCATTATAGACTGAAAACTACTTTTTTAGAAATTGTTTTCACTTCACACCAACCAGGCACAGTGCAGCAAATATACCCAGCATTACTATTGGAAAAGCAGGGGAAAAACCTGCAAATCACAGCAGTTACAGCAGCTAAACCGGCACCTTACCTAGCCACGCTCCCATGATGCCGTAACTGCATCATTAGGACTGTTGGTAAATCACGGCCAATCGAGTGGTTCCCTATGGGATTGCACAATCGGTCACGCGAACCGACAATCTTTTGTTCTGGCCGAGTGAGCGCTCAGTCGGGACAAAAAGTCCCCCCGTGTGTATCCAGCTTAACTTGTGGCTAGGCCCCATTGGGCCTTAATCTGCCTCTGGTTAATGATCTACAAACAAGTACAAAAATATGTAATGCATCTATTGGCAACATTGATGTTAAGTATGCATTGTTGGTCTGGACCAGGTGATTAAACAATCAAACTAAGGTAAAATCTAAATTGCATATTAATCCAAACTACTAGTAGCTAATCATTTGCTAATTCACAGATATACAATAAAGGCTGACCTGGAATATCTGTGTCTGGAGTTTCCCATCTTTATATCCTCACATAAACATTATTTTATTTTATAGATAGGTATTGGTTCAGAGAGCATGGCAAGTATGCAACATCTTCTACATGGCAATATATTTTTAGATCAAGTTTAAAACTAGATATTTCTAAAACTAAAACATACTCCTTGTCTAAATAGTAATTAGACCAGCTGCATAACGCCTGTACACTGAGTCAGTATGTTTAAACAAAATAATGTAACCCTTTAAATGAAAAATGAACTACCCCTCAAAAGGTATCAAGTTCCTAAATTTGCTATGAGTGTTTTCTTTCACAGATAGAAGTTCCTGCTAGAAAGGATGCTTTGTTGGATCTGGAAATAACAAACATTGTAAACTCATTATGGAGATGAAAATAAAGGGAAGCTTAGAGAATATGTTACATATGTTGCAAAAAAAGTGCACTGGGTTAACAAAGACTTAACTTTAGGAAAGCAAATTTTATGCTATTAAAAAATCCTTTCAACTGGTAGACAGGGTGATGCATTTAGCTTATGGAATGCAGTTAAAGCTTCTTAGAAGGTATAGCATTTACTTACGGCTACCATGGTAACATGGAAATTACACAGAAGCAGATATGAATGAAACTGGTTCAAAACAAATAGAAGACTCAGGCATATATCAAACTGCTAGAAACTCATTTTATTGCGACATATTTCAGATCATGTGTCATCCTTTCTCAAGCAACTTTCATCAGTGTAACACCTTGTTAAATACACATCCAAGCTCAACCTCCTATAGTGTCCCATAGTGTCCAAAAATCAGTGGCATAACTACTGGCCTTGCCACCCTGGACGCTAGTAGGGCCTGCCACAAGCCCAAGAACCCTTCTGTAATCAGCCATTTTTAAACAGCTGATCGCGCATATAAATGAATCATTCGCACGATCGGCTGTTTAAAAGACCGGATCAACTTCCGGTTCAGCTCCGGAAGTTCGGGTCCAGTCTTTTAAACAGCTGATTGCCTGTATGTTTCATTCATATATGCGATCAGCTGTTTAAAACGGCTGATCGCGGAAGGCATCTTGGAATCTTGAAAGGGGGGAGGGGTTCAGGGGCCTCCATTCTCGTAGGGGGCCCAGGCACCTGCAGGTATGCCCTTGCCAAAAATGTAAAGTACTTGCCATCCAAGTTCACTCACCTTCTGGGAACGGAAGCTCAGAAGAGGCGTGACCAGCAGCCGCGTCTGTGATCAGAAGGAGCCAAGGGAATGAAGGAGCTCACGCAAGCACAGGGCGAACATACAAATTTCAAGAATATGTAAGCAGGGCTCAGAGCTGCAAGACAACAGTACTAACTATTGAGCCACCACGCTGCCGTACATACATAGAATAAATATATAGATGTGCAGTACAAAGTGTGCTGAAATCGGTGTAACCCTAATTTGTGTGTGATTTGTTTTTCTTTAAAATGGTAATGAAGAAAAGCAGATATTTCACCACACCCTGCACAGCAATACTTCTCTAAATTGTTTAGTATTTGAAGGGCATGTTAAGGTGTTATACTGAGGATCACAACAGTGTCACATTATTTTTATACCAGCCAATGTTCAGTTTTAATGTGGTAAATCTAATGAAAAACAGTACTGTACTGAATATATGTTGCTACATTTAACTACCTTTAAAGGGGAAGTTCAGTGCAAATACATATTCTTTTCAGAAAAAAGAGCAGTACTTTTTCATCCCAATGACCCAATTAATCTGCCAATTCAGCATCTCGGTGTATAAATAAATGCAACTGAAATACTGACTTCCTGTTTGAAGGACCCCCTAGTAGACCGTTATGGTCTTGCCCTTGACCCAGCGCCTGGGTTGATTCAGTTGCTCAGTAGAGATCTGAGCATCTTTGACCCATCCAGCAGCCAATCAGTAAAAATTACTGTTAGGAACATTCCAAGGAAGTGGTGCATCCTGGGAAGAAGGACAGCAGGGAACAGCAAAGTATAAAATTTAAAAAAAAAAGTATAACTCATTTTTCAAAATGGGAGAGAATATGTAGAATAACTAAGAAGGCATTACACAAATATTGATAATTTCCAATGAACTGTACCTTTAAAATGACTCCAGCTGCAGTCTATTCAAAGTTACAGCAGTATATAGGGTGTTTTTTTTTCTTGCTAGTACTGTGAGCTGTGACACCACCAGCACCTCTGCTTCATCAGCTGCATCATAATCCCTGCCCCCTAAATTATGCCCCCTAATCCCTGCCCCCTAAATCACTTGTAAGGTAAATATCTTCTATCTTTGTCTGTGGCTCCTATTAATTATAGAATGAAAGGCATAGCTCCTTAACCTCCCGGTTGCCAATAAATACATTAAAGGAACAGTTTTCCAGTGAAATATTCCTTTAACAAATAATAATAGAATGTTGTTACCCTAACAATCAGTATTCTATAACAAGTAACAGACATTTCTACTTCTACTCGCACACATTCTGCATTCTAAGCAGAAAGGTCCAGACAATATATATTAATGTTTAATCTTTGTTACAGCAGTTGAAGATAATCTATTTCTGTGGTTTTCATTTAACAGTAAAAAGCTTTCCTAAAATTCCTAATATAAGGACTGATGCTCCTCTGTTGTATTTTTCAATTAAGAAAATAAAGTGAACATCTCAAAGCTGATACTTAGTAAAGGTGTTTAAAAAGCAAATAGTTCCTTCTTCCTGTAATCCTTGACTATGGCTGGGGTAATTTATTATCATATTATTAGTCACTGCACATTGATAGAAAAGGCTATAAATTTACCAAGCTTTGTAGTGTGACACTTTTTTGGCCCAACATTATTTGATGTTTCAAGTGATTATTTGCATATCTATATCTGTTTTTGCTTAAGGCTGGGTACACACAGGCCAAGATTTGACCCAACTGACCTTCACCACTAGCGTTGCATACTGTTTTTCCTATATTTGCAGTACATTGTATTCATATTTTACATGTAGGAACTAGACAACAGGCTGAAGGCTACCCTTTCAATACCAAAAATAAGTTTCAAGCAGATGCAGTACCCATGACACAGGTAATAAAATTTTCTTTTTTTAAAAACACAAATCCAACTTCAATTTACCACTTCAACTGTTTCCTATTAACAACAATAAGAATCCTTTTAAGGCAAGTCCAGCCCTCAAATGAAAACTTATATACAGGTTAATCAACCACCAAAACTGTAATCAGAAATATATAAGACAAACCTGAAATTCTGCACATTGTCCTGTTGCCCCTGATTCTGTTTGCTGGTTCTTCCAGTTAGCAACTGTCAATTATGGATTTGACAGTTGACATCACAGCCAATGACTGAATGCTAATCCCCTAGCTGTCTCTTCTGAGCATGCTCAGGCTCAATACAGGGCACTAAATTGCTCAGTTTCAATGCAGAAGCAGAGCAAGCATATATTAATGAATTCAGAGGACAAAGTAAGATAGATCAACATATTTTAAAGAGAACATTCTTTCTAAAAGATATTCTTATGAGAGTGGAGTTGTCCTTTAACCTAGGAAGCCACTATTTTTTAGTCAGAAAGTCAAAGACAAACCATTGATGAATAATTAATCCTAACAGACTGCATATGTTCAATGTTTACTTGTTGTCTCCTGAATTACTGATGCGTAAAGTATCTATAGACATGTTTGGCTTGGTGCTAAAAGTGATTTAATAAAATAAAATTTGTTCAGCATATGAAATGGTTCATTCCTACTACCTGCCAAAATCTAGAAGATTTAGCATGTACTTGTATTTTATATAAGGAAACAAGAGTACATGGAGAAAACTTATGCAAGCACAGGGAGAACATACAAATCTCAAGAATATGTAAGCATGGCTCAGAGCTGCAAGGCAACAGTACTAACTACTGAGCCACCATTTTGCTGTACATACATACAATAAATATTTTAGTCGAATTTTTTATAAATCATTTTACAAACGATCCCTCCAGGTATTACTAGTAAATGTCTCCTCTGCAGCTTCTGGTTCTGGCCTTCAGTAAAAGCTGTGATGCTTAAATCAGAGCCAATGTCTCACAGCCATACCCAAAGCTGCACTCTCTGCTGTTGTGTGGCATGTAAATTACACGTTTACCAACAGAGGAGGTGTCTTCCAGCCAGCAAGGGATCTGGTTGTGTAAGTTAGGTTAGAAGCGTGGGTTTGCTTAATAAGTGGCTAAATTTCCTTCCAGTGGGTGGACATGCCCTTTAACTACAGTTAGAATAGTTCTTAGCCAGTTAAAGATAAACAAAAATCATTGTGCTTTTTTTACATTGTAAATTGCAGGGTTTTTGAATTCCTTGCTAACCCTCATTACTGACATTGTCAGACAAGCTTTCTGGTACTTTTATATCATGTCCAGTTAGCCTTAGCATTTGTGCACCTTTAATCACATTTTAATGGTGCAAAATAAGTTCTTGGTACATAAGTTTTATAGGGCATGTACATCCCTAAAATTAGTAAACCCCCCCAAACCCTAAAATCATCATATTTACAGACCCCATATCAGCACCTGAGATATTCTCCCCAGTCTAATTGTTATTATTCAGCACAGTGAAAGCTCAGAGAGAATTGTCATATGCTCTTGTAAGCTTTGACTATGGTGATGTTATGTTAAAGGGCAAATTATGTCAGATTAATGTCACATGCTGCAACACCTTCAATATTTTACAGGAACATACCCTCCAAATATACTTATAGAAACAACATGCTGCAGAGCTACCAGAGCACCATGGGTAATTCAAAGCTACCAAGCATATCTATAGCTGAAAAATGGTGATCCCCAACTGTGTAACTTTAAAGGATGTCTAGCCCAAACAAAAATTTGGCATTAAATGGTGAAATTAAATTTGACATGTCCAAATCAAGAAATGCCCACACTGTATGGACCCCCCCCCACCCTAAACGCCATAATTAAATGTTTAAAATTGGGCCAGAACTGTACTCATTACCTCGGCCTAAGCCTTTTCTGTTTCTTCCAGGAATGGAAGATCAGAAAAGGGCTAGGACCAGCAGTCTTGTCTGTGATTGGCTAAAAGCCATCCAATCACTAATAAAGGAGCATAAGTACAGTTCTGGTCCGATTTTAAAAATGTAAATATGGCGTTTAGGGTTAGGGTTGGTCCCTACAATGTGGAACTTAAATCACAGTACCAAGGATCAAGGGGGAAAGAAGGACGGGGAAGAGAGCTCCACAGTGTATGCCAGAGGCAGAAACCTTATAACTCACAGTCAGGCTTCTACTCTTCAGTTTCCTGGACTTTCACAAGGCACTGCAGGAGAACCCTTTGGAGCCAAGGAGTAAGGTAAGGATTTTGTTACACTACACAGTGGGGCCGGCAGTTGGCCATTTTTTAGTGTGGGGGTGGACATACCCATTAAACTAAACACCCCCCATATCCTTGACCTCGCTAGGTTAAAAATGTTCTCTTAAAATATTTACCAGCCCTCTTTCCCTTGGCTACCTTCTGCTCCATAAAATTTTTGTTTGGGGGGTGGACATACTCAATTTCAGATGGATATGTCTTTACAAAGACTTCCATTTTAGCAGCACATAGATTTCACGTGCACTGACCCGCGCATCATCCCAGCCGAGAGTAGTCCTGCCCACCACTATGCGTCATCAATGATGCGCGTAACCAGAAAAAAGCGAGGATTGTATCTTCAGGGTGCTTGAACTACAAAATGCCAGTGAATCACACTGCTGTATCCAAGAATGTAATTAGGCCCGAATCACAATCCTGATTCATGGGCGGAATTGGGGTCTAGCCATTCAAGGAATGGGCTAACCCTGTCCTCACCCCCTCTTTCACCAGCAGTGGGACCTACCTGGCCCAGCGCCAGCTGGCGGAACCCGAACGAGGCCTGGCTGCAGGGGTTAAAAAGCGGAGTCCGGCGGGAAGCAGCCTTTTCCGCCTGAGCCGAAAAGGACTCCCTCCCACCCACCCAGAATTCCCAATACACTTCAAGCTTATCCAGTGGATGAAGCTCCTCCTTCAACTGAAACCTACAAACAAGGTATGAATTTATACAAAAAAAAGGGGTTTTTATCAAGGTCTTAGGACTAGTCACAGCTTGGAGGTATAAGAAAAGGGCTGCGCGCTTGAGAGGCGCAGCATTATTATCTCTACTTGCCTTTGAAGGTCAAGGCTATGATCTGGCTCAAAACAAGTAACTTTAACTTAACAAGTAAATTTATAAGTTGAAAGGGATAAGGATTAAGCCAAAAGTTAATTTTGATGAATTTAAATGGATTTAATTAATAAAATAAGCTGCGGCCTTTCCTTCCAACTCATATGTGTGTTGTATGTTATTGTGTCTGTTATTGACTCGTATCAGCCCCATGTAGGCAGACTGATGGAGACAAGAATGCAGTACACGTGGACCGGCAACAAAAGTGACTTACTTCCGTATATTTTGTATGCTACCTGTGGATTGGTGAGTAAGATCTCTTTAGGCGGTCAACCAACTTACATTATTTAGTGCTCGTCACTGAATGAGAGTTCCGGCAGGGGAGATGTGAACGTGTTTGCAGCCTGCGCAGGAACGGAATAGGCACAGGAACAGTGCTACGTACATGAGAAGAGCTTTAAGCAGATTACATCCTACTAACAAAAAAAGTGCTGCAGTAAAACATTGATATCTCCTGAATGCCACAACGGATAAAGATACAGTATAGTTCATTTTAAAGTTTGTTTTCTATGTGCATGCACATAGAAAACAGAGTCCGTAGGGACCTGTCAGACTGCATGGCGGAGGAGCGATTAATTGGGTAAGAAGCTTACCTTTTTCTCCCGACTCCTGCAGGTTTTATTGAAGAACGTGAGGTAAGACACAGCTCCTTTACCTCTTGTTCTTCAATAAAAGGAAATACCCAAATATCTCCTTTTGTTCAAAGGAGATACCCTTTAAAAGTGGCTTAGATAATGGCTTAACTAAAAAAAATTAAGAAATACTGGTATATCTGTTGCATTCAGTTAGATCAACTGGACTTAAAGGGCATGTCCACCCCCAAAACTAAAATTTAACCCCTTACTGGCCACATCAAGTAGTTTAAAACAATCTACCTACATTCCTGCTTAAAATAGTTCCCCTGCTGTGCCCCTCCAAAGTCCAGGAAACTGCTGTGTAGGAGCAGTGTGCGACTCATGCTGTGCCTGAGACTTCCTAACCTCATCAAGGTTGAGGCATGCTCAGTGCAGCCCTCCCTGCCTCTCAGCCATCACGGGTGCGGCTTCGTCCCGCCCCTGCTTTCAATTCCATGCAAGCAGAGGGCCTGAACACTGTAGCAGGGGAGAGAGGGCAGGTAAGTAAGAATCCGGGGACTTTCTAACAATTATATTAATGCGGTTGGGGCTGGGGGAGCATGCCCTACCACATATCAAAAGTAAAATTTTGGGGTGGACATCCCCTTTAAAGTTTAGTTCTTGAAGACGTTTCGCTAGTCATCCGACTGGCTTTCTCAATTCAGAATGACTTGTACAAGAATCTGTTGGCAATTCTGTATTCTGGAAAGTCCTAATTAGCATATCACAGCCAGGTGTTAATGAAATTATGAATGCAAGGCATGATGGCATTGAATGAGAACCTCCACAAGCAAGAATTACTGGTATTAAAGGGTATGTCCAGCAAAAATGTAAGTTTGTTTCTAACTGATTTACTGAAGAACAGGAGATAAAATCTCTTACCTCCCGCTCTTCAGTAAATCTTACAGGAGAGGAGGAGACACTTACCCGCAGACCCGCTCCAGCGCCGAAATCCCCAACACCTCCGACACATCTCCATTCCTTTGCACTGTGCGTACACAGTGAGGATGTGTCGGAGACTGTCAGTGAAGTCGGCGCTGGAGCGGGTCTGCAGGAAAGTGTCTACTCCTCTCCTGTAATATTTACTGAAGAACGGGAGGTAAGAGATAGCGCATTTACCTCCTGTTCTTCAATAAATCAGTTAGAAACAAACTTACATTTTTGCTGGACATACCCTTTAATAATAAACCGTAGTTCTGGTTGATCCAGAGATACTTTCTGAATGCCACTCTAAGTCAGGAAGGAATCCCCCCCCCCCTTTTCTAGCTGTATAACCCTAACTATCTATTACCCTATACTATATATTACCATTTACAATCTATTACCATATACTATTTATTATTCTATACTATATATTACCCTACACAATATATTACGCTATATTATGTATATAACCTTATACTATAATACCCTATACTATATATTATCCTATACTATATATTACCCCATATTATTGTATAGCAATATTTAGACCCCCGATGGATCTGGGATGGTCGTAGGGAGTAATCACTCCGTTCACAGGACACATCATTGGTCCCGCCCTGAAGGAGGTGTGGCTGTGTCCGTCTCTGGCTATTTCAGGTCCGACAAAATGGTGCCTATGATTAAGAGCACGCTGTTTCCCGAAACATGTCAGGCTGGTTTGTGTGTTATGATGTCTACTTCCAACTGAATAAAGAAGTTTTTAATGTACGCCGAGTGAGTCTTTAAGCTGCAACAGGTTTCCAGTGTGCTCAACCCAAAGGTTCAGTATATGGGAAGTTATTGAAGTCTGCGTTTTTGCCAAGGACCCGAGGCAGACGCACCTGGGTCAACCATGAGGATAAGAGAGTACTGTTTCTACTATTGCCAGTGTCTCACTAGCTTGAATAATATATGAATCCTGCTCTGTATTTACAAAGTGTATATTTTTTCTTCCTGGCTGAGGTTTGCAGTGAAGGGTCTGGGGTATACATACACCTGGACCACTATTTATGTCTAGTAAGTTACTTATATGTATGTGACTACTAGTATACTCTGTTTATGATATCTTATATTACTGTGTATTGGTAACACATGAAAGTCTTAACTTACATTGTGTTTTATATACTTCGCTTTTTTCTTTCTGTGTACCAAGTGACCTAGATATTTCCCTTGGTTTTATGAAGATATACATATATACATAGGGATATTTACAGTATCTAGAAAGATGGAAAAAAATAAGGGAGATAGAGAAAGTATAAGAGTGCAGTGAATGAATGAAGTGTTTAGTAGCAATAGAAAAAATAGCATTGGCAATAGGAATTCTAGTCTGGAACATTATTACTATAACTTAGAAAAAAATTATCAGAAAGAAACTAAGCTATGGTGGGATATATAGAAATCAATGGAACAATTTATTATCGGATTGTTCAAAAAAACTTATGGGACTAATTATTCAGTATAAAGAAGATCAGTTGGATCGGATGAAACAAGAAATTAAGATACAAATAAGTGAAAAACCAGAAGTCTCAGAGGAAGCAGTACATATACAGGCAGAAAATAAAATGAATGAGGCAGTTGATCTTCTAGATAAAAGTATTTCAGAAACTAAAATGAGAAAGTTTATAAGGGATCAGGAGGACAATGAACAGAATAGAGTGTATTGGTATAGAAAAAAAACACAGTGGAAAGATAGACAACAAAGGGCACCCAGAGTAAAATCCATTTTAAAAAAGAATAATCGTAGTTTAAAAGCAGTAAATTTCTCAGCTAGTGGTAGTGATTCAACAGCAGATAGCTCCTCGTATACCTTTCTGTCTTCCAGCACACCAAGGAGAGAGGAAAGGAGGAATGAGACTTTTTCCAAATCACCCAGATATCGGGAATATCGAGAATCTCAAAATACAAAAAGGTTCTTTGGGAAAAAACAGGAAGAATCTTTACAGAACAGACATGATAAACCCGATAGGAGATGGGAGAAAGGACAAAATCAGCATAATAAAATGGATGAAGAGTTTCCCCCTTTAGGTGCAAATGCACAAGGAGAGGAAAAAGAAAAAAGGAACAGACAGAAGGGTTATGCGCTGAGGAGCCGAAAGTAGAGATGAGTGATTAACTATTCAGATAAGACTCTTTCTAGCAATGAACTGTCACTTTTGAACAAAGGTCTTTCATACTGCCCCAAAAGGAACTTTTGTACGTAAACTTATATTAATTAAATATTTTAATGTATGTAATAAAGCCACTAAAGAAATGTGTGGGACAGAAAGGCGTCAGTAAAAAGCTGGGTACACACAGGATCCGACGATATCGGGGCTTTATCGTTATGTGTGTGCGTTCGTTTCCCAAACGAGCGCGCGGCCGCCGAACGATCAGGTCGGCTGAATGCTCGTTCGGGAAAGGCCGAAAATTTCCATTGGCCGTGCTAGACTCCCTATAGAGGAGTCTAGCGCGGCCGATGGAAACACACAGTCCCGAGCGTTCTCCTATGAAGTTCATGGGGAGAACGCTCGGGACTGTGTGTATGCAGATCTTTGAAAGATGGCAGACAGGATCTTGCAGATCCTGTCTGTCATCTTTCAGAAATCTGGACTGTGTGTAACTAGCTTAAGGAAGAGATGGGAGAAGATAGGGATTTGAGAGCAATCAACAAATTGATGCAGTTGTTAGATATGTCAGAAAAGACAGATAGTAGTGATTTAAATTTGGAAGCACATAAAGGAATTGGTCCTAATATCAGTGATTATAAATACTCTTTATGTAAAAAATCCTCCTTCTACCCAGTGCATATGAGATCCCAGTATATTGATAGATTTCAGGAATTGGTGGAGAGAGACCTAACGAAATTAAATGAGAAGATGTGTAGTAGGAAGAATAGTAACAAAGATAATTTGACCCATGGAGAGAGGGTAGCGTTAGAGTCTCTAAAAAAGGATACATCCCTAGTATTTAGAAAAGCAGACAAGGGGGGGGGGGCGTTGGTAGTGCTAAACGCAGAGGACTATATGAAAGAGGCAAAAAGACAATTATCAGATACAACAATATATAAGAGATTGGAGGGAGATCCCACAGAAAAATATAAGAAACGTTTGAGTAAACTCCTACAAGAGGGTGTCTGTATTGGTATTATAGATTCTACTAAGTTGGGGGGTTTGTTACCAGAAAACCCCATTGGCCCTGTGTTCCACCATGTCCCCAAAGTCCATAAGGGTGAGTGGCCTGTGAAGGAACGCCCGATAAAAGCTGGAATAGACTCCCTGATTGAGGGTCTATCGAATCTTATAGATTTACTCCTTTAGCCTTTGATCACACGTTTATCCTCATTTATTAAAGTTACCTCACATGTATTACGTATCTTACAGGACATCACATGGCAAGAAGGAGATACTTTAGTGACCACTGATGTGGTCTCTCTGTATTCAAGTATACCACATCATATGGGGATCGAAGCTGTAAGGTACCACCTTCTTGAACACAATTTTTGTATGTATGAAGGTATATACTATAAGCAAACATTAGGAGCTGCGATGGGGGCGACATTTGCCCCCACGTATACTAATTTATACATGGGGTGGTGGGAGGAGGTAGTTCTGATTAACCATCTAGGCAGTATGGGAGCTATAGGAGCAGTCAAGTTCCATGGTCGTTTTATAGACGACATACTTTGGATATGGCAAGGGTCCTATGCTGACCTCTCAGATTTGATGTTTAGTATGAATAATAACACATGTAATTTAAAGTTTACGTGGCATAGTGATAGTGTAAAAGTTAATTACTTGGATCTCACCATCATAGTAATAGAAGGGAAAATACATACTAAAATCTATCAAAAAGAGAATGCACAATGAAAAAAACACGATCTTACATGCAAGTTCATGCCATCCGCCCCATTGTATCAGAGGAATACCTTATGGACAATGGGTCAGAATTAAGAGGAATAGTAGTACAGAAGGTGAATTTGATGAGGCATCAAATATGTTGCAGAAAAAATTAAAGGACAATTATACTCACCTTCCCTCCGCTCCTCTCCTTAGGTCTGTACCTTTTACCCAGGGTGAGGACCTGAACCGCTAGGTCCTCACCCCTGGATTCGCGATAGTTAAAGCACAGCGTTACTGAAACGCTGCTCTGGCAGGCGGAGCCTGTACCTTTTACCCTGGGTAAAAGGTACAGACCTAAGTAGAGGAGCAATTATGTTACTGTATATTATACATGTTTCCTAATTCAGTTTAGTAGTATCATTGTATTATTGTATGGGAATTAGTGGATGATGGTTTGTAAGTTTTGTTATGTATCTATATAATATTCATCATTGAAAAGAGACCAGTTTCTTTCCGTTTTATAACATGCTTTTTATTTTTTTTAATTGTAGTTACCTTTATTGTATAGCAATATTTAGACCCCCGATGGACCTGGGATGGCCGTACAGAGTAATCACTCCGTTTGCAGGACACGTCATTGGTCCCGCCCTGAAGGAGGTGTGGCTGTGTCCGTCTCTGGCTATTTCAGGTCCGAAGGAAGGCTGAAAAAATGGAGCCTATGATTAAGGGCACGCTGTTGCCTGAAACACGTCAGGCTGGTTTGTGTGTTATGATGTCTACATCCAACTGAATAAAGAAGTTTTTTAAGTACGCCGAGTGAGTCTTTAAGCTGCAACAGGTTTCGAGTGTGCTTGACCTAAAGGTTCAGTATTTGGGAAGTTACCCTATATTAACTTGTACCCTATGTTATCTATATCCCTAAACCATATATTACCCTATACTATCTATTACCCTATACTATCTATTATCATATACTATCTATTACCCTATACTATTTATTATCATATTCAATCTATTACCCTATACTATCTATCACCCTATACTATCTATTACCCTATACTATATTCTACCCTTTCCAATGTATTACCCTATACTATATTATCCTTTACAATCTTTTACCCTATACTATCTATTACCCTATACTTTCTATTATCCTTTACTATCTATTACCCTACATTAGATATTACCCTATACTATATCCTACCCTATACAATCTATTTCCCTATACTATCTATTACCATATACTATCTGTTATCCTATACTATATATTACCCTATACAATCTATTACCCTATACTATCTATTACCCTATACTATCTATTACCCATACTATATATTACCCTATACCAGCAATGGTGAACCTTTTAAGGCCTAGTGCCAAAACTGCAACCCAAAACCCATTAATGTATTGCATAGTGTCAATATGATCATTTAACCTGAATACTGAGTTTTTACTTTAGAAAAAACAACTCAAATAGACACAGACTAATAATAACAGTAGATAGAATTGAATATAGATTACCAAACAACCTCTACATTCCCACACAGGAGTTTGAGATCTAAAACGGTGACCATTAACCCCTACATTATTAGACAGGAGTTTGCGATGCAAAACAACAGAGCGGAATGTTATAGCAGGTGACATATCTCTGGTACAGACAGCTGCTATACTTTCTCTCTGGCTTTCTGGTAACTCTGGTGAACTTTGCTGTGTATGATTGCCCACAGAGATTGTGCCACCACTGGCACGCGTACCATAGGTTAACTGACACTGCCCTATATCCTTTATCTATTATCCTATAGTATATATTATCCTATAACATCTATTACCCTACACTATCTATATATATAGCCCTATACTATCTATTACCCTATACTATGTATAATCCTATAGTGTATATTACCCTATACTATCTATATATAGCCCTATACTATTACCATATACTATATATCATCCTATACAATATATTACCCTATATTATCTATTACCCTATATTATATATATATATATATATATATATATATATCCCTATACTATATATGACCCTATACTATTACCCTATACTATTTCCCTATACTATCTATATATAGCCCTATACTATATATTATCCTATATATTACCCTATATTATATATAACCCTATATTATCTATTACCCTATACTATATTACCCTATACTATCTATTACCCTATACAAATGACCCTTTACTATATATAACCCTATACTATCTATAACCATATACTATATATTACCCTCTACCATCTATTACCCTACACTATATATTACTCTATATTATATATGACCCTATACTATATATTACCCTACACTATATTACCCTGTACTATATATTACCCTAATCTATTACCCTACACTTTATATAACCCTATACTATATATTACCCTATATTATATATAACCCTATACAAATGACCCTATCTATATATTACCCTATTATCTATAACCTTATACTGTATATTACCCTATACTATCTATTACCCTACACTATCTATAACTTTATACTATATATTACCCTATACTATTACCCTACACTATATATTACCCTATAGTATATATAACCACTATACAAATGACCCTATACTATATTACCTACTATATGACCCCCCACTATCTTTACATATACTTATATTACCCTACACTATATATTACCCTATATTATATATAATCCTATACAAATGACCCTATACTATATATTACTCCCCTATACTATACTATACCGTATACTATATATTACCCTATACTATTACCCTACACTATATATTACCCTATATTCTATATAACCCTATACAAATGACCCTATACTATATTACCCCACACTATATATTACTCTATACTATCTATTACCCTACACTATCTATTACCCTATATTATATAGAACCCTATACAAATGACCCTATACTATATATTACCCTATACTACCTATTACCTTATACTATCTATTACCATATACTATATATTACCCCACACTATATATTACCCTATACTATCTATTACCCTATACTATCTATTACCCTATACTATCTATTACTATATATAACCCTACACTATCTATTACCCTATACTATCTATTACTATATACTATGTATTACCCTACACTATCTATTACCATATACTATATATAACCATATGATATCTATAGGGTAAAGGGAATTACAAACTATATCCACTGAACACTACCAGGGCCCATTAGAAGCAGTGACAGTGGCGGTGCCAGTCCATGGAATGTGTCCCTGCCCAGGGTGCTGGTTAGGATGGTGCAGGAAGCTGTCACTGGTCTCACCGCCAGGCCGTGTGGGAAAGAGACAACAAAACCCAACCCGGGTCCCTTATGTGGGAACCACCTGCAGCCCGTTGCCTCCTCCCCTTCCTGCCGTCTTACCGCAGAGTGGGCCCTATACACGCCGTGTCCGTGCTCTCTATCTCCTGTAGAATCCTTTCGTGCTCGGTGACGGTTTCCAGGCTCCCGCTGCTCCCCGCCATCTTGCTGGGAATGGAAGTCGCCCGGGTGCCGGTGACAGGAGCAGCGTCGCTCGTAGCGGTGACAGAGAAGGACTGTGGGACAGTAGATTGTAACGCGCGACAAAGGCCACTAGAGGGCGCCGCCTGTATCTGTTACTGTACTTGGATTCCCAGGGACAGATCAGACATAAGGAAGATGGAACAGAGAAGGATCGGGGATGCTGGGAACTGTTATTTAACCCCGACAGAGCCAACTGCTATACTAACTTCCTATTAACTAACCACATTATAATCCAGTGGAGAACATATAGAATGGGTTTGGTCTGTTGGTCAATGAACTGGGGAAGGCAATCTGCATGGCAGCTCCATCTAGGGACTATTGGTGTAGGATAGTGTAGACCCTCTTTATCCATGGACAAAGATACAGATCCTTATCCAATAATACCCAAGTCAGATTGGTGTTTTACCATCCAATTAATCGGTCCATGGGAACCTTTTAATTAAATCGATAGACAGGAATCCTGGCAGGAGCAATGCTGGGGATCCCCACAAAATCAATGTTAGGAGGTAGGAGTTACCAATCCTATCTTCCTATGCCAGGTACTTTATACCCACCGTAGCTTGACTTCAACATCACCGACTGTTATTGGAGAGAAATAACATTATTATATCAGAAGCTTGGCAGGATGTATGATTAGGTTCTCCTACCTCCAAACTTAAAGGACAACTATACTCACTATATTTTGGGGGGGGCAAAATCAGCACCATTTTTAACTATGATAATTTTTATAACATAGTGCTGTAAATGGCATACTTCATTCTAAATACATAAAAAATACATTGTAATTAACAGATGTTTAGGGCTTGGCCACACTATCGCGGTTTTCGATTGCGCATCCATTTACGTTTTGTGTTCAAGCATTTTATTGCGCGATTAAAATGCATTTTCTCTTTGAAAATAGCAAAAAGCATGCGCAAACACGAAACAACGTGCACTAACACAGAAAACGTAATGCGTGCGATAAGCTTGCGATTGCATGCGTGATTTGGTGCGTTGTAGTGTGGCCTCAGCCTTATTGTTGCGCTTTTATTGTATACATTGAACACCAATTCAATAAAAGTTCTTACCATTAAAAATAGTGCTAATTTTGCCCCAACCAATCAAATCTTATTTAACATTTGACAGCTAACACCTGATTGGTTAGGGCAAAATTAGTACCATTTTTAACAAAAAGAGCTTTTATTGAATTATTGCATTGCATTCAGAAAGTGACAGTTGGGGTTTGATTTAATCAAATGACCCTGAAACTTCAGAATGTTCATTTCTGAGGACTGGACCCCATTACAGTCAATGGGAAAAATGTCCTAAAATTCCCCAATAATGCAGTACCATGCTTCCATGGATTCCTTAGCTAGAAGAAAGCATGCTCCTATGTGTCTCACACATCTGTACCGAACTTTGTGCCTCTAGCTTGAAAACTGTGGGAGGAGATACAGTCAAAAAAAGGGAAGAATAAAAGAGAAGTAGAAAGAACAGTAATTTGTTTCTTGAAGCCAAAGGCTGGGAACACATGGGTCGATAGCCGTTTTCAACCAGTTGTTCAGGCTTAAAATTAGTTCGGATATTTTAGTCCGATTGACCAAAATTTTGGCCTCAACAGTTGATAAGGCAGAAATACACAGCTTAACTTCTATTTAATCAAAAATAGTATACTTCTCCTGTATGATTAAACATGTTGAACTTCCTAATTAGATATCAGTAGAGAGACAAAAAAAATCTAAATAAAAAATATAAGAAGTACCCTTACCATACGATGAGGTAAAAGTATGTAAATATTATCTCAAAATGTAAACTTTTTTCTATCCTTTGTTACAGGTGCAAATCTTATTATAATAAAAACAGTATTATCATATACATCTCAGTTCATGCTAATACTGGTACCAGGACAAGTATAGGGATGAAACATTTCTGTGTGGCCTTTGTCACTTTCTATGTGCTCAGTTTCACACCTGTCTCCAAACAATTAAAATTTAATGTTCATGTCTGCATCTTGGTTCCTGTTGTTTTAATTCCCTTTCGGACTGACTCACCTTAGGTAGGGTACACACATTCCGATCCTTCGTCCCGACTGACTTGTCAGCCAAGACAAAGGACTGTCCGTGATGGAAAATGTAATTGCGGCCGAAAGTTTGCCGTGACCCAGCATGTGGTCCATAGAGGACAGAATTGGATGAGCGGTCGAACACAGTTGCCCCAGGAAACCATCGAATATTTTGGTCCGATCGACATATACACTGAAATGTTCGGGCCTGAAATATTGAATGCTGTGTACCCAGCTTTAGAGTTTCTGATTACCTGAAGGTGTCAGAATTGCAGATAACAATAAACCAGCAGAATGGGGGGATTCTAGCCACCAGTAATCCCCCCCCAAAAGCCTATGTAAACCCATACAATACATTATTCATTTCCAACAGCATATCTCCCTACAGGCCTGTCTTTATATAAAGGTCTCATTAAATGGATGTCTTCTTGTAGAGCTCTGATAACTGTTAAATTACTGTAGAATTGTACAATCGTGGATGCTTTCTCTAAAACCTGCTGAGTGTCCTAAACCAAATACGTATCATATATTATTACGTCATTATGCAGACTATGATGTGGGTAAATGACTAGTGAAGATGGTGGTTTTTTTTCAAACCTACCTTGAAGAAAAATTAATTGAGCAGTATTTCTGTCTCTTACACTGAAATACAGATTACCATGTATAAAGAGAAAATTTACATATTTACATTTACATATTTCTGACTAATTATTGGTGAGGTTTTTTTTGTGCTTTTAAAGGTACACACTAACGGGATTTACCCATTATCGTCATTGTTTAGTGGTTGTTCCTAATCGACTGCAGTGCCGACGAACGACCATATTGGGCATTATGGTCAGTTGGGAAAGATGGAAAATATCCGTTGGTCAGTATTGGCTCCCTCCACTTTAGTAAAGGGAGCCAATCCAATCGTTCTGTGTATGGTCGCATGGCCGACCAATCTCCATACCACATATGGGGATCAGACATGTTCCTGTGTACAATTCCCACAGCATGTGTGCCGACAGATACCAATTTGATCTTTCGGCACCCGTGCTGTGGAAATCGCATGTGTATGGCCACCTTTATTCTAAAAACATTTATTAAGCTAATAATTGGCACTATTTTCCTCGCTGTACAGTCACCATGCACAAAACTAAAGATGCCCATACACTACTTTAGACAAGACAAATCTCTAATCTATATAAGAACCACCTAGCCTGCTCTTTTTTGCAATGAACAAAATGAATGGGCCAAATTGGATTATCTCAAGATAAGAGCCGCTGCTTATAAAATGTGTTCTTAAAGGTGCATACACTTGTGCGTATGGCGGATCTTTAACGAGCCCCGACTGAAAGGCCATTTTGTCTGACAGTGCACATACACAGCACATTTGTGCTTCACAGGTTGTCCCCCACAGTCACACTTGTGTACGAGGCTTTAAGATATATATATATATATATAAGAAAACTTTACTACTGCTAAATTACCACATGTCTAGAGAGACAGATCATTATATATTATATAAAATATGTTTTACCATGTTGAGAAGTAGGAATGTACTATGGATTTACTTGATATTTATTTACAGTTTTAATTAGAACAAGGCATTAAAGGATCATAGGGCTTTCAGGTTATCAATGAAGCTTGTTTATTGTATATACACTTTTAAATTGCCCAAAATCATCCACTGAATGGTAAATAATACTGTGGCATTCATTAAAGGGCATGTCCACCCCCAAAACTCCCAGCTCCTTATGATTGCCATGCTGTGCCCCTCCAAAGTCCAGACAAGGTCTGAGGCATGCGCAGGAGAGTCCTCCCTCTCCCTCCTGCTTTCTTCTCCCTCACCCTAGTGTAAAATCCCCTGTATATTTTATAGATATTGGTCCCCTAGCCCCAACTGCCGTAATAGAATTCTTAGAAAGTCCCCCAATAGTTACTTACCTTCCCTCTATCCTCCGGTGTTCTGAGCAGCCGGCAGCCGCGTCCCTGATTTGCTGCCTCTCAGACAATCAGGGATGCGGCTGCCGGTCCCGCCCCCTGCTTGCATTTCCGTGTAAGCAGAGGGCCGGGCAGTGCGGCGGAGGAAAAGGGGAAGGTAAGTAACTATCGGGGCACTTTCTAAGAATTCTATTACGGCAGTTGGGGCTGGGGGACCCATATCTATAATATATAAAAAGTTGAAAAAAGGGCTGGACATGCCCTTTAAATAGTTCTGCAGGTCCTTCAAATAATATAAAAATATTAATATGGAAATAAACAGTATAGTTACATAGTTAATCTTGGGTTAAAAAAGGCCACAGTCCATCAAGTTCAACCCCTCCAAAAGAAAAACCCAGCCCCCCCAAACAGACAAGCCTACACAAGATGCAGTCACCAGCTGGATATTCTGTCAGTCGAAGAAGACATCTAAGCCTCCCTTGAATGTGTTCAGACATTCATCTGACAATACATTTTCAGGCAGAGCATTCCTCAATCTTACTGCCTCACAGAGAAGAACCATTTACATTGCTTTAACTGAAATGGCTTTTCTTGAAGTCTAAAGGAATGTCTCTAGTCTCTTTACCCTTATTAGAGAAAAGGGAGCTTGTAGTTCCCTCTAACATGTTTGTAATGGTTTAACATATTCTATTGAAACACCTCTTTTCTAGGGAAAACAAAACCAACGTTGATAATCTATTTTCATAATACACATTCTCCATTCTTTTTATCAGTTTAGTTACTCTGTACCCTTTATTAATTCATTTATATCCCTTCTGTGGACTGGTGCCCAAAACTGCACTAAATACTCAAGCTGATCCCTTACAAAGGCCCCTATACAGAGGCAGAATTATGTGCTGCTCCTTTGATTCTATGATCATTTTTATACAGGTAAGATTTTAATTTTCTTTAGCAGGTACCGCACAACACAGCTTATGTCTACTAAGCCTATTGTCCACTATGAAGTCCTTCTCTATTAAGTCAACTCCTAACTCTATAATATAATTAGCCTTTATGTTGATTTTGCCCAAATGCATAACTGCATTTCTAAAAATTAAACTTCATCTGCCACTTTTCAGCCCAGTCACCGAGTTTTTTTAAATAAGTTTGGAAGGTGGAAACATCTTAGGCTTTTGCAAAATCCATATAAATCACATCCACTGACAACCCCCCCCCCCCCCCCCCCACTATATATGTTTCCAACCAAACCTAACTGAAAGGTTTGCAAAATTCTCCATAAAATATTTAAAAACCTTTCTCAAGTTAACCCAATTAGAATGTCCTTATCCAATCAACTCCTCTTACATCCCTAAAAGCTGCCTGTCATAATAATAGATTATAGATAATAGAGAATTGCTTTTCTCTTTTACCTTAATGTTGTTCCAAGAGGCAACTCCAGTGTATATATCTCGGTACACACCTTCTCATATATTTTATCTGTTTTGTTGTCTTCAGTTGTTATTTCCAGCGCATCTGCACTGCTGGTAGAAGCCATCTCTTCCCAAATGACTTCAGACTAGAACTGTAATTTAAAAAAAAAAAAATAATATTCTGTAGTCAGCACTATGACCAAAAAATCCTCATCCCATCCTGATTTAGGAAATGCTGAGTAGGAAATTCTTGACACAAATAAAGGAAACCAATTTGCCATCAGGCATGTACAGATTCAAACTAAACTTAAGAATTCTAACCTCAAACACACAAATAAAAGTGTGATAACTGCCCAGAATAATTATTTTAGAGGAACTACAGATGTGGCCATAAGTCTGCTATAAACAAAGATATAGATGATCAATGCATGTTCCAAGATTGTATATTAAAACATTGTATTTACATGGTTATGTGTTTATTATTATAATACAGAGACACTTCAAGGACTTAAGCTAGGTACACACGATACAATAATTCAGGCCGGCCGACCTACATTTCAGTGTTTCGGTCGGGCCAAATTATTGTATGGTGGCTTCTTGCAGCCTCGACCGATCGGACAAACGAACGATCTAACAGGGCGGAAAATCACAACCAATCGTGTGGTCCTCTATGGACTACACAATGGTCGAGCCTAACTGTCGCATGTGGCTACTTTTGCCGCGACCGTCAGTCCTTCCTCCTGGCCGACTGGTCGAAACCCTCGAACGGTTGGTCAGGAGGAAGGATTGTATAGTGTGTACCTAGCTTAACTCTTAAAACTGGACTAATTCTCGGGATTTATTATTAATAAAACAAAATTGTGTTTTGCAAAAATGTAAGTGGAGTGCAGAGTAACAGGAATTCACGTACAGCAGACCCTTTTAAAGGGGAACTGTGGTCTTCAAATGAAATAAAGGCCAGGTTTCTACCTTTAAAATGAGCCACCAACCACCTCTCTACATGCTGCACAGCCCAAGATATAAAGAAATCACTGATCAGAAAGTTAGGGAGTAGGTGGTTCTGAAGTCACATACAAATACTAGTTCCTCCTTCTTATCTGGGGTTAGCACATGCTCAGTGCAGGAGAAAGCAGGAAGTGATGAAGTTACTCATGGGCCTTGGCCCCATCCCTTGCAGCCCCCATGGCACCTCCCCCACTGGCACCCCAGACCCGTACCCTGCTGACTCTTCTGTCACAGGTACTATTTAATAACTCATGTCTTATTACTGTAGCAATAACTTTATTTTATTGGACCAAGGCTGAAGGTGAAGTTATGCCATGAGGAAAAAACAGAACCAATTTTGAACAATTAGCTGTGGCATTACACTCCAAATCACAGACAGGATATCACACAGGACTAGCCTCTCACTTTATTACTGATACTTGTAGATCCTGTAGTCCTTCCCCTTTAATATCTGTCCTACTCAGCAGCTAGGCCTTTGCAGCTACAGAAGTCTTCCAGCTACCACCATGCACCTGGCACCCCCTTCGTCTCCCTAAAACTGTTCCCCTACAAACTGTTCTCAACAATTTTAGTTCCTATTAAACTTGAGCAACATTAAGAATATTGCCACCTAGTGGCCAGACAGAAAATGTAGTAAAACAAACAAAACGAACATTTTTAAACAGAGATGATACCTCTACACTGCTCCTGCCTGAAAACAATGTTTTTACACTGGGGGTATGAGTCTGGGAGGGGCCACAGGGCCTCATGAGTGATAAGGGCCATGGGGTACATGAGTGGGAGGGGCCATGGCTGTCCACAAGGATTAGGAGACACAGGGAAGAGGGACTGTCACATGGTTTTAGAGCAGAAAGTGCAGGGGATCTGGTGATGCTGCTACCATATCACACACAATAATAAAAATATCTTTAAAACTGTCTACAAAAGTTACCCTTTAAAGTAAATGCAGCACAAAGATTTTCAAGCCACAAATACATTAACTTATTATTGCCTACAAACACAAAGATCTGTATATCAATATCTATTTCTAAGTTGCTGATGAAAAGATTAAATAGAAGTTACCAGAATACAGGTCCCTGTAGTATAACACTTGCATGAGCTTATTTTTTTTTTTTTTATAAACATAATTTTTATTAGTTTTCCACTTTAAGCATAAAATAGTACAAAATCAGATGAGTTGGTTTTTACATAAGATTTCACATATCTATACAGTTTAACATCTGTTGTTTCTGTTATTGAGTTATTACAGTTAACATCGTTTTGATTTCATACACTTCCATACTCGTATTCGAAACACATTTTGAAATTTAACTGGGAAGGGAAAAGGGAAAGAATTGGGTATATATGCATACATGTACATTTTGATTTAAACCAATATAGTATATTTTTCTGATCTGTTATAGGTGTCAGAGCTCTCCACAGGACAGAAGCACGGTATTGATGAGTAGGCCGTGTCTTCAAGTCATGGATCTAGCATCTGTATACCAGAATTCCCAGTTATGGTAAAATTTTTCAAATTTGTTTTGAGACATTGCATACATTTTTTCATAATGCATGTTTGTTGTTACGGTAATTGTTTTAGTGTTTGTGTTAAATTTGGAATTTTGTTGGTTAGCCAGTTTTTGGCTATTGTTGTTTGGATTATTATAATTATATGATAAGCTATTGTTTTTTGTTCCACAGGTAGATTATGGAGATCCATAAGCAGTAAGGTAAGTTGTGGGTTGAGTGGGAATTTTATCTTAAATAGGTTCTGTAGAAAGCTCTGCACCTTCATCCACAATTTCCTCAACTTTATACAATTCCACCATATATGTAGCCTATTCCCTGGTTCTCTTCCGCATCTCCAACATATTGGTGAGACTGATGGGTACCATTTTGCTAGTTGTGTGGGTATCCTGTGATATCTGTAAAACATTTTTCTGGACATTTCACAGTGGTTTGCATGAGCTTAGTTGATAAGCACAAAATTTTTCCATGTAATATTAGGTGAAAGGGAGTAACGATTTGGACTGTAGACCTGTGTACTTTCGGGAGGAGGTCAAAGTCCCAACAAAGGTAGTGGCAGAAGCAGGTAGGTAGACTGAGTACTGGATGCAAGTTCGTAAGTAGCTGGATGCAGGCAGGATAATAGCTGGATATAGGATACTGAATACAGCCCATTCATTCCAGAAAACAGAAAAAAAGTATAAAGTTTGAATACAGAGTCAAAGGGACATTCATTTTAATAAACAATAGTCAGTAGGAGTAAGATAGATATGTAAATGTGTAAAGGTATGGAATTTTAGGTGGGCCCCTAAACTCATCCTGGTGGGCCCCAACAGTCCAGTCTGACACTGAAGGTGAGTAAAGGTTCGTACACACGTGTGATCGAGGAAATCCCTAGATCAATAAATTATCTAAATTACCATTCAGGTACAATTATTGCCCAAAACATATGCTTTTGATTTTGGTTATATGGCTGGACATGTCATTAAACCCCTAAAGCACCGCCTCTCAGTAAATGAGCTCCAACAAAATGGTTGTGTTGCCTTTGAGTGAAAGTAGACTAAAAGATACTTTTACGAAAATGTTAAAGGGCATCTATACAGAAAAATAGGTTATTTTAAATTGACCATAACTGGAAACTTTAATTCTTCTCAACCACCACTGTATAGTTTTTTTGTTGATCTGCCCCCTATTTCTTTAGATATCCAATCTAAAACGTCTTACATTTCAGCTGTCAATCAAGTTCCTATTTCTCAAAAACTATTCTTCTGTGAGTAGTTTTATTGTAGCTGGAATGGTGACAGAGTTTTAACAGTTGGAATGCTGTGTGCAGGTTTAACAGCTGGTTTATGGGAAAAAAGTCAGGCCGAAACAGCCGGTCGTTCGGAGATCCGACTGGTCGGTCGGGCAATGATCCATGACAGATGTTCATACACATCATGTGCCGCGGGTCAGGACCCGCGATCACATGTGTGTACGAACCTTTACTCTGAGGTGTGTGTGTTGCTGCATGCCTTCAATCCAGCACATGTTTTGGTCAGGAGCAGTCTCCCCCTATCTGACCTGACTTTTTCCCCATAAACCAGCTGTTAAACCTGCATTAACCTTTAGTGCTACGTACATTAAGATGGGGCAAAGTAATTTACAGAGTACAGTGATTTGGAAAATAATGCCATAAATCAAGCCTATGCATTGAACCTGTATGCACTGTGAATTGTTGAGAAAAACACATTACATGGGTACAACCATTTGCTTATGATACAATAAATACACCACAGCCGAACTATCAGGGACAAATACTTGAGATGTGTTGACAAGGAAACAAAGTATTCAATAAAGTTTTGTTTTCATTTTTCTATAAAGGTTCTCCTGGACGTTGTCAGTACAGTGTTAGCTCATCTTTTTCCTTTCGTTCAAATTGGATTACACTGAATTTTGTTTGATCTAATAGATCATTATTTCTATGAGGCATTTACAAACAAAGAATTTGTATGAATACAAATCACGCTGATGTGCTTTTTCTTTCTTTTTTTTGTTGCCATTTACCGGTAACACTTTGTGCATAGTGGCCTTCCGTGGAATTAAGTTAAAGGAGGTGACCTATATAAATAATGAGAGCTCAATTAAAGGGACATTGTCCTCAAGTCAAGTATTTATGCTTATGCAATGGAAATAACAGTTTCCAGTTACACTTGTGTCAAGATCTAAAATTCTCATGATAGGAATCAATCAAGTGTGCCCTGTTGGCTTTAACTGGTTTGGTTTCAACTACTCTTCCAAGGAAAAATCTCATGGACACAACTCTTCATATTAGATTTAAAGGGCAAGTATAACCCTCTAATGAAAAATTGTAAACTAAACTAAATGTGGCCATAGAGGCAATTATTCAAAATATTGAAACGTGGGGCTTATTATTTCGTGGTTGAGCACGTTGAAATATTGACCTGCGGGTACCTATGGTATGGTGAAGAAAGGAGGTTCACTTTTTATTCTCTTGAATGCATGTTCCATTTAATTCTTAAATACAGTATCAGCATTTTAATTCAACTGGACTGGAAGACTTTTACTACTCATCCTTGTGGCTTCCTTAGTTCAAACCTTTTGATGGTACCAATCTGTCTGATTGATTGTCTGAAGAAGGTACAGCTCATGTACCAAAACGTTACACTTTGGTGTACTCTGTGTATGTAGCAATAAATAATACACAGACATTTAAGACTGATGTGCATGGTGTTTATTCTTCTGCTAATCTGTACCAATCTGTACCAATCTGCTAAAGATGACAGAATCTTCAAGATTCTGTCTGTCATCCTTGACAGATGGGAGTACACACAGTCACAATCATTCTCCCAATATAAAGTATAGTATATAAATCCTATTTTGTGTAGCTATCAATCGTAGTCGAATCCCTATACTTTAGTACAGGGGACTCACCGCTTCCATCCAGAACGACCATTTCCTTTGCCAAACGTTCAGCAGCATTAGAAATGTTATTTCTGGCCACACACACATTAGTGATATAGAGTTAATCACGTTGGTATTGACGGTATAGGTCCTATATGGCTAATGTGTGCACTCAGCTTAAGTTGCCAACAGTGCACTGGCTCAGTATAACTGGCACACCACTCCCTCAAACAGTCTTATACATAAATTAAAGAATTGTACATGAGACAGGCTCAGCAATATAAATTACAATAATCTTTAATATGGAGATAAGCACATTAAAGGTTATAGCAATTTATGTTGCTGAGGCTCTCATATAAATTTTTGCATGTTTTATAGGATAATTACCACTAGAGGGCAGAAAACTACAGATGAATATTTTTTATGTAAACGTAATGTTTAATTTCTTCATTTATGTTTAAAGCAGAATTTTTTTTAAATTTATTTAGTTCATCTATTATCTGTAGCCAAACTTTTATTTGTTTAATGTGGAGGGCTATTAAAGTTTATTTACAATGACTGCCATTGTGACTGCCAATATTTCAACTGGCTGAACAGTTGTAGGGTCTGATTGATCGGGTTGAAATATCCTCTTGAGTGATCCTAGAACAGTTCAAATAATGTGACTGTTTTGGCCAATTACTTAAAAGACAACTATGCTATAAATATTAGGGTGCCCAAAGTCCAGGGAAACTTCCGGGAACTGCTTGGAAGGGAGTTGATTGGGAACAGGGCAGGACATACTTGGAAGATTTGGTAACTGCCCATATCTCTAAAGATGTAGAAACACAACTTGATAACAAAAATGTGTGGTAAGAGTCTCCTTAAAGGAGAACTATAGCGCATGTTTTTTCAAAAACAGTTAAAATAAAAGTACTTGGGGCAGGGAGGTAGGATTGGTACTTTCTACTTCCCAATATCATTTCTATGATTCTGTGATCTACTAATTTTCCTTGACCAGACACTCATGCTGCACATCAACAGAAAAGAACATTTAGTGCCAGTGACTTTGGACACAAACAACATGGCTGTGACCCCATTGGTTATATTTACAGTAATCCATTCCAAGCATTTCCCAGAATACAATTTTGCAGCTAAAACGTTCTTTTCCGCATTGTTTTTTGTTTAATTATGTATATGTATATGTTATGTATAATTTTATTGATAAGGCTCCACTTATGTATGTATAAAAAAGTTATCATTGAGACACAAAAAGATGACATTAGATTTAAATTTAGCAAATTAAGCTGTGCACACATGTGAGGCAGTCATCACAATTTTTTTTATCGGAAATGGGCAATTGGATAAACTGAATAATCTAAGGCAATACTAGCAATGTGACACCTCACCTTCTAGTAGCACCCAGCAAAATAATTTCATTAGTATTGTGCCAGCCTGTTACTGTTGCTACACCAACAGTAACATTCAAATCCAGTAATGTAGGTGCTTCTAGGTGTCCCGCCCCTTTCTGGCCACCTCACTGCCACCAATATACACTTATCCACAGAACAAATGAAAGGCTGTCCAGAACAGGGGGTTCTTTATTTATGCCAAAAGACACCAAACAAGTGTTGGAAAGGCCCTTAAGCCTGGTACACACCATGCAACTTTTCCTCCTGACCGACTGTTCGTCTTTTCTGACCGGTTGACAGGAAGGACTGTTGGTAGCCGCAATAGTGGCCACTGCTGACAATTTGCCGCGACTGAGCGTGCGGTTCTTGGTGGACCATGCTATCAGACGTGATTTTCTGACCTGTCCAACCATGTGTTCGTCCGATTCAGAATGAACAATCTGTTGAGTCCAAATACCCATATTATTTTAACCCGATCGAACAATACACTGAACTATCGGTCGATTGGACCAAAATATTGCATGGTGTGTACCAGCTTTTAAAGGATAACTATCGTGTGTATAAAGTTTATTTAAAAAAAGTTAAAGGGCATGTCCACCCCCAAAACAATATTTTGCTGTAGTGTAGGGATCGCTATCCTGTGTACTTTTGCCATATACTTTCATTATTTTTTTGGAACAGTTATCAAGTTATTTTAATTTTTGTGTTTCTTATGGGTGTAGCAATTGATTTCTCTCCTCCTATAGTGGGCAGTGTGCTTGTAGTCTATGAAGATATGTCCACCAATCAGAAGGGGTTTGCATAATGGTTAAAATAGTCCTTTCTCCATTTATTAATTAAACATGCAGAATCTGAGCAACTGATTTGCAAGTGCCACCTGGGATTCTGGGATTTTACATTAACCCATTCCCTACTTCTATAGTCATCAGAACTGATCTGATATAGTTGTGTGCAAGTACCTTGTTGATGTCAGTTTATCAATATATATACATTTCTGTGTGTATGTATATATATATATATATATATATATATATATATATATATACAATCTCACCAGATCCGCAGCACTCTCAGTCAGTCGTAGATGCACAGCTGTACAAAGTAACCTAGAGTCTATAGCAATACAGCAGCATCATAAATTCACACGTATGTTCTAATTCTGAACAATACAAATAGTTTATTAGGTTTGTTCTGATACATACATAGGGACGTTTCGGGTTAAACCGAGTTAAACCCTTTATCAAGCCAATGAAGGAAGATCTGATGGCTCGATAAAGGGTTTAACCCGAAACATCGCTGCATTTCCTTGCTTGGAATGGAGTGCTGATCGCTGCTGTTTGCTCTATAGTAAGACACAACAGTTGTTACAAGCAGGGCTGCGTTTATTACAGACTTGTTGCTTTTACACTGTAATTATTCACACTCAGCTTTGCTGCATGTGTTTCTCATATCCCTTTGATTACCATGTTGCTCTCTAGACTTGTTTGCAATCATCTCATTATGTTCTATTACTGGAGATTATTTCTGGTGAAATTTTGGAACCAGATATTCCAATACATCAATAGCTCTGTTACTCAAATCTCCTGTTGAATATTTAGTTGGGACAGCAAACCAAACTTCTGCTGGAATTTTTTTTATTTTAGATACAGAAAGCCAAATACTAAGAACTAAATAGAGAGCCATCTGAACTAAGGGCTGCCCATTCAAGCTACCCAGCCAGAATTACTCAATAAGCTTATATCCCAGCACATGTCACAGAACAAAGATATAGCATCTCAGATGAAATGCAAAACTGAAACCAGCTCTCCTTACTGAACATTCACTATTTGTAGTGACTCCTAAACCCACCCCCAATAGCTGATTGGTCCAAGATCCAAGATCCAATCAGATTTAAGATTGTATCTAGACCAATCAGATTTTGGGGTGTTTATGAGACACTATAAAACAGCATGAAATCTTCAGAGAAGCTCAGTTTCTAATCAGCAGTCAAACTAGCAGGTCTTGCCTTTGTATTTAGGATAGAGATTTTCAAGCAGATGGCTGGTTGTTTAGTTGGACTACCAAAATAAATATTTTTAGCTCCTGTGTTTCATACCTATGGTGTTGTTGTATAGTAGTCCATAAACTGCACATAATTGTTGATATAACAGATAAATGATAATAATAGTGTTTTGATTACAGATCTTGAAATTGCTTTCCTTTGACCAAATAGCCTGCAAAATAGTGATTAACCCAAGTGCCTATGTAGTTGCACTACTAGTTTCACCATTCCCTGACAAGCACTCTCAAACATTAAAGGGCAGATAGGAAATGTGTAGGATAGGGGTTGTATATTGAAAACATGCAGTGTAAATACAACCAGGTTGTTATGAAGGATATCCACGAGTCCTCTGATATGACCTATTAGTAAACAATGCACCAGAGAGTTTATTGTATGGCCCATTAATATATTTGTATAAAAAGGGGAAGTATCAGTGCAATACTATTCTTTTCCAGAAAAAAGAGCCAGTACTTTTTTCATCCCAATAACCCCAATGACCCTCAATTAATCTGAAAGCCTTGGCCAATTCCGCATCTCTCCCGGTGTATAAAAATAATGGGCAACTGAATACTGACTCCTGTTTTAGAAGGACCCCCCTAGTAGATAGAAAGAACCGTTATGGTCTTTTTTTTTTTTTTGCCCTTGACCCCCAGCCCCAGCTCCTGGGTTGATTTCAGTTGCTCATTAGAGAATCTGGCACTTCTTTCTTTGAACCCATCCATCATCCAATCGTAAAAAATGAACTGTTAGGAACATTCAACCCAAGGAAGTGGTGCCAAATCCTGGAAAAAGGACTCAAAGGTAACCGGCAAAGTTATACAACTTTAAAAACAAAAAAAAAAAAAAAGTCTAACTCATTTTTTCCACATGGATACTAATTAATATGTAACTCACTAGAAGGCCTACACAAAATATTGATATTTTCACCAATGAAACTGTACCCCTTTAACAAAAAAATGACTCCATCTGCAGTCCCTATTCAAAATTTTCAGCAGTATATAGAAGTGTTTTTTTTTTTTTCTTGCTAGTAACTCTGTACTGTGACAAAGATGCCAACACACCAATACCACCACACCAACCAACCCCTCTGCTTCATCGCTGCATTCATACCTCCAGGCCACCTAAATTATCAGAGTAGGCCCCCCTAGAATACCCTGCCCCCGCCCTAAAATCCTTGTAAGGAGGTAAATATCCCTCTTCATAGGCTTTTGTCTGTGTCATCCTATTCTTATTAGATAAAGGGCAATAGCTCCTTAACCCCTCAAAACCAACCTCTCCAAAAACCTAACCCCACCAACCTCCCCCGGTTGCCAATAAATACATTAACTGAACAGTTTTCCTTTTCCCAGTGAAATATTCCTTTAACAAATATATAGAATGTTGTTACCCCACCCCTACAAAATCATAATTCTATACAACCATAACCAGACATTTCTATTTCTACTTTCTAATTTCTACTCTATAACTTTCTAACTACTTCTCTAACTCGCACACATTCTGCATTTGGTCTACTCAAGAAAGGGTCCCAGACAAATAGGTAATGTTTAATCTTTGTTACAAAAAATACCACCAAACAACAAACAAAAAGGCTTGAAGATAATCTTAATTTCCTGTGGTTTTCATTCATTTAAACACAGTAAAAAAAAAAAAAGCTTTTCCTAAAATTTCCTAATCTAAGGACTGATGGCTCCTGCTGTTGTATTTTTCAATTAAGGAAATAAGTGAACATCTCAAAGCTGATACTTAGTAAGTTGAGTTTAAAAAAAAAAAAAAAAAAAAAACAGCAAATAGTTCCTTCCTTCTTCCTGTAAATCCATCCCTTTCCCTGACTAATGGCTGGGTAATTATTTATTTCTATTATCATAAATTATTAGTCACTACTACTCACATTGATAGAAAAGGCTATAAAATTTACCCCAAGCTTTGTTGTAGTGTGACCTTTTTGTTGGTTTTGGTTGGGGCCCACCCACTTATTTGATGTTTCAAGTGATTATTTGCATATACTATATCTGCTTTTTTTTTTGCTTAAGGGCTGGGTGTACACACAGGGCACACAAACGGCGCACGATTTGAGTTGAACACCCAACTGACCTTTCACCTTCACCACTAGCGTTTGCATACTAGTTTTTCCTATTCTTTGCAGTACATTGTTTCCCATATTTTACATGTAGGAACTAGACAAACAGCTCAGGCTAACCCTTTCAATAATCAATAACCACAAATAAGTTTTCAAGCAGATGCAGTACCCAGACAACAGGTCATCAAAATTTTCTTTTTTAAAAACACAAATCCCAACTTCAATTTACCCACTTCAACTGTTTCCTCTTAACAAATGCCGAACCAACAATAGAATCGCTTTTTTTAAGTAAGGCAAGTCCAGCCCTCAAATGAAAACTTATATACATTTAATCACATCAAAAACCAAACAACCACAACAAAAACGTAAATCAGAATCTATAGACAACCTGAAATTCTGCACTTGTCTGTCCTGTTGCCCTGAGTCTTCTGTTTTGCTTCTCATCTGGTTCCTTCCAGTTAGCCAACTGTCCATTAATGGATTTTTGACAGTTTGACAATCACAAGCAACACACAGAATCACAAAAATCCGCCAATACTGAATGCTAATTTAATCCCCTAGCTGTCTCTTCTGAGCATGCTCAGGAGTGCTCCAGACAAACGAGGCACTAAATTCTTGCTCAGTTGTTCAAATCCATCATCACAATGCAGAAAGCATAGCAAAAGCTATATTGAATCAGAGGACAAAGTCAAGGATAGATCACAAACTATTTTAAAAAGAGACATTCTTCTAAAGAATATTCTTATGCGAGGGGAGGTTGTCCGTTTAACAAAAAAACCTAGGGCGGAGGCCACTATGTTTATTTTTTAGTCAGAAAGGGAAAGTCACAGACAAAAAACCATTGGATGAATAATTACATCTATCCCTAACCGACTGCCATAATGTTCAATGGTTTACACCCTTAACCCTACTAACTTGTTGTCCTCCTGAATTACCTGATTCTAAAGTATCTACCTCAATACATGGTTTGCTTTGGTGCTACAAAAGGATTTATACTAAAATAAATTTGTTGGTCAGTGTTCCGCATATGCAAAGCATGGTTCAGGTTCCCCTTCCACTACCTCTCCAAATCTAGAAGAAGATTTTAGCATGTCCTTGTATTTTTATAAGGAAACAAGTCATGGAGAAACTTATGAAGCACAAGGGATAGACCATCCAAATCTACAACTCAGAATATGTAAGCATGGCTCAGAGCTGCCAAGGCAACAGTAACTACTAACTAACTAACTAACTACCTCTGAGCCAAGAAACACCATTTTGGCTGTTACAACAACAATACAATACCATAAATAAATATTTTAGAGGAGGTCAGCCATTTTTTATAAATCAATTTACCAACAACGTCCCTCCAGGTATTAGCATTACATAAATGGCTACTCCCCCAGTTCTCGTCTACAATGGGGGGGTCTCCTCTGCAGCTAGCTTCTGGTTCTCTGGTTCCTGTCTGCTGGCCTTTCAGTAAAAACTGTGATGCTTCAATCATCAGAGGCCAAATGTCTCATCAACACAGCCATCAAACCCAAAGCTGCACTCTCTGCGTGTTTGTGTGGGCCTGTAAAAAATTTACACGTTAACCCAACAGAGTAGGTTGTCCTTTTCCAGCCCCCCGCCGGGCTTGGTTGTGTACGTTAGGTTAGAAAGCGTCGGGTTTTGCTTACTAGTGGCTAAATTTTCCTTCAGTGGGTGGACATCCCTTTACCACTAATTAACTAAAGCTTTTTACAAACACCTCCTACCCTTTCACCTACAGTTAGAATAGGTTTTCTTAGCCAGTTAAAAGATCAACAAAACATGTGCATTTTTCTTTTTTACATTGTCATTTGCAGGGTTTTGAAATTCACTCTCCCTTGCTAACCTCAAAGTCTGACAAATTGTCAGACCAGCTTTCTCGGGACTTTTAGAAAATATCCATGTTCCCAGTTTTTAGCAGCCTTAATTACATGTGTGCAACCGTTAAAATAATAAACCTTTAAAATCACATTTTAAATGGTGCAAAAAATAAGTTTCTTGGTACCTAAGTTTTAAAATTTAGGGCAATGTACAACATCCCATAACAAACATTAGTAAAAACCCCCCCAACCCCCACAACCCAAAAACCCCCCCAAACCCCTAAAATTCACAAAATCATATTTTACAACCCCATAATCTCAGCACCTGAGATAATTCCTCCCCAGTCTAATTGTTATTATTCAGAGGGTGCACGGTCGAAAGCTCAAGAGAATTGTCCCATACAATTCATCTTTTGTGGTATATGTCGGCCAAGCCCTAAGCTTTGACTATGGTTGATGTTAATTGTTAAAGGGCAATTTGTCCGATTAATAGGGGTTGTAGTCACATGCACACATTGCTGCAAGCAACAAACTAACCTTTCAATATTTTACAAAACAGGAACATAATACCCCCAAATAAATCTTACTTATAGAACAACCACTTGCTGCAAATCTAACCCCAGAGCACCATGGGGTACTCAAAGCTACCAAGACAATATCTATAGACTAATAGCTGAAAAATGGGTGATCCCCACATAACCCCCCACCCCCACTGTGTAACTTACTTTACAGGATGTTTCATCAGCCCAACCAACAAAAATTTGGCATAAATGGTTAAATTAAATTTTGACAGTCCAAATCAAAAGAGATAAATTCCACCCACACTGTATTGACCCCCCCCCCCGCCCTAATTGACCCCCCCCCCCCCCCCCCACCACGAACTTTAGTGGATAGACCATGGACCCCCCCCCCCCCCCCCCCCCCCCCCCGACCCCCCGGACCCCCCGAACCCCCCCCAGGGGACCCTTTAAATGGATTTACCCCCCCCCACCCCCCCCCCCCACTCAGGACCCGCTGTAGGGTGATGGGACCCCCCCTCCTACCCCCCCCCCCCCGCGCGGGACCCCGAACCCCGACCCCTGTCCCCTCCCCCCCCACCCAACCCCCCCCCACCCTACACTCCATAATTAATGTTTAAAATTGTGCCCTAACTTTACTACTCATTAAACCAAACCTCTGCTATATATCCTTTTCTTTTCTTTTTTCTTTTCTGTCCTTCTTCTTAGAAATGGAAGATCGAAAAGGCTAGGACCACATGGTCTTGTCTTGATCTGGCTAAAAGCCTCCAAATTCACTACTAAGGAGCATAAGTAGTTTCGGATCCGATTTTAAAAAATATTAAAATGAATATGCGTTTAGGGTTAGGAGTTGGTCCCTACAATGTGGAACTTAAATCACAGTAAACCGAAGATCACGGGGAAAGGAAGGACGGGGAAGAGATGCTCCACAGTGTATGGCCAGATGGCAGAACCTTATAACTCACAGTCAGGCTTTCCTACTCTTCAGTTTCTCCTGACTTTCCAAGGCACTGCAGTGAGAACCCTTTGGAAGCCAGAGGATAAAGGTAGATTTTGTGTTACACTAAACATCATGCACAGTGTGGGGCCTGGCGTTGGCCCATTTTTTAGTGTTGGGGAGTGGACAACTACCCATTACACTAAACACCCCCCATATCCTTGACCCCTCGCTAGGTTAAAAATGGTTCTCTTAAAATATTTACCCAGCGCCTCTTTCCCTTGGCTACCTTCCGCTCTCCTATAAAATTTTTGGGGTTTGGGGGTTTGGTTTGGGGTGGGACATACTCAATTTCAGATGGATAATGTCCTTTACAACAAGACTTCCATTTTAGCAGCACACATCGATTTCACTGATGCTACCCCTCCCCCGGCGCATCATCCCACAGCCGAGAGAGTCCTGCCCCCCACTAGGCGTCATCCATTATGGCGGCGTAACCAGAAAAAAGCGAGGGATGGTATCTCTCAAGTGGTGCTTGAAACTACAAATGCCAGTGAATCACACTGCTGTATCCAAAGAATGTAATTAGGCCCGAATCCCAATCCTGATTCATGGTCGGACTTGGGGTCTAGACCATTCGAAGGAATGGGCCCTAACCCTGTCCTCACCCCCTCTTTCACACACAGCAGTGGGACCTGACTGGCCACGCCAGCTGCGGAACACCCGAACGAGCCTGGCTGCAGGGGTTAAAAAGCGGAGTCCGGCGGGAAGTCAGCCTTTTCCCCCCATGCGCCGAAAGGACTCCCTCCACACCCACCCAGAATTCCCAATACACCTTCAAGCTTTCAGTGGATGAGCTCCTCTTTCACTGAAACCTACAAACAAGGTATGCATTTAACAAAAAAGGGTGTTGTTATCAATGAGTCTTAGGCTAGTCACAGCTTGGAGGTATAAGAAAAGGGCTGCGCGCTTAGAGGCGCCAGCTATTTCTCTACCTTGCCTTTGAAGGTCAAGCGCTATGCATCTGGCTCAAACACTATAACTTTAACTTAAACAAGTAAATTTATAAGTTGAAAGGGATAAGGATAAGCCAAAAGTTTTAATTTATGATGAATTTAACTGATTTTAATTAATAAAATAACTGCGGCTTTTCCTTCCAACTCATTGTGTGTTTAGTTTCATTGTGGTCTGTTATTGACTCGTATCAAGCCCATGTAGGCAGCTGATGGAGACAGAAATGCAGTACACGTGGACCGGCAACAAAAGTGACTTCTTCCGTATTTTTTGTATGCTAACCGTGGATTGGTGATAAGACTCTCTTTAGGCGGGTCAACCAACTTACATTATTTAGTTCTCGTCCCGTGAATGAGTTCCGTCAGGGGAGATGTGGAACACGTGTTTGGCGCCGTGCGCATGGACGGAATAGGCACAGGAACAGTGCTACGTACATGAAGAAAGAACTTGAAGCAGATTACCATCCTACTAACAAAAAAACAGTGCTGCAAGTAAACATTGATATCTCCTGAATGGCCACACCGGATAAGATACAGTATGTTCATTTTAAAAGTTGTTTTCTATGTTGCATGCACATAGAAAACAGAGTCCGAGGGACCATGTCGACTGCATGCGAGGAGAGCGATCTTGGGTAAGAAGCTTACCTTTTTTCCCGCTCCCTTGCATGTTTTATTGAAGAACGTGAGGTAGACACGCTCCTTTACTCTTGTTCGTCATAAAGGCAATCCACCCAAATATCTCCCTTTGTTCAAGGATACCTTTAAAGTGGCTTAGATTGGCTTAACTCAAAAAAAAAAAATTATATTTAGAAATACTGGTATTCTGTTGCCATTAGTTAGATCAAACTGGACTTAAAGGCATGTCCCCCCAAAACAAAATTTACCCCTCTTCTGCCACATCACGTAGTTTAAAACCAATCCTTACCTTACACTTCTGCTTAAAATAGTTCCCCCTGCTGTGCCCCGCCAAAGTCCCCAGGAAACTGCTGGTGTAGGAGCAGTGGTCGACTCATGCTGTGCCTGAGACTTCCATTCAACCTCACAAGTTTGATGCAATGTCTCAGTGCAGCCTCCCTGCCTCTAGCCATCAACCTGGATCGGCTTCCGGTCCCCGCCCCCTGCTTTCATTCCCTGCACGAGGGCCTGACACTGATAGGCAGGGAGAGAGGGCTGATAAGTAAGAACCGGAGGACTTTTCTAACACATTATATTTGCGTTTGGGGCTGGGGGGAGCTGCCCTACCACAGCTCCAAAAGTAAAAATTTTGGGGTGGACATCCCTTTAAAGTTTATTTCTTGAAGCCGTTTCCTAGTCCATCAGCCGACTGGCTTTCTCAATTCAGAATGACTGTACAGAAGCTTTGGCAATTCTGGTTTCTGGAAGTCCTAAATTAGCATATCACACATGCCAGTTTAATGAAATTTATGAATAGCAAGGCATGATTGCATGTGAATGAGAACTCTCACAAGCAAGAATTACTGGTATTACAAGGGTTGTCCAGCAAAAATGTAAGTTTGTTTCTAACGATTTACTGAAGAACAGGAGATAAAATCTCTTACCTCCCCTTCTTCAGTAAATCTTCAAGGAGGGAGGAGACACTTACCCCAACCCGCTCCAGCGCCGAAATCCCCAACACCTCCGACACATCCTCATTCCTTTGCACTGTGCGACACAGTGAGGATGTGTCGAGACTGTCAGTGAGTCGGCCGCTGAGCGGTCTGCAGAAAGTGTCTACTCCTCTCCTGTAATATTTACTGAAGAACGGTAGGTAAAGATAGCGCATTTACCTCCTGTTCTCTTCAAAAATCAGTTAGAAACAAACTTACATTTTTGCTGGACATACCCTTTATATAAACCGTAGTTTCTGGTTGATTCCAGATACTTTCTGAATGCCACTCTAGTCAGGAATGAATCCCCCCCCCCCTTTTCGAGCTGTATAACCCTAACTCTCTATTACCCTATACTATAATTACCATTTACAATCTATTACCATATCTATTTATTATCTATACATATATTACCCTACACAATATATTACCTATTTAATGATTACCTTATACTATAATACCCTATACTATATCTTATCCTCTACATATTCCCCCATATTTTGTATAGCAATATTTAGACCCCCGATGGATCTGGGATGGTCCGTAGAGTATCCTCCGTTCACAGGACCACATCATTGGTCCCGCCCTGAAGGAGGTGTGGCTGTGTCCGTCTCTGGCTATTTCAGGTCCGCAAATGTGTGCCTATGATTAAGAGCACGCTGTTTCCCGAAACATGTCGGCTGGTTTGTGTGTTATGATGTCTACTTCCAACTGAATAAGAAGTTTTTAATGTACGCCGAGTGAGTCTTTAAGCTGCAAAACAGGTTTCCAGTGTGCCTCAACCAAAGGTTTTCAGTATATGGGAAGTTATTGAAGTCTTGCGTTTTTGCACGGACCCGAGGCAGACGCACCTGGGTCACCATGAGGATAGAGAGTACTGTTTCTACTATTGCCAGTGTCTAACTAGCTTGAATAATATATGAATTCCTTCTCTGTATTTACAAAGTGTATATTTTTTTCTTTCCTGGCTGAGGTTTTGCAGTGAAGGGTTGCTGGGGTATCCATACACCTGGACCACTATTTATGTCTAGTAATTTACTTATATGTATGTGACTATAGTATACTCTGTTTTATGATATCTTATATTACTGTGTATTGGTACACATGACACGTCCTTAACGTTACATTGTGTTTTATATATTTTACTTTCGCTTTTTTTCTTTCTGTGTACCAAGTGACCTATAATATTTCCCTTGGTTTTAGAAGATAATACATATATCATAGACCATATTTACAGGATCTAGAAAGATGGAAAAAAATAAGGAGATAAGAGAAAGTATAAGAGTGCAGTGAATGAATGAGTGTTTAGTGCAATAGAAAAAAGCATTGGCAATAGGAATTCTAGTCTGGAACATTATTACTATAACTTAGAAAAAATTATCAGAAAAGAAACTAAGCTAGGTGGGATATATAGAAATCAATGGAACCAATTTATTATCGGGATTGTTCAAAAAACTTATGGGACTAATTATTCAGTATAAGAAATCAGTTTGATCGGATGAAACCGAAATTAAGATACAAATAAGTGAAAACCAGAATTCTCAGAGGAAAGCAGTACATATACAGCAGAAATAAAATGAATGAGGCATTTGATCTTCTAGATAAAGTATTTTCAGAAACTAAAATGAGAAAAGTTTATAATGGATCAGAGGACATGACAGAATGCAGATGTATTGTATAGAAAAAAACACAGTGGAAAGATAGACACAACGGGCACCAGAGTAAATCCATTTTAAAAAAGAATAATCGTAGTTTAAAAGCAGTAAATTTCTCTCAGCTAGTGGTAGTGATTCAACAGTAGATACCTCCTCTATACCTTTCTGTCTTCCAGCCACCCCAAGGAGAGAGGAAAGGAGCATGAGACTTTTTTTCCAAAATCACCAGATATCGGGAATATCGAGAATCTCAAAATACAAAAAGGTTCTTTGGGTAACAAACAGGAAGAATCTTTACAGAAACCATGATAAACCCGTAGGAGATGGGAGAAAGACAAAATCAGCATAATAAAATGGATGAAGAGTTTCCCCCTTTAGTGTGCAAATGCCAAGGTAGGAAAAAGAAAAAGGAACAGACAGAAGGGTTATGCGCTGAGTGAGCCTAAGTAGCAGATGATTGATTAACTATTCAGATAAGACTCTTTCTAGCAATGAACTGTCACTTTTGAACAAAGGTCTTTCATACTGCCCCAAAAGGAACTTTTTACGTAAACTTATATTAATTAAATATTTTAATGTATTAATAAAGCCACTAAAGAAATGTTTGGGACAGAAGGCGTCAGTAAAAAGCGTGGTACACACAGGATCCGACGATATCGGGGCTTTATCGTTATGTGTGTGCGTTCGTTTCCCAACGAGCGCGTCGGGCCGCGCCGAACGATCAGGTCGGCTGAATGCTCGTTCGGGAAAGGCCGAAATTTCCATTGGCCGTGCTAGACCCCTATAGAGGAGTCTAGCGCGGCCCGATGGAACACACAGTCCCCGAGCGTTCTCCTATGAAGTTCATGGGAGAACGCTCGGGACCGTGTGTATGCAGATCTTTGAAAGATGCAGACAGGATCTTGCAGATCCTGTCTGTCATCTTTCAGAAATCTGGACTGTGTGTAACTAGCTTAAGGAAGAGATGGGAGAAGATAGGGATTTGAGAGCATCACAAATTGTGCAGTTGTTGATATGTCAGAAAAGACAGATATATGATTTAAATTTGGAAGCACAAAGGAATTGGTCCTAATATCATGATTATAAATACTCTTTAATGTAAAAATCCTCCTTTCTACCCAGTGCATATGAGATCCCGTATATTGATAGTTTCAGGAATTGGTGGAGAGAGACCTAACAAATTAATGATGAAGATGTGGTAGTAGGAAGAATAGTACCAAGAAATTTGACCCATGGAGAGAGGGTACGTTAGAGTCTCTAAAAAGGATACATCCCTAGTATTTAGAAAAGGCAGACAAGGGGGGGGGCGGTGGTAGTGCTAACGCCAGAGGACTATATGAAGAGGCAAAAACAATTATCAGATACAACATATATAAGAGAGTTGGAGGGAATCCCACAGAAAATATAAGAAACGTTGAGTAAACTCCTACAAGAGGGTGTCTGTATTGGTTTATGATTCTAACTAAGTTGGGGGGTTGTTACCAGAAACCCCATTGGCCCTGTGTTCCACCATGTCCCCAAAGTCCATAAGGGTGAGTGGCCTGTGAAGGAACGCCCGATAAAAGCTGAATAGACTCCCTGATTGAGGGTCATCGAATCTTATAATTTAACTCCTTTAGCCTTTGATCACCCGTTTATCCTCATTTATTAAGTTACCCTCACATGTATTACGTATCTTACAGGACATCACATGGCAGAAGAGTACTTTATGACCACTGATGTGGTCTCTCTGTGTTCAAGTATACCACATCATATGGGGATCCGAAGCTGTAGGTACCACCTTCTTTGAACACATTTTTGTATTTGAAGGTATATACTATATCAACCATTAGGAGCCTGCGATGGGGGCGACATTTGCCCCCACGTATACTAATTATACATGGGTGGTGGGAGGAGGTATTTCTGATTAACCATCTGGCAGTATGGGAGCTATAGGAGCAGTCAAGTTCCATGGTCGTTTATAGACGACATACTTGGATATGGCAAGGGTCCTATGCTGACCTCTCAATTTGATGTTTAGTATGAATAATAACACATGTAATTAAAGTTTACGTGGCATAGTGATGTGTAAAAGTTAATTACTTGGATCTCACCATCATAGTAGAAGGGAAAATACATACTAAAATCTATCAAAAGAGAATGCCACAATGAAAAAAACAGATCTTACTGCAAGTTCATGCCATCCGCCCCTTGTATCAGAGGAATACCTTATGGACAATGGGTCAGAATTAAGAGGAATAGTAAGTACAGAAGGTGAATTTGATGAGGCATCAAATTGTTGCAAAAAAATAAAGGACAATTATACTCACCTTCCCTCCTCCGCTCCTCTCCTAGGTCTGTACCTTTTCCCAGGGTGAGGACCTGAACCGCTAGGTCCTACCCCTGGATTCGCGATAGTTAAAGCACAGCGTTACTGAAACGCTGCTCTGGCAGGCGGAGCCTGTACCTTTTACCCTGGTTAAAAGGTAACAGACCTAAGTAGAGGAGCAATTAATGTTACTGTATATTATACATGTTTCCTAATTCAGTTTAGTAGTATCATTGTATTATTGTATGGGAATAGTGGATGATGGTTTGTAAGTTTTGTTATGTATCTATATATTCATCATTGAAAAGAACCAGTTTCTTTCCGTTTTATAACATGCTTTTTATTATTTTTTTAATTGTAGTTACCTTTATTTTAGAGCAATATTTAGACCCCCGATGGCCTGGGATGGCCGACAGAAATCACTGCTATCACTCCGTTTGCAGGACGGTCATTGGTCCCGCCCTGAAGGAGGTGTGGCTGTGTCCGTCTCTGGCTATTTTCAGGTCCGAAGGAAGGCTGAAAAAATGAGCCTGATTAAGGGCACGCTGTTGCCTGAAACACGTCAGTGGTTTTGTGTGTTATGATTTCTACATCCAACTGAATAAGAAGTTTTTTTAAGTACCCGAGTGAGTCTTTAGCTGCAACAGGTTTCGAGTGTGCTTGACCTAAAGGTTCAGTATTTGGGAAGTTACCCTATATTAACTTGTACCCTATGTATCTATATCCCTAAAAACCATATATTACCTATACTATCTATTACCCTATACTATCTATTATCATATACTATTATTACCCTATACTATTATTATCTATTCAATCTATTACCCTATCTATCTTCACCCTATACTATCATTACCCTATACTATATTCTACCCTTTCCAATGTATTACCCTATACTATATATCCTTTACAATCTTTTACCCTATACTCTATTACCCTATACTTTCTATTTCTTTACTATCTATTACCCTACTTAGTATTACCCTATACTATATCCTACCCTATACAATCTATTTCCCTATACTATCTATTACCATATACTATCTGTTATCCTAAATATATTATTACCCTATACAATCTATTACCCTATACTATCTATTACCCTATACTATCTATTACCTATCTATATTACCCTATACCAGCAATGGTGAACCTTTTAAGGCCTAGTGCCAAAACTGCAACCAAAACCCATTAATGTATTGCATATGTGTCAATATGATCATTAAACCTGAATACTGAGTTTTTACTTTAGAAAAAACACTCAAATAGACACAGACAATAATAACAGTAGAATTGAATATAGATTACCAAACAACCTCTACATTCCCACACAGAGTTTGAGATCTAAAACGGTGACCATTAACCCCTACATTATTAGACAGGAGTTGCGATCAAAACACAGAGCGGAATGTTATAGCAGGTGCAATCTCTGGTACATACCGCTGCTATACTTTCCTCTGGCTTTCTGGTAACTCTGGTGAACTTTGCTGTGTATGTGCCCACAGAGTTGTCCACCCACTGGCACGCGTACCATGGTTAACTGACACTGCCCTATATCCTTTTCTATTATCCTATAGTATATATTATCCTATAACATCTATTACCCTACCATCTATATATAGCCCTATACTATCTATTACCCTATACTATGTATATCCTATAGGTAATATTACCCTATACTATCTATATATAGCCCATACTATTACCATATCAATTATACATCCTACAACATATATTACCCTATATTATCTATTACCCTATTATATATATATATATAATATAATATATATATCCCTATACATATATGACCCTATACTATACCCTATACTATTTCCCTATACTATCATATATAGCCCTATACATATTATCCTATAATTACCCTATATTATATATACCCTATATTTTCTATTACCCTATACTATATTCCCCTATACTATCTATTACATACAAATGACCCTTTACTAATAATAGACCCTATACTATCTATAACCATATACTATATATTACCTCTACCATCTATTACCTACACTATATATTACTCATATATATATATGACCCTATCTATATATTACCCTACACTATATTACCCTGTACTATAATTTACCCTATCTATTCCCTACACTTTATATAACCCTATCTTATATTACCCTATATTATATATACCCATACAAATGACCCTATACATATATTACCCTATTATCATAACCTATACTGTATATTACCCATACTATCTATTACCCTACACTACTCTAACTTTATACCATATATTACCCTATCTATTACCCTACACTTAATTACCCTATATTATATATAACCCTATACAAATGACCCATACTATTTCCCCCACCCTATATATTACTAATATATATATTACCCTACACTATTATTACCCTATATTATATATAAATCCTATACAATGAACCCCTATAACTATATACTACCCTATATCTATACCCTATACTATATATTACCCTATACTATCTATAACCTTATACTATATATTACCCTATACTATTACCCTACACTATATATTACCCTATATTCTATATAACCCTATACAAATGACCCTATACTATATTACCCCACACTATATATTACTCTATACTATCTATTACCCTACACTATCTATTACCCTATATTATATAGAACCCTATACACAATATGAACCCTATACTATATATTACCCTATACTACTACCTATACTTATACTAATCTATTACCATATCTATATAATACCCCACACCCTATATATTACCCTATACTATCTATTACCCTATACTATCTATTACCCTATACTATCTATTACTATATATACCCTACACTATCTATTACCCTATACTATCTATTACTATATACTATGTATTACCCTACACTATCTATTACCATATCATATAATAACCATATGATATCTATAGGGAAAGGGAATTACAAACTATATCCACTGACACTACCAGGCCATTAGAAGCAGTGACAGTGCGGTGCCATTCTGGAATGTGTCCCTGCCCAGGTGCTGGTTAGGATGGTTGCAGGAAGCTGTCACTGGTCTCACCGCCAGCCGTGTGGGAAAGAGACACAAAACCCAACCCGGGTCCCTTTATGTGGGAACCACCTGCAGCCCGTTGCCTCCTCCCCTTCCTGCCGTCTACCCCGAGTTGGGCCCTATACACGCCGTGTCCCGTGCTCTCTATCTCCTGTAGAATCCTTTCGTGCTCGGTGACGGTTTCCAGGCTCCCGCTGCTTCCCCCATCTTGCTGGAAATGGAAGTCGCCCGGGTGCCGGTGACAGAGCAGCGTCGCTCGTAGCGGTGACAAGGAATGACTGTGGGACAGTAGATTGTACGCGCGACAAAGGCCACTAGAGGGCGCCGCCTGTATCTGTTACTGTACTTGGATTCCAGGGACGATCAGACATAAGGAAAGATGGAACAGAAGGATCGGGTGATGCTGGGAACTGTTATTTAACCCCGACAGAGCCAACTGCTATACTAACTTCCTATTAACTAACCCATTATAATCCAGTGGAGAACTATAGAATGGGTTTGGTCGTGTTGGTCAATGAACTGGGGAAGGCAATCTGCATGGCAGCCTCCATCTAGGGACTATTGGTGTAGGATAGTGTAGACCCTCTTTATCCATGGACAAAGATACAATCCTTATCCACTAATACCCAAGTCAGATTGGTTTTTTACCATCCAATTAATCGTCCATGGGAACCTTTTAATTAATCGATAGACAGAATCCTGGCAGGAGCAATGCTGGGGATCCCCACAAAATCAATTTTAGGGTAGGATTTTACCAATCCTATCTTCCTATGCCAGGTACTTTTATACCCACCGTAGCTTGACTTCAACATCACCGACTGTTATTGGAGAGAAATAACATTATTATATCAGAAGCTTGGCAGGATGTATGATTGTTTCTCCTACCTCCAAACTTAAAGGACAACTATACTCCCTATTTTGGGGGGGGCAAATCAGCACCATTTTTTAACTATGATAATTTTTATAACATAGTGCTGTAAATGGCATACTTCATTCTAAATACATAAAAAATACATTGTAATTAACAGATGTTTAGGGCTTGGCCACACTATCTGCGGTTTTCGATTGCGCTACCATTTACGTTTTGTGTTAAAGCATTTTATTGCGCGATTAAAATGCATTTTTCTCTTTGAAAATAGCAAAAAGCATGCGCAAACACGAAACAACGTGCACAACACAGAAAACGTAATGCGTGCGATAAGCTTGCGATTGCATGCGTGATTTGGTGCGTTGTAGTTTGGCCTCAGCCTTATTGTTGCGCTTTTATTGTATACATTGAACACCATTCAATAAAAGTTCTTACACATTAAAATAGTGCTAATTTTGCCCCAACCAATCAAATCTTATTTAACATTTGACAGCTAACACCTGATTGGTTAGGGCAAAATTAGTACCATTTTTAACAAAAAGAGCTTTTATTGAATTATTGCATTGCTTCAGAAAGTGACGTTGGGGTTTGATTTAATCAAATGACCCTGAAACTTCAGAATGTTCATTTCTGAGGACTGTGACCCCATTACAGTCAATGGGAAAAATGTCCTAAAATTCCCCAATAATGCGTACCATGCTTCCATGGATTCCTTAGCGAAGAAAGCATGCTCCTATTTGTCTCACACATCTGTACCGAACTTTGTGCCTCTAGCTTGAAACTGTGGGGAGAATACATCTCAAAAAAAGGAAGAATAAAAGAAAGTAGAAAGAACAGTAATTTGTTTCTTGAAGCCAAAGGCTGGGACACCTGGGTCGATAGCCGTTTTCAACCAGTTGTTCAGGCTTAAAATTAGTTCGGATATTTTAGTCCGATGACCAAAATTTTGGCCTCACACAGTTGAAAGGCAGAAATACAACACAGCTTAACTTCTATTTAATCAAAAATAGTATACTTCTCCTGTATGATTAAACATGTTGAACTTCCTAATTAGATATCAGTAGAGAGACCAAAAAAATCTAAATAAAATATAAGAAGTACCCTTACCATACGATGAGGTAAAAGTATGTAAATATTATCTCAAAATGTAAACTTTTTTCTATCCTTTGTTACAGGTGCAAATCTATTTATATAAAAACAGTATTATCAATACATCTCATTTTCATGCAATACTGGTACCAGGACAGTTAGGGATGAACATTTCTGTGTCCCTTGTCACTTTCTATGTGCTCAGTTTCACACCTGTCTCCAAACAATTAAATTTAATGTTCATGTCTGCATCTTGGTTCCTGTTGTTTTAATTCCCTTTCGGACTGACTCACCTTAGTAGGGTACACACATCCGATCCTTCGTCCCGACTGACTTGTCAGCCAAGAAAAGGACTGTCCGTGATGGAAATGTAATTGCGGCCGAAAGTTTGCGTGACCAAGCATGTGTCCATAGAGGACAGATTGGATGAGCGGTCGAACACAGTTGCCCAGGAAACCATCGAATATTTGGTCCGATCGACATATACCACTGAAATGTTCGGGCCTGAAATATTGAATGCTGTGTACCCAGCTTTAGAGTTTCTGATTACCTGAGAGTGTCAGAATTGCAGATAACAATAAACCACAGAATGGGGGGATTCTAGCCACCAGTAACCCCCCCCCAAAAGCCTATGTAAACCCATACAATACTATATTCATTTCCAACCGCATATCTCTCCCTACAGGCCTGTCTTTATATAAAGGTCTCATTAAATGGATGTCTTCTTGTAGAGCTCTGATAACTGTTAATTACTGTAGAATTGTACAATCGTGGTTGCTTTCTCTAAAACACCTGCTGAGTGTCCTAAACCAATACGTATCATATATTATACGTCATTATGCAGACTATGATGTGGGTAAATGACTAGTGAAGATGGTGGTTTTTTTTCAAACCTACCTTGAAGAAAAATTAATTGAGCAGTTTTCTGTCTCTTACACTGAATACAGATTACCATGTATAAAGAGAAATTTACATATTTACATTTACATATTTCTGACTAATTATTGGTGAGGTTTTTTTTTTGTGCTTTTAAAGGTACACACTAACGGGATTTACCCATTATCGTCATTGTTTGTGGTTGTTCCTAATCGACTGCAGTGCGACGAACGACCATATTGGGCATTATGGTCAGTTGGGAAAGATGGAAAATATCCGTTGGTCAGTATTGGCTCCCTCCACTTTAGTAAGGAGCCAATCCAATCGTTCTGTGTATGGTCGCATGGCCGACCACTCTCCATACCACATATGGGGATCAGACATGTTCCTGTGTACAATTCCCACAGCATGTGTGCCGACAGATACCATTTGATCTTTCGCGCACCCGTGCTGTGGAAATCGCATGTGTATGGCCACCTTTATTCTAAAAACATTTATTAAGCTAATAATTGGCACTATTTTCCTCTCGCTGTACCGTCACCATGCACAAAACAAAGATGCCCATACACTACTTTAGACAAGACCAATCTCTAATCTATATAAGAACCACCTAGCCTGCTCTTTTTTGCAATGAACAAATGAATGGGCCAATTGGATATCTCAAGATAGAGCCGCTGCTTATAAAATGTGTTCTTAAAGGTGCATACACTTGTGCGTATGGCGGATCTAACGAGCCCCGACTGAAAGGCCATTTTGTCTGACAGTGCACATACACAGCACATTTGTGCTTCACAGGTTGTCCCCCACAGTCACACTTGTGTACGAGGCTTTAAGATATATTATATATATATATAGAAAACTTTACTACTGCTAAATACCACATGTCTAGAGAGACAGATCTATATATTATATAAATATGTTTACCATGTTGAGAAGTAGGAATGTACTATGGATTACTTGATATTTTATTTACAGTTTTAATTAGAACAAGCATTAAAGGATCATAGGGCTTTCAGGTTTCAATGAGCTTGTTTATTGTATATACACTTTTAAATGCCCAAAATCATCCACTGAATGGTAAATAATACTGTGGCATTCATTAAAGGGCATGTCCACCCCCAAAAACTCCACTCCTTATGATTGCCATGCTGTGCCCCTCCAAAGTCCAGACAGGTCTGAGGCATGCGCAAGAGTCCTCCCTCTCCCTCCTCTTTCTCTCCCTCACCCTAGTGTAAAATCCCCTGTATATTTTATAGAATTGGTCCCCCTAGCCCCAACTGCCGTAATAGAATTTATAAAGTCCCCCAATAGTTACTTACCTTCCCTCTATCCCTCGGTGTTCTGAGCCCCGGCAGCCGCGTCCCTGATTTCTGCCTCTCAGACAATCAGGGATGCGGCTGCCGTCCCGCCCCCTGCTTGCATTTCCGTGTAAGCAGAGGGCCGGGCAGTGCGGCGGAGGAAAGGGGAAGGTAAGTACCTATCGGGGCACTTTTCTAAGATTCTATTACGGCAGTTGGGGCTGGGGGACCCATATCTAATATAATAAAAAGTTGAAAAAAGGGCTGGACATGCCCTTAAATAGTTCTGCCGTGTCCTTCAATAATATAACAATTAATATGGAAATAAACAGTAAGTTACATAGTTAATCTTGGGTTAAAAAGGCCACAGTCCTCAAGTTCACACCCCTCCAAAAGAAAAACCCAGCCCCCCCAAACAGACAAGCCTACCAAGATGCAGTCACCAGCTGGATATTCTGTCAGTCGAAGAAGACTCTAAGCCTCCCTTGAATGTGTTCAGACATTCATCTGACAATACATTTTCAGGCAGAGCATTCCTCAATCTTACTGCCTCACAGAGAGAACCATTTACATTGCTTTAACTGAATGGCTTTTCTTGAAGTCTAGGAATGTCTCTAGTCTCTTTACCCTTATTAGAGAAAAGGGAGCTTGTAGTTCCCTCTAACATGTTTGTAATGGTTTAACATATTCTATTGAACACCCTCTTTTCTAGGGAAACAAAACCAACGTTGATAATCTATTTTCATAATACACATTCTCCATTCTTTTTATCAGTTTAGTTACTCTGTACCCTTATTAATTCATTTATATCCCTTCTGTGGGACTGGTGCCCAAAACTGCACTAAATACTCAAGCTGATCCCTTACAAAGGCCCCTATACAGAGGAATTATGTGCTGCTCCTTTGATTCTATGACTTTTTTATACGGGTAAGATTTTAATTTTCTTTAGCAGGTACCGCACAACACAGCTTATGTCTACTAAGCCTATTGTCCACTATAAGTCCTTCTCTATTAGTCAACTCCTAACTCTATAATATATTAGCCTTTATGTTGATTTTGCCCAAATGCATAACTGCATTTCTAAAAATTAAACTTCATCTGCCACTTTTCAGCCCGTCACCGAGTTTTTTTAAATAAGTTTGGAAGGTGGAAACATCTTAGGCTTTTGCAAATCCATATAAATCACATCCACTGACAACTCTCTCCCCCCCCCCCCCCCCCTATATATGTTTCCAACCAAACCTAACTGAAAGGTTTGCAAAATTCCCATAAATATTTAAAAACCTTTCTCAAGTTAACCAATTAGAATGTCCTTATCCAATCAACTCCTCTTACATCCCTAAAGCTGCCGTCATAATAATAGATTATAGATAATAGAGAATTGCTTTTCTCTTTTACCTTAATGTTGTTCCAAGAGGCAACTCCAGTGTATATATCTCGGTACACACCCTTCTCATATATTTTATCTGTTTTGTTGTCTTCAGTTGTTATTTCCAGCGCATCTGCACTGCTGGTAGAAGCCATCTCTTCCCAAATGACTTCAGACTAGAACTGTAATTTAAAAAAAAAAAATAATATTCTGTAGTCAGCACTATGACCAAAAAATCCTCATCCCATCCTGATTTAGGAAATGCTGAGTAGGAAATTCTTGACACAATAAATGGAAAACCAATTTGCCATCAGGCATGTACAGATTCAACACTAAACTTAAGAATTCTAACCTCAAACACACAAATAAAAGTGTGATAACTGCCCAGAAATATTTTAGAGGAACTACAGATGTGGCCATAAGTCTGCTAATAAACAAAGATATGATGATGATCATGCATGTTCCAAGATTTGTATTTAAACACATTGTATTTAATGGTTGTGTTTATTATTATAATACAGAGACACTTCAAGGACTTAGAGCTAGGTACACACTACAATAATTCAGGGCCGGCCGACCTACATTTCAGTGTTTCGGTCGGGCCAAATTATTGTATGGTGCTTCTTGCAGCCTCGACCGATCGGACAAACGAACGATCTACAGGGCGGAAAATCACAACCAATCGTGTGGTCCTCTATGGACTACACACATGGTCGAGCCTAACTGTCGCATGTGGCTACTTTTGCCGCGACCGTCAGTCCTTCCTCCTGGCCGACTGTCGAAAACCCTCGAACGGTTGGTCAGGAGGAAGGATTGTATAGTGTGTACCTAGCTAACTCTTAAAACTGGACTAATTCTCGGGATTTATTATTATAAAACAAAATTGTGTTTTGCAAAAATGTAAGTGGAGTCAGAGTAACAGGAATTCACGTACAGCAGACCCTTTTAAAGGGAACTGTGGTCTCAAATGAAATAAGGCCAGGTTTCTACCTTTAAAATGACCCACCAACCACCTCTCTACATGCTGCACAGCCCAAATATAAGAAATCACTGATCAGAAAGTTGGGAGTAGGTGGTTCTGAAGTCACATACAAATACTAGTTCCTCCTTCTTATCTGGGTTAGCACATGCTCAGGTGCAGGAAAAGCAGGAAGTGATGAAGTTACTCATGGGCCTTGGCCCCATCCTTGCAGCCCCCATGCACCTCCCCCCCTGGCACCCCAGACCCGTACCCTGCTGACTCTTCTGTCACAGGTACTATTTAATAACTCATGTCTTATTACTGTAGCAATACTTTATTTATTGGACCAAGGCTGAAGGTGAAGTTATGCCATAGAAAAAACAGAACCAATTTTGAACAATTAGCTGTGGCATTACACTCCAAATCACAGACAGGATATCACACAGGACTAGCCTCTCACTTTATTACTGATACTTGTAGATCCTGTAGTCCTTCCCCTTTAATATCTGTCCTACTCAGCAGCTAGGCCTTTGCAGCTACAGAATCTTCCAGCTACCACCATGCACCTGGCACCCCCTTCGTCTCCCTAAAACTGTTCCCCTACAACTGTTCTCAACAATTTTAGTTCCATTAAACTTGACAACATTAAGAAATTGCCACCTAGTGGCCAACAGAAAATGTAGTAAAACAAACAAAACGAACATTTTTAAACAGAGATATACCTCTACACTGCTCCTGCTCCTGCCTGAAAACAATGTTTTTACACTGGGGGTATGAGTCTGGGAGGGCCACAGCCTCATGAGTGATAAGGGCCATGGGTACATGAGTGGGAGGGGCCATGGCTGTCCACAAGGATTAGGAGACACAGGGAAGAGGGACTGTCACATGGTTTTAGAGCAGAAAGTGCAGGGGATCTGGTGATGCTGCTACCATATCACACACAAAATAAAAATATCTTTAAAACTGTCTACAAAGTTACCCTTTAAAGTAAATGCAGCACAAGATTTTCAAGCCACAAATACATTAACTTATTATTGCCTACAAAACACAGATCTGATATCAATATCTATTTCTAAGTTGCTGATGAAAAGATTAAATAGAAGTTACCAGAATACAGGTCCCTGTAGTATAACACTTGCATGAGCTTATTTTTTTTTTTTTTTTATAAACAAATTTTATTAGTTTTTCCACTTTAAGCATAAATATGTACAAAATCAGATGAGTTGGTTTTTACATAAGATTTCACATATCTATACAGTTTAACATCTGTTGTTTCTGTTATTGAGTTATTACAGTTAACATCGTTTTGATTTCATACACTTCCATACCGTATTCGAAACACATTTTGAAATTTAACTGGAAGGGAAAAGGGAAAGAATTGGGTATATATGCATACATGTACATTTTGATTTAACACCATATAGTTATTTTTCTGATCTGTTATGGTGTCAGAGCTCTCCACAGGACAGAAGCACGGTATTGATGAGTAGGCCTGTCTTCAAGTCATGGATCTAGCATCTGTAACCAGAATTCCCAGTTATGGTAAATTTTTCAAATTTGTTTTTGAGACATTGCATACATTTTTTTATAATGCATGTTTGTTGTTACGTAATTGTTTTAGTGTTTGTGTTAAATTGGAATTTTGTTGTTAGCCGTTTTTGGCTATTGTTGTTTGGATTATTATAATTATATGATAAGCTATTGTTTTTTGTTCCACAGGTAGATTATGGAGATCCATAAGCAGTAAGGTAAGTTGTGTTTAGTGGAATTTTATCTTAAATGGTTCTGTAGAAAGCTCTGCACCTTCATCCACAATTTCCTCAACTTTATACAATTCATTCCACCATATTGTAGCCTATTCCCTGGTTCTCTTCCGCATCTCCAACATATTGGTGAGACTGATGGGTACCATTTTGCTAGTTGTGTGGGTATCCTGTGATATCTGTAAAACAATTTTTCTGGACATTTCACAGTGGTTTGCATGAGCTTAGTTGATACACAAAATTTTTTCCATGTAATATTAGGTGAAGGGTAACGATTTGGACTGTAGACCTGTGTACTTTCGGAGGAGGTCAAAGTCCCAACAAAGTGTGGCAGAAGCAGGTAGGTAGACTGAGTACTGGATGCAAGTTCGTAAGTAGCTGGATGCAGGCAGGATAATAGCTGGATATAGGATACTGAATACAGCCCATTCATTCCAGAAAACAGAAAAAAAGTATAAAGTTTGAATACAGAGTCAAAGGGACATTCATTTTATAAACAATAGTCGTAGGAGTAAGATAGATATGTAAATGTGTAAGGTATGGAATTTTAGGTGGGCCCCTAAACTCATCCTGGTGGGCCCAACAGTCCAGTCTGACACTGAAGGTGAGTAAAGGTTCGTACACACGTGTGAATCGAGGAAATCCCTAGATCAATAAATTATCTAATTACCATTCAGGTACAATTATTGCCCAAAACATATGCTTTTGATTTTGGTTATATGGCTGACATGTCATTAAACCCCTAAAAAGCCCGCCTCTCAGTAAATGAGCTCCAACAAAATGGTTGTGTTTGCCTTTGAGTGAAAGTAACTAAAGATACTTTTACGAAAATGTTAAAGGATCTATACAGAAAAATAGTTTATTTTAAATTGACCATAACTGGAAACTTTAATTCTTCTCAACCACCACTGTATAGTTTTTTTGTTGATCTGCCCCCTATTTCTTTAGATATATCAATTAAAACGTCTTACATTTCAGCTGTCAATCAAGTTCCTATTTCTCAAAACTATTCTTCTGAGTAGTTTTTTAGCTGGAATGGTGACAGAGTTTTAACAGTTGGAATGCTGTGTGCAGGTTTAACAGCTGGTTTATGGGAAAAAAGTCAGGCCGAAACAGCCGGTCGTTCTGGAATCCGACTGGTCGGTCGGGCAATGATCCATGACAGATGTTCATACACATAATTGCCGCGGGTCAGGACCCGCGATCACATGTGTGTACGAACCTTTACTCTGAGGTGTGTGTGTGTTGCTGCATGCCTTCAATCCAGCACATGTTTTGGTCAGGAGCAGTCTCCCCCTATCTGACCTGACTTTTTCCCATAAACCAGCTGTTAAACCTGCATTAACCTTTAGTGCTACGTACATTAAGATGGGGCAAAGTAATTTACAGAGTACAAGTGATTTGGAAAATAATGCCATAATCAAGCCTATGCATTGAACCTGTATGCACTGTGAATTGTTGAGAAAAACACATTACATGGGTACAACCATTTGCTTATGAAACAATAAATACACCACAGCCGAACTATCAGGGACAAATACTTGAGATGTGTTGACAGAAACAAAGTATTCAATAAGTTTTGTTTTTCATTTTTCTATAAAGGTTCTCCTGGACGTGTCAGTACAGTGTTAGCTCATCTTTTTCCTTTCGTTCAAATTGGATTACACTGAATTTTGTTTGATCTAATAGATCATTATTTCTATGAGGCATTTACAACAAAGAATTTGTATGAATACAAATCACGCTGATGTGCTTTTTTCTTTCTTTTTTTTGTTGCCATTTACCGGTAACACTTTGTGCATAGTGGCCTTCCGTGGAATTAATTGTAAAGGAGGTGACCTATATAAATATGAGAGCTCAATTAAAGGGACATTGTCCTCAATGTCAAGTATTATATGCTTATGCATGAAATACAGTTTCCAGTTACACTTGTGTCAAGATCTAAAATTCTCATGATAGGAATCAATCAAGTGTGCCCTGTTGGCTTTAACTGGTTTGGTTTCAACTACCTTCCAAGGAAAAATCTCATGGACACAACTCTTCATATAGATTTAAAGGGCAAGTATAACCCTCTAATGAAAATTGTAAACTAAACTAAATGTGGCCATAGAGGCAATTATTCAAAATATTGAAACGTGGGGCTTATTATTTCGTGGTTGAGCACGTTGAATATTGACCTGCGGGGTACCTATGTTATGGTGAAGAAAGGAGTTCACTTTTATTCTCTTGAATGCATGTTCCATTTAATTCTTAAATACAGTATCAGCATTTTAATTCAACTGGACTGGAAGACTTTTACTACTCCACCTTGTGGCTTCCTTATTCAAACCTTTTGATGGTACCAATCTGTCTGATTGATTGTCTGAAGAGGTACACTCATGTACCAAAACGTTACACTTTGGTGTACTCTGTGTATGTAGCAATAAATAATACACAGACATTTAAGCCTGATGTGCATGGTGTTTATTCTTCTGCTAATCTGTACCAATCTGTACCAATCTGCTAAGATGACAGAATCTTCAAGATTCTGTCTGTCATCCTTGACAGATGGGAGTACACACGTCACAATCATTCTCCCAATATAAGTATAGTATATAAATCCTATTTTGTGTAGCTATCAATCGTAGTCGAATCCCTATACTTTAGTACAGGGGACTCACCGCTTCCATCCAGAACGACCATTTCCTTTGCCACGTTCAGCAGCATTAGAATGTTATTTCTGGCCACACACACATTAGTGATATAGAGTTAATCACGTTGGTATTGACGGTATAGTTCCTATATGGCTAATGTGTGCACTCAGCTTAGTTGCCAACAGTGCACTGGCTCAGTATAAACTGGCACACACCACTCCCTCAAACAGTCTTATACATAATTAAAGAATTGTACATGAGCAGGCTCAGCAATATAAATTACAATAATCTTTAATATGGAGATAAGCACATTAAAGGTTATAGCAATTTATGTTGCTGAGGCTCTCATATAAATTTTTGCATGTTTTATAGGATAATTACCACTAGAGGCAGAAAACTACAGATGAATATTTTTTATGTAACGTAATGTTAATTTCTTCATTTATGTTTAAAGCAGAATTTTTTTTAAATTTATTTAGTTCATCTATTATCTGTAGCCAAACTTTTATTGTTTAATGTGGAGGGCTTAAGTTTATTTACAATGACTGCCATTGTGACTGCCAATATTTCAACTGGCTGAACAGTTGTAGGGTCTGATTGATCGGGTTGAAATATCCTCTTGAGTGATCCTAGAACAGTTCAAATAATGTGACTGTTTTGGCCAATTACTTAAAAGACAACTATGCTATAAATATTAGGGTGCCCAAAGTCCAGGGAAACTTCCGGGAACTGCTTGGAAGGGATTTGATTGGGAACAGGGCAGGACATACTTGGAAGATTTGGTAACTGCCCATATCTCTAAAGATGTAGAAACACAACTTGATAACAAAAATGTGTGGTAAGAGTCTCCTTAAAGGAGAACTATACGCGCTGTTTTTTCAAAACATTTAAAATAAAGAGTACTTGGGGCAGGGAGGTAGGATTGGTACTTTCTACTTCCCAATATCATTTCTATGATTCTGTGATCTACTAATTTTCCTTGACCAGACACTCAGCTGCACATCAACAGAAAAGACATTTAGTGCCAGTACTTTGGACACAAACACACATGGCTGTGACCCCATTGGTTTATTTACAGTAATCCATTCCAAGCATTCCCAGAATACAATTTTTGCAGCTAAAACGTTCTTTCCCGCATTGTTTTTGTTTAATTATGTATATGTATATGTTATGTATAATTTTATTGATAAGGCTCCACTTATGTATGTAAAAAAGTTATCATTGAGACACAAAGATGACATTAGATTTAAATTTAGCAAATTAAGCTGTGCACACATGTGAGGCAGTCATCACAATTTTTTTTATCGGAAATGGGCAATTGGATAACTGAATAATCTAAGGCAATACTAGCAATGTGACACCTCACCTTCTAGTAGCACCCCAAATAATTTCATTAGTATTGTGCCAGCCTGTTACTGTTGCTACACCAACAGTAACATTCAAATCCAGTAATGTAGGTGCTTCTAGGTGTCCCGCCGCCCTTTCTGGCCACCTCACTGCCACCAATATACACTTATCCCAGAACAATGAAAGGCTGTCCAGAACAGGGGGTTCTTTATTTATGCCAAAAGACCCAAACAAGTGTTGGAAAGGCCCTTAAGCCTGGTACACACCATGCACTTTCCTCCTGACCGACTGTTCGTCTTTTCTGACCGTTTTGACAGGAAGGACTGTTGGTAGCCGCAATAGTGGCCACTGCTGACAATTTGCCGCGACTGAGCGTGCGGTTCTTGGTGGACCATGCTATCAGACGTGATTTTCTGACCTGTCCAACCATGTGTTCGTCCGATTCAGAATGAACAATCTGTTAGATCCAAATACCCATATTATTTTAACCCGATCGAACAATACACTGAACTATCGGTCGATTGACCAAAATATTGCATGGTGTGTACCAGCTTTTAAAGGATAACTATCGTGTGTATAAATTTTATTTAAAAAAAGTTAAAGGGCATGTCCACCCCCAAAACAATATTTTGCTGTAGTGTGGATCGCTATCCTGTGTACTTTTGCCATATACTTTTCATTATTTTTTTGGAACAGTTATCATTTATTTTAATTTTTGTGTTTCTTATGGGTGTAGCAATGTGATTTCTCTCCTCCTATAGTGGGCAGTGTGCTGTAGTCTATGAAGATATGTCCACCAATCAGAAGGGTTTGCATAATGGTTAAAAGTCCTTTCTCCATTTATTAATTAAACATGCAGAATCTGAGCACACTGATTTGCAGTGCCACCTGGGATTCTGGGATTTTACATTAACCCATTCCCTACTTCTATAGTCATCAGAACTGATCTGATATAGTTGTGTGCAAGTACCTTGTTGATGTCAGTTTATCAATATATATACATTTCTGTGTGTATGTATATATATATATATATATATATATATATATATATATACAATCTCACCAGATCCGCAGCACTCTCAGTCAGTCGTAGATGCACGCTGTACAAAGTAACCTAGAGTCTATAGCAATACAGCACATCATAAATTCACACGTATGTTCTAATTCTGACAATACAAATAGTTTATTAGGTTTGTTCTGATACATACATAGGGACGTTTCGGGTTAAACCGAGTTAAACCCTTTATCAAGCCAATGAAGGAGATCTGATGGCTCGATAAGGGTTTAACCCGAAACATCGCGGCATTTCTTGCTTGGATGGAGTGCTGATCGCTGCTGTTTGCTCTATAGTAAGACACAACAGTTGTTACAAGCAGGGCTGCGTTTATTACAGACTTGTTGCTTTTACACTGTAATTATTCACACTCAGCTTTGCTGCATGTGTTTCTCATATCCCTTTGATTACCATGTTGCTCTCTAGACTTGTTTGCAATCATCTCATTATGTTCTATTACTGGATGATATTTCTGGTGAAATTTTGGAACCAGATATTCCAATACATCAATAGCTCTGTTACTCAAATCTCCTGTTGAATATTTAGTTGGGACAGCAACCAAACTTCTGCTGGAATTTTTTTTATTTTAGATACAGAAGCCAAATTAGAACTAAATAGAGAGCCATCTGAACTAAGGGCTGCCCATTCAAGCTACCCAGCCGAATTACTCAATAGCTTATATCCCAGCACATGTCACAGAACAAAATTATAGCATCTCAGATGAAATGCAAAACTGAAACCAGCTCTCCTTACTGAACATTCACTATTTGTAGGTGACTCCTAAACCCACCCCCAATAGCTGATTGGTCCAAGATCCAAGATCCAATCAGATTTAAGATTGTATCTAGACCAATCAGATTTTGGGGTGTTTATGAGACACTATAAAACAGCATCGAAATCTTCAGAGAGCTCAGTTTCTAATCAGCAGTCAAACTACCAGGTCTTGCCTTTGTATTTAGGATAGAGATTTTCAAGCAGATGGCTGGTTGTTTAGTTGGACTACCAAAATAAATTTTTTTAGCTCCTGTGTTTCATACCTATGGTGTTGTTGTTAGTAGTCCATAAAACTGCACAAATTGTTGATATAACAGATAATGATAATAAGTGTTTTGTTACAGATCTTGAAATTGCTTTCCTTTGACCAAATAGCCTGCAAATAGTGATTAACCCAATGTGCCTATGTAGTTGCACTACTAGTTTCACCATTCCCTGACAAGCACTCTCAAACAGCAGAGGGCAGATAGGGAATATATAGTATAGGGGTTGTATACCAGGTTGTAATGAATGCAGCCCTGCTACTTACATTTACTATAAGCATCCCCCAATATTGAGATGATCTGATGACTAAATATATATCCACTTACAATATAAGTTTATTATAAAATAAAAATATGCTTACAAATGCAAAATCACAGTTTATTCCTGTGCTGAGCAGGGAAATTATTTCTTTATTGCCCCAGAGCCTTGCATAGCCAGGAAAACCCAACTTGGACACCTTATTACACAGAAAGTGAATGGTTGGGTAATCCACTAGAATGGCGGCAACTTAAGAGTTACTATGTTATGTAACATAGTAACTCTTTAGTTGCCACCATTCACGTGGCAGGATGCACATAAGTAAAAAGACCTTTCAAATGTTGCAACAAAAATGAAAATGTATTGCAAGCACTTTCTGCACATTTCCTTTAAGGTAACAGGTATAAAAGGATATCAATATTGAAAAAAATAGTTTAGATATCCAATCTGAAATATCTTCTGCTAGGTGCAGTTTTGCTATAACTAGAATGGAGACAGTGTTAATGCAAATCATGTGAATTGCATGATGGGAAATTCCCTCTTTCAATGCTTCCTCATAGTGATTACTGAGCATGCTTGCCCTCATAGAAACCTCTATAAGGAATAGTTAGAGGAAGAAACAAATTACACCAGAAATGGTTCCTACTCTTTAAATTTTGGGACTTTGAACAGACATTACAGGAGAACCGTTTGGAGCAGAGGGGTAAGGTGAGGATTTTTGAACACTACACAGTGAGGCCAGTAGTCGGTTAAATTTTAGTTTTGGGGGTGGACGTGCCCTTTTTTAATTAAATACAAATACAGACATATGCTGCTCACACCTTTATTCAGAAATACTTTCAGGTGTGGTGCAACGGAGGGCCGGCAATTTTACATTACACAAAATATCCTGAGGACGGCTAAGGCACTAGCCGAAATGCATTGATGTTGCACAAATAAAAAAAGTTTCAAGCAAAGACCGATGAGTGCTCTTATCCATCGATTCCTATTATGTACTTTCGTGGAGCACCGGGGCTGTAGATACGTGACAGCGTTAGGGCGGGATGGCTTCGAGTTTCTTGTGTGTATATATAATATATATATATATATATATATATAGTAGTATAGTGAATAGTCACAGGCACTCTCTCCACCACCCTCTGATATCACACCTGGGTGCTGTTGTATGGATCAAATATTCACATAGGTATAGTAGATTCAACAGCACTCTCAGGATTTCTTCACAAAAACCATTTATTTAATACATCACTGTGTAGGCAACGTTTCGGTACCCTCATATGAGGCTTGAGAAAGGGACCTAGGAGGGTACCGAAACGTTGCCTACACAGTGATGTATTAAATAAATGGTTTTTGATGAAGAAATCCTGAGAGTGCGTTGAATCTACTTACCTATATGTATATATATATATATATATATATATATATATAGTAAGACAAATTTGAGCCCCACCGGTTTTCTGAAGAAAATAAAAGCTTTTATTAATAAACGTTGCTGTTATATATGTGAGCTTTTTATGATAAAAGCCTTTATATTCTTTAGAAAACTGGTGTGTGGCTCAAATGTGTGTGTTGGGACATTGGGCATCCCTTTAAGAGATTCAAACCTTGCCTCTACAGGAACATGATTATAGGGGTCAGATTTATAAAGACGCGGTATTGCTTTTTAGTACATTTTACTGCCATTGTGATTTACTGATAAAACGCGGTATCGCTAATGTGCGCATTAGCGATACCGCGTTTTATCAGTTAATCACAATGGCAGTAAAATAAATATGGCCCTAGAATGTTATAGTAGTCAAGACAGGAGATTGTAAGGGCATGGATGAGCATTTTAGTAGTGGAGAGAGAGAGAAAAGGACAGCGTGCAGATTCAACTGGGTTAATGCTCATATTGTCAATAGAGATGGAGAAGGGTGGACTAGGTCCCAGTTTAGGGGGGAAATGATAAATTCTATTTTGGATAGATTGAGTTTAAGGCAGCGGTGTGCCATCCAGGAAGAGATAGAGAGCAGACATTTAGAGATTTGGGATTGAACTTCAGGGGTTAGTGCAGGGGTGGAAAAGTAAATTTGTGTGTCATCAGCATATAAGTGATACTTAAAGCAGAAAGAACTGATTATTTCGTTTAGAGATAGAACAGCAAGGGTCCTGAAACCGAGCCCTGAGAGACCCCCACATTAAGCGGAACAGGAGAGGAAGTCTTATGAGTAAAAGAGACAGAGAAAGATCTGTTCGAGAGATAAGAAGACAACCACGCCACAGCTTGATTTCGTATTCCCAGAGAATATAGAATCTGCATAAGAGAGTTGTCCACAGTATCAAAGGCAGCCAATAGGTCAAGGAGAATGAGGACCGAGAACTGTCCTTTGGCTTTGGCAGATTGTAGGTCATTTGAGACTTTGCAGAGGGCCGTTTCAGTTGAATGACCTGGTCGGAATCCTGATTGCAATGGGTCCAATAAGTTATTAGCATGGAGGTATTTAGATGAGACGTTCTAGGAGTTTTGATGCAAACGGTAAAAGGGAGACAGGGTGGTAGTTTGAGAGACAGGTAGGGTCCAGAGAGGGTTTTTTAAGAAGAAGTTTGACACGAGCATGTTTAAAGGCAGCAGGAAAAATCCCAGAGGTCAGGGAGGAATTAAAAATGTGAGAAAGAGCAGGGGAAAGCACAGTGTCTGAGTAGAAAGTAGGGCATGGGATCAAGGGTACACATTGTAAGCGGAGAGGACAACAGGATGTCGAAGACTTCAGAAGTGACAGGGGTGAAAGATTCCAGGACTGCAGGTGGTGGGGCAGGCAAAAGAAGACGAGAGTTGTCCTGGGGTGAGGGGCTAAGAGTACGGATATCATCTATTTTATTTGTACAGTAGTCTGCAAAATCCTGAGGAGCGTTAATGGAATGAAGAGTGTCCGTAGAGTAGGCTGCAAGAGAGTGTTAAATAGCGAAAATAGAATTCCCAGTCTGCAGTAACAGCATCATGGAATTCCCAGTTTGCTGTACCCGTATCACAGAATTCCCAGTTTGCTGTAACAGTTTCATTGATTTGCCAGTGTGATAAATATAAATGCACACAGGACAGAAGCTCTTATATTTCCTCATGTTACATGTTTCAGGCACATGTATATTTTACGATGCACATACTATATATATATATAAAACTTGAAGAGAAACGGAGGCACTCACAGGACTTCACAGATAACGTGGGTGTTTATTTCAACATGGTGGTTAACATGTTTCCGCCCCGTGAATGGGGCCGTCTTCAGAACATCTGAGGATCGTGCTACAAAGGTTTAAATACATACAACATCCAATCCGTGTAAATGCATAACTGAGTGTCATACTCGTAGTGGTGACGCTGGCCAATCAGAACAGTGAGGTGTGTGGCCCGCAGGCCAATGGAGAAAGGAGGTGTGTCAGGAAAACGCCCATCACATGAAAAGCCGAAACTCTGCCGGCTGAGAAGCAACAAAAACATGTAATGTTATATAGTGTCAAATGACAACTAGAACTAGTCTTAAAGTGCTAAGGTGCGATAAAGTGCCAAGTGCTGACGTGATAAATATATAAAAATATATAAAAACAAGCATATGTGAGGAACACTACTGAAGTTGTTAAACAAAACATGGGTTAAAAGGTACATGTGGGTAGACTTTAAGATATATAGCATTTAAGATTGTAGCACGATGCTCAGATGTTCTGAAGACGGCCCCATTCACGGGGCGGAAACATGTTAACCACCATGTTGAAATAAACACCCACGTTATCTGTGAAGTCCTGTGAGTGCCTCCGTTTCTCTTCAAGTTGTATTTGTTTGGATTGTGCACCCAGGCTGCTGAATCTATGGAGTGCCCGCTGCCACTAATTTCAATATATATATATATATATATATATATATATATAAAAAAGTGTATATCCCTTCCCTTATATTATATAAATATATTTATATCTTGATAGGAGATTGCATTGAGTTTTTAGGAGCTACCAATGAGGTGGGGGGTATAGGATATTACATATAGGAAAGATGTATATGTATACTCTCAATATTAACCATTTAAATGACCATCAATAAATGTATATAAAGTATAGCACTGACTTATATTAGGTACAACACAAATATTGTGCATATGTTATGTGGGGAAATAAACAGTTATCAGTTATTAAAAATTGCTCTGAAGCAATTTTTTTTCAATTCGATCTGTATAAAAGAGTATATAAAGGATAAATCCATTTCTTTAGGTAAACTGAGAATGAGAAATGGTTATTTATAAGTTAGATTATTAGGGCAATCCTATTATAATAACATGATGCTGTGAGGTACCTTCTGTTATAATATATCACTTGCCGTGGTGAATACTAAGTATTAACCTAGCATGTTTAGTTTCAACCACACAGTGTGGCAGGATTGCCTGGGTCTACTCTCAGGGTGAGGCCACACTGCAATGCACAGGAATCGTGCACCAAATCGCGAGCGTTATCGCACGTGCGTTTTGCGTTTGCATTCACGTTTTGTGCATGTATTTTTGACATTTTGCATTATGGGAACGCATGCGTTAACGCACCCAAAAATGGTGAACGAATGCGTTACCAAAACGCGAACGGACGCGCAATTGCATGCGCATCGGAAGTCGCGGGAATTTTTGTGTTCCCGTGATTTCCATTTAGCGGAAATCACGGGCGCATACGTGAGCGAGAAACGCGTGCACAAACGCGCGAAAAATGCGATAGTGTGGCCTAGCCCTCAGACTCCACTACATCCCCACATAGCAAAACATACACACACAGAATTTCCATTGTGCACCAACGGGCACACTTTTGCTAGTATATATATATATATATATATATATATAATTTATTTATTGTCCCCCTTGTACAGCTTTTTGTATTCTAATATTGTACAGCGCTGCGTCCCCAAGTGGCACTATAAAAAATAAACATATACATACATACATACAGAGCCGGGGCACTATTATCTTAGTATAATCAAAGCCAGGGCATTGTTATCTTAGTATAATCAGATCCAGGGCATTGTTGTCTTGCTATAATCAGAGCCAGTGCACTGTTATCTAAGTATAATCAGAGCCAGTGCACTGTTATTTTACTATAATCAGGGTGATGTCTTTTATGCCCATTGTCTCTTTTCTAGTTGTCATTTGACACTATATAACATTACATGTTTTTGTTGCTCCTCAGCAGGCAGAGTTTCGGCTTTTCATGTGATGGGCGTTTTCCTGACACACCTCCTTTCTCCATTGGCCTGTGGGCCACACACCTCACTGTTCTGATTGGCTAGCGTCACCACTACAATTATGACACACAGTTATGCATTCACACGGATTGGATGTTGGATGTATTTAAACTATTGTAGCACGATCCTCAGATGTTCTGAAGACAGCCCCATTCACGGAGAGGAAACATGTTAACCACCATGTTGAAATAAACACCCATGTTATCTGTGAAGTCCTGTGAGTGCCTCCGTTTCTCTTCAAGTTATATATATATATATATATATATACCATTGATAAACTGATATGACAGATAAACTGATTCAATCTGACATCAACATGCTACTTGCACACAACAATGTCAGATCATGTAGTTCTGATGACTATAGAAGAAGGGAAAGGGTTACTGTAAAATCCCAGAATCCCAAATGGGACTTGCAAATCAGTTGTTTGCATGTTTAACTGATTCTGCATGTTTAATTAATAAATGGAGAAAGGGCTATTTTAACCATTATGCAAACCCCTTCTGATTGGTGGACATATCTCCATAGACTACAAGCACACTGCCCACTATAGGAGGAGTGAAATCAATTGCTACACCCATAAGAAACACAAAAATGAAAATAACTTGATAACTGTTCCCAAAAAATAAAGAAAATATATGGCAAAAGTACACAGGATAGCGATCTCTACACGACAGCAAAAAATAGTTTTGGGGGTGGACATGCCCTTTAAGGCCCAAACGTAGTGTTTGGTGTGTTTTGGCGCAAATAAAGAAGGAACACCCTTGTTTGTATCACTGAAGACTGGAAAGCCTTTCATTTGTTCTGTGGATAAACCAATAGTAACATGTAATTGACCTGCCCATCCACAGTACACTGTGATACATGAAGAGTTTATTTACTGTGCAGCTCAGCACAATGGGAACCACCATGGTAAGTAACAGAGCAAGAAAAATGATATATGATAGCACTGGTACATGGTCACTGCAGACTACTATAGGATTCCATCAGTTGAAAAAACAGGTTCCACAAACAATAGCTGCCTTGGTGGTCCCCTCTGTGCTCTGCCCCAAAGCACCTAAGTACTGTAGTGTAGAAAAGATATGGTACCTCTCACACCACATGTTTCAGACATTTGTGACACTTGATAAAGGTCCACAAATGTCCAATCATTGAAGCAATTTCAAAACTGACTTGCGTGAAGTCTTTGAGAGGTAGTGTAGGTTTTTCTACACTACAGACTGCTATAGGAGGTTATATTAGACGCCTGTTAATGGGGCTATGTGTTAATGTGCAATATGGGTATTAGTTCTATTGCAGATATGTGCCTACATTACATTGCACATAGTTCTACAGGAAAATGAATGTAAATCACATTCCCTGTGTGCCGATCATGATCAGGAACCTGCTAATGAAAATCTTAATGAACTCTGCCCTAGCTTCAGGTAAGCCTTTTCGTAAAAAATCTAAGTATCTTTTTATGATTTCCCTGCGCTACAAACATTTTACCGCTGTACCATGGAATCACTTGAGATGATTCCAAGAACTTAGAGACCTAAAAGATGTCGTTATCAAAAAATCTGACAAAGGCGGTAATATTGTCTTGTGGGCAGAGGAACTCTATTTAAAGGAAGAGAGGAGGCAACTATCTAATGCTAATAATTACAAAAATCTTTTGTCCAACCCCACAGAATGCTTTCAGAAGCGATTAGATCAGATCCTGGATACAGCAAGGGATTCTTTAGTTATTACAGATAAAGAGATGGGGTATCTGATGGTCGAGAATCCGGTTACACCGACATTTTATCTTCTCCTGAAGACACATAAGAATGCACAAGAACCACCAAGTAGGCCCATTATTTCGGGCATTGCCAGTATGTTGGAGCCTGCCTGTTCTTACATTGATTCCTTCCTGCAACCACATGTGACGGCCCTAGAGTCCTATATCAGAGATACAACTGATTTCCTTAAGAAAATCAAGGGTATTACCCTTAATGGGGACGTCTGGATTGTCACATGTGATGTGGAATCTTTGTATTCTAATATTAACCATGAGGATGGAATCAAAGCTGTAGAATATTTTATGTCGATGCAAAATAAAGCAGACTGCCCTAAGGTCAGGTTAATCATTGACCTTTTGCCCTTTATCCTACGCTATAACTTTTTTCTCTTTGACAACACCTACTACCTGCAGGTTAGAGGTACGGCCATGGGTGCCAAGTGCGCCCCCTCATATGCCAACCTATTTTTGGGTTGGTGGGAGAGGGAGGTGGCACTTAGCACCCTGATGGCCAAATATACATCACATGTACTTCTATGGCTTAGATACATTGATGATTTGTTTATGCTGTGGCAAGGTTCGTATGAATTATTGCAAGAATATATACTGGAACTGAACACTAACCCATATAACATTCTTCTTACACAGAATGTATCTAAGTCAAGTTGGAGTTCCTTGATGTTCTGGTGGAGATCAAAGATGATACACTAAGTACCAGATTATATCGTAAACCTACTGCTACAAACTCTCTCCTGCACTTTACAAACTCACACCCGAGACCTCTTGTTAGGGGTATGCCCAAGGGGCAGTTCATGCGTGTTCAGAGGAACTGCACGGACTTGCAAGATTACATCGTAGCGGCTGATGATCTTGAAAAATGTTTCTTGGATAGGGGGTATCCACAGTCACTTCTAGATGCACATAAGTCACAGGTAAAGAAAATATCACAAGATGACCTATTGATGTCTAGACAAAAGACGAGGGACAACGACCTTAGATTTATTACCCCATTTAATCAACAATGGGATAAAATCAAAAAGGTCCTGTCAGATAATTGGGGTATATTTAGAAGTGGCCCAATACTGAGTAACATTATACCTGCAAAGAGAAGTCAGAATTTAGCTGATAAGTTCTGTAAGTCACTTTGAGAGGTCTCTTTACACACTTAGCAGAGGCACTAAACCTATTGGTATGTAAAATGTGGGACATGCAAGCTTTGTAAACACATGTGTCAAACTGACGATTTTAATGACAAAAAGGGCAAGAGACACCAGATTAAGAATTTAATTGCAATTGTAGAAATGTAGTGTATCTACTTACATGTACTTGCCCTCTACGATATGTAGGCAAAACCAAGCAGAAAATTAAGGAGAGACTTAGTTCCCATTTGTCCAATATCAGGAATGCAGTTAGATTATCTACTGAAGGACGTAGCATTACAAGTGTGACTGAGCATTTTTTAAACCAACATGGTGGTCAGACTGATGCACTAAAATGTATGGTCATTGAATGATATTAAACTGAGTTCTAGAAGTGGGGATCTCAATAATCTTTTGTTGGAAAGAGAGGCCCAGTGGATATATATACTGGGTACTATGGCCCCCGCTAGTATGAACGAAGAGTGGGATTTGACTCCTTTTATATGACTATGCCTGTGTTTTTTCTTCTATCCACGTGGATAATTTTTTTTGACATTAAGACTGGAGATTTTCATTGCCCTCCAAAACAAGCTTTGGCATAGAGGATTCCTTATCCCTTGGACAAGTATCGAGAGGCTATACATCGGTGTTGTGAGCGGGTATACTGGACCACTCTATACTTTGGATTATACTGGATCACTTTTTCTTTTCACAGTAAGCTCAAACTATACTCTGGATTATGTCTCAATTCATATAGGATTCTTCGTTGGGATGTTTTATTTACTCTTGGATTTATACCGGAGGCGTTGTACTTATGTTTGGATGCGATACCATTTTTATCTTTGGATATATCTGCGCTATACTTACCTTTGATATGGCATTATGATAGTTTGGACACTGTTTTGAAAGTTATTTTATTTGAGGCCCTAGGAGGGCATCCTCCAGTATCCCCGAGACTTTACTGATTACAGAATAACTCAGTAGCTATGATACTCACCTCTGAGGAAGATCCTTATTAATACGTTAACATAATCTGTAATGTATTTATGGGTTGTGTGTATTATGGTCTTGCTCTTTTCAACTTTTTCATATAAGCGCTTAGTTGGTACTCCTTGGGGATTTCTTTAGAATAATAGTGACTGTGCGTTACTATAGGAAGACTATATCTGTGCTATAAATAGTATTTCTCTTTGGCATTAGGTGAAGATACTAGCGAGTACATATTGTCACTAGAGGGACACTTGCCTCTATGGATGTCTGATCGGTTACTAGGGGGACCTTTTGCCTCTATGGATGTACATGTATGTTGATGTCACTAGAGAGACTACTATTGTATGTTTTCTGTGCACTGCATAAAGTGTTAGAAATTGTATAATTTATACTATATATACTAGTCCATATACACCCTTTATCAGAACCTTCTATCAGAACCCTCTATCAGAGCCTTCTATCTAATTACTTATTTGTACTTTTTCCCTGTTTAAATATGACCGGACAAGGTTTTTCTGCCCTTAAGCCGTATGCATGGACGCTCAGTCTTTTGGGGAGGTTTACGTCCTCGCAAGAGTAGCATCTGTGAGTGACGAATGATTCAAGGGCGCGACTTCCTACCGGTTCTCGTGGGACTATTCTCCCCCTACGCTCCTTCCGGGGTTTGTTTTGCATATGCCGCTAAGGTATTTAAGGTGCAGTATACTTTCTCTGACCTTGCCATTGGATGAAGTCCGACCATGTGGACGAAACGCACCCGGCTTTCTTTTAATCAGCTCTTCGACCCCCTCCTGTATCATGACCATACAGACTGGTGCATAGTGGTGAGATCATGTTGGTTATGTTTGGCCACCGGTTTTAGGTGCTTTGTTGCTCCCTCCTCCTATTTCAGGTGTATTGTCAGTGGTAGGGAAGCTAGCTTATACCTTATCATATTTTGGGCTATATATTGATATACTTTTGCTCAGTGTATATGCATATGATGTAGATACACCGTTATATATGTATGTAATACACTGCTCTGGATATCTATCTATTATATGTATTAACATTGTTGTATGACTGTATGGATGAATATACCGGTATATTGTCTGTGTGATGCACTTTATTGATACTGGGGGTTGGTGATGTGTTTTTAATGTATCTTTCTGCACCTTTTTGACCATATCCCAGTTTATTTGTTTAATAAAGGATATTTTAATGCAATAATACAGCTTGGGTGTGCCCTTTATATACCACTTCTGTTCTCTCTTTGTAATTCTCATAGGAGGTTATATTAGGCGCCTGTTAATGGGGCTATGTGCTAATGTGCAATATGGGTATTAGTTCTATTGCAGATATGTGCCTACATTACATTGCACATGGTTCTACAGGAAAATGAATGGAAATCACATTCCTGTGTGTCAAAAATCAAAACAGAAAATGTTATCAGTTTCCTGCATCTTCATTCCAGTGCATCCAAACCAGTCCGAGAGAATGTTATAAATAACTAATACGCAAAGCTTTCCCACACTGGGCTGACACATGTAGTTCCCTTTATAGAAACTTGCTTGCATACATTGGACAGAGAGTGTTGGCTACAATGTTCAGTACCAGCTAGAACTACTGTCTAAGTCAGCAGATAAGGTCATACACTGACCTGATTTTATGAAGATTCAATGTTCAATCTGATATTAACACTTAATAATAGTCAATCCAGAAAAGTTAAATGTTCCTATATATAGTATGGAGCCCATTCCCACAATTTATATGTCAACAACAGGGAAATAGATAGGAGAAGATTGGGCTCAGAGGCTTAACTAGAGGGGAGCAAGGGGGAGCAAAGGGGAGCAATCGCAGAGGGGGGCAGGAGCCAAGGGGCCCCATCTTCTTATTTTTCCTATGAGAGATATAGCTTTCTTCCTGTGGTATGTTTTCATTCCCGGCTTCTGTTACATCAATTGAAGAACATGAAGTAAGACGGCTCCTTTACCTCCCATTTTGTAATTAATGAGATGTAAAGGATAGGTTCACTTTTTGAGGATGGTTCACTAAATGTCGGTAAGAGCATGTGCTCATGTTAGATTGTAGGCTGAAGTGGTCATTTATCGGCTTATTGTGTGTTTGGGCCTCTAGTTTTCTTCTGCCCCTGTTCCTTCCACTGTAAAAATAAACTTTTTAAAGAATTAAACGTATTTGGGGCAGGGAGGTGAAATTAATTATTTGTACCTTCCAATATGAATTCATAGAGGAGCGCCAGCATGTACAGTTTTAATCTGCCAGGTTAGTCCTGGACCTGCTGATTCCAGAAGGCTTTCTTCATGCTGGCACTCCGCACTCAAACAATATTGGGAGGTAGAAATAACCAATCCTACCTCCCTGTCCAAAGTTTTTTTTAAACTTTATGTGCGCTATAGTTCTCCTTTAAGAATGCCACTGCATTGCACTGGCCCCACCAACAGTAAACCCTTTCAGTCCTTCTTATCTTGGTTGCCTGATACTTTTTAACAGATAAGATAATTTTTACATTGTATTACCCACAGTAACAATGAATCCCCGCTGCACAGTTTGCTGATTCATTACACAGGAAGTGCTCTGTTGTGACAGATTGGCTAAAAAGCAACAATCAACAGTATTTCATATGAAATAGCTTCCAATTACTTCACTGTTCTTCCAACTCATGATAATGAACTTTTTCCTGTTTTCTGTATAGTAATAAATCACAAATGCAGTGTGAGAATGCGTCTTACCACACATTTACTAAATATATCATGTTAATGTCCTGAATTAAATATCAGTTCAGTTTTTTTTTTTTACATTTATTGTTAATAATAAAAAAAAAATCTGATTCTAAAACATATACAAACAGATCCAAAATGCTTTCATTTAAAGCGAAAGTTTTTAAGGGATATGTCTGTCAGATTTTTATGTTTATATTTGTTCCTGAATTAAAGTGTAATTTTCAGTGCCGGTAGTAAGGGGGAAATGATGTTGACAATCTTGTGGTTCACTAGAGCAGAACTTTCCTGTAATGCATTAGGCTAGTGTTATTGGTCGGATTTGAGAAATGGTGAAAATTGAGCATTTCTGGACATGTCCACCCTTAAAGTGCACGCTAGTCTGTTACCTGCCCTTGTTGGGTTTAGCACAGTACTCACAACAAGCTTGAGCATGTGCAGTGGAGGCAGCTAGGGAAAGAGAAGTCAATGTCTGTGATATCGGCTATTACAGCCATGATTGTCTGTCTGTTATTTATAAATGACTTAGAAGGGGGCATTGAGAGCAAGGTCTCCGTGTTTACTGATGTCACTAAACTATGCAGAGCTTTGGAAACTTCTAATGATGTGCAATTGCTGCAAGCTGATCTAGATAGATTATCAAAATGTGCAGCAGAATGGCAGATGAGATTCAGTGTTGATAAATGGAAGGTGATGCATTTGGGGTTTAACAATCCTTGTGCCTCCAACACCATAAATAATTCTGTGTTAAGTAAACCTTGACTGGAAAAAGATTTGGGGTTTTGGTAGATAACAGACTTAGCTGTAGCAAACAATGCCAGGCAGCAACAGCTAGAAATAGCAAGACATTGTCTTGTATAAAGAGGGGAATAGATTCAAGAGAGAAAAATATTATTCTCCCTCTTTACAAGGCACTGGTAAGGCCACATTTGGAATATGCGGTGCAGTTTTGGAATCCCACATACAAAAGAGACATCTTGGAAATTGAGGCAGTTGAGAGAAGGGCAACTAAATTAATAAGGGAAATGGAGGGGCTTGACTATGCAGGCAGGGCTGTTTACATTAGAGAAGCAATGTTTGTGTGGGGATATGATCACTTTATACAAATATATTAATGGGCCATACAATAAACTCTCTGGTGCATTGTTTACTAATAGGTCATATCAGAGGACTCGTGGATATCCTTCATAACAACCTGGTTGTATTTACACTGCATGTTTTCAATATACAACCCCTATCCTACACATTTCCTATCTGCCCTTTAATGTTTGAGAGTGCTTGTCAGGGAATGGTGAAACTAGTAGTGCAACTACATAGGCACTTAGGTTAGCCACTATTTTGCAGGCTATTTGGCCAAAGGAAAGCAATTTCAGGCTCTGTAATCAAAACTCTATTATCATTTATCTGTTATATCAACATTTATGTGCAGTTTATGGACTTTTTTTCAACAACGCCATAGGTATGAAACCCATTAACTAAAAAATATTCATTTTGGCAGTCCAACTAAACAACCAGCCAACTGCTTGCAAATCTCTAATCTAAATACAAAGGTAAGACCTGCTAGTTTGACTGCTGATTAGAAACTGACCCCAAAAATCTGATTGGTCTAGATACAATCTTAAATCTGATTGGATCTTGGACCAATCAGATATTGGGCGTGGGTTTAGGAGTCACCACAAATAGTGAATGTTCAGTAAGGAGAGCTAGTTTCAGTTTTGCATTTCATCTGAGATGTTATGGCTTTGTTCTGAGGCATGTACTGGGATATAAGTTTATTGAGTGATTCTGGCTGGGTAGCTTGAATGGGCAGCCCTTAGTTCAGATGGCTCTCAATTTAGTTCTCAGTATTTGGCTTTCTGTGTCTAAGTAACAGAGCTATTGATGTATTGGAATATCTGATTCTGATATTTCACCAGAAATAATCTCCAGTAATAGAACACAGTGAGATGATTGCAAACCAGTCTAGATAGCAACATGGTAATCAAAGGGATATCAGAAACACATGCAGCAAAGCTGAGTGTGAATAATTGCAGTGTAAACGCAACCAGTCTGTAATAAATGCAGCCCTGCTTGTAACAACTGTTGTGTCTTAGAGCAAACAGCAGTGATCAGCACTCCATTCCAAGCAAGGAAATGCCTGGGTGCCATTCAAAGTTTCACACCTGTGAAAATCCCCGTGTACTATAACTTTTATTGCCATCTTCCATACTACCATTGAATCCATGATATCCCTTTAATTGAACAGTCCGACTAGCTGTCTGTTTTGTTTACTATTAATATACTGGGATAACCTAATAATTGTCTTGTTATACACTTTGCTAGATTTTATAGTATTTGTATCGTTATTTATGTATTTTTATCCTCACTTGTCACTTAAGTCTGCACTTAGTCACTTTATATGGTTTCCCCTTGGATTTACCCCTTATAGCAGTCCTATGATGAGGTCATAGGAACACGCCTCCCACACTTCATCCGATTGGTGTCTGATGGGTTTTAAACTTTCACTGTGTTCTGTTTCAGATGTTCTGAAGACGGCCCTGTGTTTGGGGCGGAAACATGTTAACTATCACGTTGTGAATAAACACGCTTTCTACTTTTGCATCAAGTCCCATGAGTGTGCTCGTTTCTGAATACTTTATATATTTATCATGGGAGCAGCACCTGGTATGTGTGTGTGGAAAAACAGCACTCTACCTTCAGGGTTGCTTTGGTGCTAGTGTTAGGGGATCCAGCTGGATTGTCCCACATAAATAAATGTCCACTGCACTCAAAATTATTGCTCCAAACAATTTATTGTAGGCAAAAATTCAGATACATCAATTCACGACGTTTCTGGGAAACAGAGTCCCCTTCATCAGGTCATAAATAGTCTGTTACATCACAAGTACAAACATATTTATAGAGTATAGCAGGAAATGACCTATACCCAACTCCTCCCATTATTACACCACCCCCACCTTTACACAAGTAGAAACCCTACACAATAATAGTTCCACCCTCTAGTGGTAGTACCAACTAAGGACAACACTTCCGGAGCCACACAATAAATTCAAATAAACACATACAGGTCATAGTCCCTGCTAAGTCCACTAGGGGCAAGGGACCTCAGCCTATGGATCCACCACACCTCTTGTTGGCGGAGCCTTAGTTTGCGGTCTCCCCCCTCAATGGAACAGGGAGCATTTCTAGTACCATGAACTTGAGACAGTCCGCAACATGCCCATAATCTATACAATGTTTCGAAACGGGAAATTTAACATCTTTAAGCCTAATGCTCGATCTGTGCTGGGAGATCCTCGATTTTATGGACTGAGTGGTCTCTCCAACATAAAGGAGCCCACAAGGGCACCACAGGACATACACCACAAACTGGCTATCACATGTACCCTCTAAGAGAGAATTCTTCACCTGTATTTGGGTGAACAAAGGAGGATCCCTTCTTAACATATTTACATTGTTTACATCTCAGGCATGGGTACATGCCCTTCCGTTCACCTCTGACCAAGGACCGTGTGTTTTCACCGCTGGTCCTCAATGTGGATCTTACCAGGTTGCTGCCGATGGTGTGTCCCCTGCGAAAAGAAATCAGGGGTGCACTGGCGAACTCCGTGACATCCGGATAGGCCTGCCCGCACTACCCCAGCAACCCTATTAGCTCCAATACCAAAGTTCAAAACAAAGGGCAAAGGTGGGAGTGGTGTAATAATGGGAGGAGTTGGGTATAGGTCATTTCCTGCTATACTCTATAAATATGTTTGTACTTGTGATGTAACAGACTATTTATGACCTGATGAAGGGGACTCTGTTTCCCCGAAATGTCGTGAATTGATGTATCTGAATTTTTGCCTACAATAAATTGTTTGGAGCAATAATTTTGAGTGCAGTGTCTATGGACATTTATATATATATATATATATATATATATATATATATATATATATATATATATATATATATATATATATATATATGTATATATATATATATATATATATACCATTGATAATCAGATCATGTAGTCCTGATGACTATAGAAGAAGGGAATGGGTTAATGTAAAATCACAGAATCCCAGGTGGCACTTGCAAATCAGTTGCTGATTCTGCATGTTTAATTAATAAATAGAGAAAGGGCTATTTTAACCATTATGCAAAACCCTTCTGATTGGTGGACATATCTCCATAGACTACAAGCACACTGCCCACTATAGGAGAAGAGAAATCAATTGCTACACCCATAAGAAACACAAAAATGAAAATAACTTGATAACTGTTCCAAAAAAGTGTATGGCAAAAGTACATAGGATAGCGATCCCTACACTACAGCTAAAAATAGTTTTGGGGGTGGACATGCCCTTTAAGGTTGGAAGAAAAGAAGTTTCATCTTCAAGTCAGGAAGTAATATCCCCCCTTTATTTAGCTATTTTTTTTGCTTTTCTCTGGATCCACTGTTAGGTAGGGTTAAAAAGGTGGGTGAAAAGTTTGGACATGATGGAGACATGTCTTTATTCAACCTCAATTAGGATGTTACTATGTAAATAGATTCATGAATCTCTACCAGCCTGCTTTAGCTGGCAAACAGCATTAACAGCAATGACATTGTCTCGAAATGCCACTACCTGGTGGTTTGCATTCAGTTTAGAGTTGGGGTTCACTTATTCTTGAATTTTTCCCTTTCAGCCCATGAACAGAGCAAATCCAACCACAGAGTTCTAAATCAATAATAAAATATTCTATAATTATAATCACTTAATCTGTTTCAAATTAACTATTTATAATGGATAACAGAAAGTGGAATGAATTGCGAATGCATCTATGTTTTGGGGATATGTGATTCTATGTTAACATAAAGTAACCAAGTAATACTGAATGGGTATTTTGGGCTGTACCATGAGCTACTGACCCCTGCCTTGGGTCATGTGACCAGTGTGGACAAACATGAGATCATAAACTATGAAGGAGGTGTCCCAATTACTGTACTGTAAATAAACAGAAGGAAATGTATCTGAAAAACTGTATTCCTTCTCCTTTGTCTAGAAGAATTTATCCATCCTGTACTATACACAAGTAACCTGTACTCTGTCCACGCGTTTTCATTTTCTGAATTTGAATGTGATGCTCGGCATGGGAATTACACAGAGACTTTTAAAGTAATAACTGGACGTGTGAATGTTACAGATAGAGATTAGTCATTTCCTGCTTTTTATATCCCAAATCAGAAAGATTAAGGGAAATGAACAATTCGGGTTTAGTTTGATCATAGGCATACCACGGTTCAGCAGTTCACCTGTATGTTTCCTTTTTTAAAGAATACATTTTTAACTCCTTTGTTATTCAGGAAGTAATCAGGATGTAACTATGGAAATATATGAATGCAAAGGAAATGTAACAGGGGATTATGTAGCCAGAACACTCAGCTGCATGCATTTTATTCTATACAAGAACAACATCCTACATTAATCAGGAAAAAATATAATACGGGAAGGCGCTGTCATTACGCAGGCAACACAAGTATAAACAGATTCAGCGTGAATTGTCTGCATTTAAAGGATTGTAATTTATATTAAACCTTACATTAATAAACTGTTCAACACCCCAGTTCTATTCATAGCTTTGGGCATTCTGGACATGTCCTAAACATGCTTGGCCTTCATTTAAAACCAATGGTCCTTGCATTCTCTGGTCAAGAGTAGGGTTTTTGTGATGACGTTTTTTTTTTGTAAAACGTAAAATTTCGCCACACCGCAAAAAAATCCTATTCTTGACCTGAGAATGCAAAGCATCTGGAATGCACACATGAAAGAATGGCACAATTAAGTAGCTGAATTACAACAATACATACAGGGAGATTCAATAAAAGTTCTTATTGTTAAAAATGGTGCTAATTTTGCCCCAACCAATCAGATATTATTAAACATTTGAAAGCTAACATCTAATTGGTTGGGGCAAAATTAGCACCATTTTTAACGATAATAACTTTTTTTGAATAATTCTGATAGTTTTGGGGATTGTTTTCCAGCCTCAAAGTTATGAGTTGTCTCCTTTAGAGGCTGTTTGCTAGTTTGCTCAAGATTTTAAACTTCTTTGCAGTTTTTAAAAAGAAATACAATTGCAAATCCCCAAAATTCTATAGTGTGCAGGGGCATCTTTAATAGACATGTCCACTCCCAAAACTATGTTTTGCTGTAGTGTAGGGATCGCTATCCTGTGTACTTTTGCCATACACATTTTTTTGGAAAAGTTATCAAGTTATTTTTTTGTTTCTTATGGGTGTAGCAATTGATTTCACTCCTCCTATAGTGGGCAGTGTGCTTGTAGTCTATGGAGATATGTCCACCAATCAGAAGGGGTTTGCATAATGGTTAAAATAGCCATTTATTAATTAAACATGCAAAATCAGTTAAACATGCAAACAACTGATTTGCAAGTCCAATCTGGGATTCTTGGATTTTACATTAACCCTTTCCATTCTTCTATAGTTATCAGTACTACATGATCTGATATTGTTGTGTGCAAGTAGCATGTTGATGTCAGATTGAATCAGTTTATCAATGGTATATATATATATATTAAAAGACAAAAAAGCAGCAGCCCCTAGGGCCATATTTATAAACACACGGTAGCTGTAAATGTACTAAAAATCAATACCTCTTCTTTATAAATTTGACCCCTATAATCATGCTCCTTTAAAGGCAAGGGTGGTGTGAATATCTTAAAGGGATGCCCAATGTCCCAACACACTCTATAGTAAGACAAATTTGAGCCGCACACCAGTTTTATGAAGAAAATAAAGGGTTTTATCAATAAATGCTCACATATATAACAGCAACGTTTATTGATAAAAGCCTTTATATTCTTCAGAATATATGTAGAATATATGCAGCTCGAATTCGTCTTACTATATATGTAATAAATGGCCGGGCGGCCGGGGTACTTACAAGTACGCTTTAGGAGGAGGCAGATAGTCCGGAAAATGCAGGACACAGAGGCTGCGGGGAACAGAAGGCTAGATTCTGGAACAAGGTGCTGCTGGGAACTGTAGGCAGGTTACTGGAACGAGGTGCTGCTGGGAACTGTAGGCTGGGAACTGGAACAAGGTGCTGCTGGGAACTGTAGGCTGAATACTGGAACAAGGAGCTGCTGGGAACTGTAGGCTGGATGCTGGAACAAGGGGCTGCTGGGAACTGTAGGCTGAATACTGGAACAAGGAGCTGCTGGGAACTATAGGCTGGATGCTGGAACAAGGTGCTGCTGGGAACTGTAGGCTGAATGCTGGAACAAGGTGCTGCTGGGAACTGTAGGCTGGAAACAGGAACAAGGTTCTGCTGGGAACTGTAAGCTGAATACAGGAACAAGCAAGGTAAGGCACAGGAACAGGCTAGGTAAGTGGTCACAGGAGCAGGCAAGGTAGTTAGTCTCTGGAGCGGGAAAGGTAAGTAGTTGGAGCAGGAGGGGAGCAGGATCCAAGGCAGGTGAGTACAAGGAGCCAGGGGTAGCTAACGCTACTATCGGGCACCGGGTCCAGGAGGACGGCGGCTTTTGAATTCTCGCGCCGCTCCGGCAGGTAAGTTCGTGCCTTTCCAAGAAAGTGCAACCAAGCAGGGAGCACAGATAAATGACCCAAGGTAAATTGTTAGGACCTTCGATACTGGAGTTACCTTGACGTGCATGGAAGACTTTTCACTTTTATGCATAAAATTGTAACTAAAAAAACCCACGTTTTTACTGTTTGCACTAGCACAGATATTATGATATATGGGGCCCAGGAATGTGCATTGATCATCTCTTGTCTTATTTGTTCTAAAGTTTTGGTCAGATCAGTAGCACTTCCACTATTTGTTATAAAGTAATTTTGCCACAGGAGTGCTCCCACAGCCCCCCCCCCTTTTGTGTATATATCATAGTGATTACTGAGCATGCTTGCCCTCATAGAAACCTTGATGAGGAACATTTACAGGCAGAAACAAATTACACTAGAAATGGCTCCTACTCTTTCATTTCTGGAACAAACATTGCAGGAGAACCATAAGGAGCTGAACACTACACAGTGGGGCCAGTAGAAGGTTAAATTTTAGTTTTGGGTTTGGACATGCCCGTTTTGTTCACACCGGACCTTGTTTCTGTACATTTCCAGACAGACACACGACATTGTGGTCCATTTTTTAACGGATCAGATTGACCCGCTCTGTTAAAAAAGTGTAGCTGCATGCATTTCTGTCCAGAAACGTATGTGTTTTAATTAAAAATCTAGCAAAAACGGAAAGATAAAAATGGACCAAAAAAACCTGGACTGTTCGTTGTGGTCTGTTTTGTTCCGTTTCTAGTGTGAACAAAGCCTTAGGTTGATTAGTTTAAAAAACTGAAAGCTGGTTGAATTTCTTCTCTGTAATTGCACTTGTCCTGATGAAGCTACTCTGTGTAGTACCAAAACATTGATTTTTTTTAACAATAACATTTTTAATGGTGGTTGTTTATATTGGCTACATGAGCAGGGTGAGGTCCCTGTACTTTAAGAAGCACATGAAGAAATGAACAAACAGTTGCTTTTATATGACATACAGTATAGGTTTGTAAATGATTTCAAACTTTGTATCACCTTTGTTCCTTCATCTTTTCAGAAAATCTCCTTAAAGCGTGACATTCTATGAAGAATTGCATTTGGGATCTGCCCGTATGTTTGAAAGAATTGGGACTTTTACGTAGTACTTCCGAGTTTGAGGGGCTTTTAGTTAGTTTAGTGAGAATTGGAAGCTGTATAAAATAGACAGGACAACTGGATGAATTTCTTCTCTGTCATTGTACTTATGCTTTGGTCCCATTTGAGATTAATTGGTAGCCATGCCTGTGTGTACACCCATACACTTGGCATATTGTTTGATCCCAGACATATAGGGGGTTGATATTTAGTGGGTGTTTTTACTTGTTTTCTGGGTTTGGGCAAGTTTTCTAACTATGAATCATGTTTTTTTCAGAAGATCTCCATAAAATGATGGCATCATTACATACCTTAAGGTATTTTTGAATTTTAGGGATGTTTAGTTTGAAAGACTGGAAAATGTTCAAAATAGAGAACTGGATTTTTTTTCTCTGTAACTGCACTTATGAATTTGTCCCTTTTTCTGGTTATTCTACGTTAACCAGAAGACTTTAAAATATATACAGGGAGATTCAATAAAAGTTTTTATTGTTTAAAATGGTGCTAATTTTGCCCCAACCAATCAGGTCTTATTTAACATTTGCAAGATAACATCTGATTGGTTGGGGCAAAATGACCCATTAGCACCATTTTTAAATGATAAAAACTTTTATTGAATCTCCCTGATAGTGTACTGTAAAAACTAGAAAGTACTGTTTTAGTTTTTGGGATACTTATATCTGGTATCAGTGTACTATAATATGAGCTTTTAGAGCCAGTAAGATTTTGTGTGTAAACTTAACTTTTCTATATAAAAAAAATACAAAAATAAAATATAAAAATAATAATTAACCCTTTTTTTGACGTATTTCACTCATCAAATGTCCAGAAAAGTTACAAAATTCTTAAAAGGTCACTATACTCACTCAAACAACTTTACATTACCTGACTCTACAATTTTAGAGAAGTAAAATGGTGGTAATCACATATTTATCTGTGCCTGGTTTGTCCTTAAAATTATTAATGTTTAGTGAGTACTCCTAAATAGCTCAGATTTAAAATCCAAAATGTTTTGGAGTTGTAGGATCCTGTAGTATCTAAAGGTACGATTTTTGAAAATTAAATTTTTTTGAGCATAGATATCCTTTAAGTGTTGAGAATCGTTATGAAATGCGTCAGGTACCTTGTAACATTCCTGCCAGATATTATTTAATTAAAAAAAAAAGGTTTTATTTATCTGCTCATGATAATCTACTAAATGGGATTGTATTAAAATTGCTTTAACAGTGAGATACAAGTCTCCCTACATTAGGAGGTGACAGTGTAACCAGTTGGAACATTAGTTACTTTTGTTTCTTTTTTGATCCCTTGGCAGGTTCAGTCTTTACCATTTGTTACATTTTACCTCTCTGCTTTTCCTAGGCTGGCTGCCCATGGGTGCACCCAGGGATCCGACAGGTGATGGGTGTATCTTTCCCTAGGCCAATGAATGTTTGCCTTTGGCATCAGGAACAGTGGCTATAAACCTAAAATTGCTCTCGGAAGCTATTGGCTTCCTGTACTGTAGTACATGGAACCACATAGCCAATGGTTCTTCTTCTACAAAGTATAGGAAGAACTTCGATACCCAGATCTGTAGGCAGTGGCAGACAGCTTCCAATGGAATCTGTCTACCGTTGCTTACAAATCTTTACTGTGTGTACCCAGCTTTAGAGTCCATATGGTTTACACATGTCCATTTTAATTGGCTTTTGAAGGGTCTCCCTCTTCCTTTCAGTATAGTTTGCAGCTGTCAAAATTAAGTATTTTTCATTACGTCTGCTGAAACCTAATAACGTGCCTGTGTCAATTAAGGTTTTCAGTGTTAAAATGATGACACATGTTGGCTAAGGTATGTTGTGCAGTCTCATGAGATTTTTTGCACAACATTTTGTTTGTTACTTTGTTAATTTTACTATATAAACACATTTAAATTTTCCCTTTAGGATTCAGTGTCTTGAATGTGCAAATTGTATGATTTCTCATCTTCTTACAGATCACAGTAAAGCTGGGGATATTCTTAATGCCTATGATGTTTTTTTGGTGGTGGTGGGGTATTCTATTGGCTGAGGGTTGACCACCATAATGACTGGGGTTTACAGTTAAGGGGCTAATATTTGGTCCCTATTTTCCTATATCAAGCCTAATGCTGCCCAGACACTACAAAACTAACCTGACACCCCCACAACATTTAGACATCCACCCAGCCGAGCATGCGATCATCAATGCAATTAACCAAAATTATTTGGTTGATTGTACAAGAATCTGACAGGTTTTTGGAACCATTCCTGTTGGGTCTCATTAGCAGGCACCTATGGTTAATAGTCTGTAAAGAATCACACGCAGAAAAGAATCGATTTAGCAAAGCATTGAACCTGTGTGTGGTTCTATTATGGATTCATTTGCAGCCCTTCTCTCCCACTGCATTCTCTATTGCCAGCAGCTACAGCTGTGATTGGTGCCTCTCAGAACATTGCAGGATTGAGAAGCTGTAAGTAGAGTTCTGATTCGTTTTTAAGAAATCTAATATAGCGGTTGGGGGTGGGCAGGGATGGTCTATAACATATTAAAAAAACTGTGGGGTGGAGATGCCCTTTAAACGCATCCAAGCAGATTTCAGCTGTCACATTTCTCTGATCTATTTGTAAATATGTTTCTAGGTTGTTTGTTTATTCTGTCTGGGGTTGGGAAAAAAGACAACCAAAAGGCATTGTGTCTCTAGGAGCGGGTAACTCTGGAAGGTCTCGCTAAAGTTAGTGTTGCCATTACCGGTGAATGGTCAGATATACCTCTTATCAGATGATCCACTGATACTAGTTTAGATGTCAGCTCTTTACTCATGAATATATAATCCAACCTTGGCTTTATAAATATGGACCAAAAGTGTCTATCCACCCCATTTTGTCTGCAACATAGCTGAGTACAGAGTACTGAGCCCAGGGGCTGAGGGATTACTGGTGCCTGGAATCCCCCTTTCTGCCTGCTCTGTGCAGTCTACTGTTCAACTTCCCCTGGTGTCCATAGACTGTTACATAGATTGTTACATAGACAGTTTCATAGATTGTTACATTGTTAATTGAGCCTCAAAAATGTATTCAGTCTGTCCTGTGACAGCAGCATAGAGACCTGTATCAACATTAACCCTGCAGCTGCATGAGGTGATTGCTGAGACTGGGTTTATATACAGTACTTACTGTACCTACTGCACTGTGATGGAGTTTAGTGAGCAGGAATAGGGACATTAAGAATTTGTTGGAGTGGTTGTTCTATTTATTCTGTCAGATCCGCCATCAGTGTCACAGCTTTGACTTTGGAAGACACAGTAAAACAGAACGTTAGGCTGGGTATACACAAATTTTTCATTCTGTCCGTTTGGTACTATCCAGTGGATGGGCGCTGCAAATGTCTCCTATAGACCACATGATCAGCGATTATTTACAGACTTTTCAGATTGCCCAAATAATCTGTGTCATTTGTACGTCGCCTTAATGAATATACTTAATGACAAAAGTAAAGGGAATATTATATGATCCATAGATAATAGAACACATAAATGTATTCGGTCATGAACCTCCTTCTGGGCTTGTTCAGTGGTGACCCATTTAGGAATCCCCCCCTTGAAAATCCTGGAGACACTAACAGGGTTATTCAATAAACGTTCTTATCGTTTAAAGTGGTGCTAATTTTGCTCCAACCAATCAGATCTTTTTTAACATTTGAAAGCTAACATCTGATTGGTTGGGGCAAAATTAGCACCATTTTTAACGATAACAACGTTTATTGAATCTCCCTGTAGGTGTGCAGGCACCGAGTGGACGCGGGAGGGGGGGGGATTCTGTCTAGGGTTGGTGAAATCACCAAATTGAAATCTCCAAGGCAGCATACCTGTGCGTATGGGTAGTCTGTTAAGAATGTAACTATTTCTATGAGTAAGGCCAGGTTGGCTGGTGGTGGGTTGTATATTCCTAGGGGGGAACACATAGGGGGAATTATATAGCTCCAATGTCTCCCTAGCCAAAGAGTTAAATGTCTGGTTTAAAAAATGTAATAAGTTGTACAACCTTAATAAAGTTCACCCTGTATAAAAACATGAAATTGATCAGTTAATAAATGGCTATTTCCTAAATAGCATCTTAGTTTCTCTTTACACTTTCTAGCTGTTAGAGAATAAGTCGGTCCTTATTAAAGTATACATTGCTCAGATGATTTTAATCACAACAACAGTTCTGTCTGACGCATGATGTTAATTCAGTTACAGACACCTCAACATGTGACCTTGATGCACAATAACAGTTTCGCACATGACCACATGATATCCCTTTTAAATATCACACAACACAAGTTCAATGTTTTTAGTTGCGTCTGAACAAAGGGAGAAGACCTCATGACATTTTTATAAATATATTGATGTTTTTAAAAGGCACTTAATTTAATAAAGCTGAGAAAATTACATTTTATTTCCATTCAGGCAGTGTTTGTGATTAAGGCCTGATGCACACAAGATCATTCCCAATCGATTCCGTATACAAAATGATATTGGATCTACTGTGAATAGGAAGGAAACCTACCAGCCAACCATTTTCAATCAATTATTTGGCAAAATCATATGTAGTGGATGAAAAGACATGTCAGAAAATATCATTGACTGAGAACAATTTATTTCCCAATCGGTCATTGGTTAGTCAAAATGACTGGACATGCTTGGAATGACGGATACTTACTGAGTAATTATGGAGGCATTGTAATTACTTTTTTCACAGCCTTTTACATTTTCTTTTTCTATTCACATCAGTACCTGTGATCACTCATCAGCAACTTTTTATGATGGGAGAGACCAGACTGTGGAGAAAACTGATGCAAGCAAAAACACACACACATAACACACACACATACACACAAAATCAGTATGTTTTCATGATTGCTCTCTATTGCCCCCTTAGTTATCGACCCGGTTGCGGCGGCTGTGTGACACAGTTTTTGGGTAATGCCGCAACTGCCATTAGTTGTGTCTTAGTCACATTAACCCTTGGTACAACGTGACTTAAGACACAAATAGCCAATAATGTCTCTTGGTACAGAGCCCTGAGTATATCTAAATACAGTTTAGAACAAAACTAGAAAGGGGAAGTTTAAGTATAAACTTTTGGCTTGAAAGACCGCATTTTGAAAGGGAATGTGTGTGCTTGTGCTGCAGGTTTTAAAACTCAACAATGCCAATGATGAGATTTAAAAATGGCTTTCACATGAATTAAAGGTAGGTGAGTTGGTGTGTGTACGCATGTCAGGTTGGGGGATAAAAGTCTAGGGGGGGTTATTCAATAAAAGTTCTTATCGTTTAAAATGGTTCTAAATTTGCCCCAACCAATCAGATCTTATTTAACATTTGAAAGCTAACATCTGATTGGTTGGGGAAAATTTAGCACCATTTTAAACGATAAGAACTTTTATTGAATCTCCCTGTAACTTTTTTAATGATTGGTAAAAATATTTTTTGTTTTTTTACTATACTTACCCCTTAAATTTGGTTGCCAAATGAGTGAATGGGTAGCTCAGTTGGTGTGTGTACCTGCGTCAGGTTGGAAAACAAAAATGTTAAATTATTGATCAAAATTTATATTTGACTATAGTTACCCTTTAAGTATGGCTGCCAAAGAAATGGAAGGGTAGGTCATTAGAGGTTGAAAAACTTTTTTGATGATTGGTCAAAATTAGTTTTTTTTAAAGTATAGTTACCCTTTAAATATGTCTGCCATGGAAATAGAAGGCTACATCAGTAGGTGTGTGTACCTTAATCAGGTTGGAAGTTAGAAAAACAAACTCTTTTGATTATTGATCAAAATTAGTTTTTTTTACTTTAGTTACCCTTTACTTATGGCTAACACAGGTACAGTAATAGTGTTTGGACCTAACAAAAGGAAGTTTCCTGTGAGTGTAACGAACTTGTGAGTGTCCCTTTCTCTTAAGGACCTTGATCTCAAGGACATAGAAAAAGAAGGACACTTAATCATTTGATGGTTGTATGGTGTGTGTGAAAGTTTGAAAATAAGGATTGTTTGAAAGTTTGAAAATAAGGATTGTTTGTACTGTTAGGGACTATGTGTGCAGGACTGAGTGTGTCGTAAGCAGACTAATCTTTCTTCTTCCAGTTAAAGGGGTGTGCTGGACTTCTATATTCTAGTATTGTACCTGTTGTAACCAAAAACAGGCTGTGAAAGGGTTAATAAGTGTTTGGTTTTTTTTCCCTCTCTTTCTGGCTCTTGCACTATTGGTGTGGGGGTTGGGGCCTATTAGTTAAATAGGATTCACAGTTGTTGGGCCTGTGGTTTGGACCTAACAAAAGGAAGTTTCCTGTGAGTGTAACGAACTTGTGAGTGTCCCTTTCTCTTAAGGTCCTTGATCTCAAGGACATAGAAAAAGAAGGACACTTAATCATTTGATGGTTGTATGGTGTGTGTGAAAGTTTGAAAATAAGGATTGTTTGAAAGTTTGAAAATAAGGATTGTTTGTACTGTTAGGGACTATGTGTGCAGGACTGAGTGTGCAGTAAGCAGACTAATCTTTCTTCTTCCAGTTAAAGGGGTGTGCTGGACTTCTATATTCTAGTATTGTAACAAAAGGAAGTTTCCTGTGAGTGTAACGAACTTGTGAGTGTCCCTTTCTCTTAAGGTCCTTGATCTCAAGGACATAGAAAAAGAAGGACATTGAAACAAGAAGGGCAATTAAACAAGGTTTGTGCGTCACTGTGTTGGTGTGGTGTATTAGAAGGGACAGTTTTGTCAGTACCATGCAATGTGCATCGTGCCACATGTATAGGAACCTGGAGCAGACGTTCCGGGGAACCTATGTCTGTGTCAGGTGTGAGTGGGTTGCCCGTTTGGAAGCTGAGGTGGAGATTCTAAGGGGGCAGCTTGCAGCATTGCAGGGATTGGCAGAACTGGGGGGTCAGCAGGCACTGGCTGGGGCCAGTATAGAGGTGGGTGGAAGAGGGACAAGAAAGGATGAGGAAGGAGGTAATTTTGTTAGGGTTACTAGGGGAAGTGGGGGATGGAAGAGTAGGGGGGCTTCTTCCCAGATTGTCCATCCCAACAGATTTGCCGCCTTAGGTAATGAAGTGGAGGAGGACATCTCGGAATTAGCGTGTATGGAGGGGGCTAGTCCCTTGAGCACCCAGGGGACTGCCATCTCTGATACAAGGGAGGAGGAACGAAGGGTCAGGAATGCAAGGCAGGTGGTAGTGGTAGGGGACTCCATTATAAGGAAGGTAGATAGGGTAATCTGCCGCCAAGACCCTACATGCCGAACTGTGTGTTGCCTGCCTGGTGCTAGGGTTCGGCATGTGGTGGGTCGTGTAGACAGATTATTGGGTGGGGCCGGATGTGACCCGGCGGTCTTGGTTCACATTGGTGCCAATGACAAAGTTAGAGGTGGAGGTGAGGTCCTTAAACATGATTTCTGAGAACTAGGGGCCAAGATAAAAGCAAGGACCTCCAGGGTAGTGTTTTCAGAAATACTACCGCAGCCACGTGCTAAGCCAGGGAGACAGCGGGAGCTTAGGAGCATTAATGCGTGGCTAAGAGAGTGGTGTAAGGAAGAAGGGTTTGGGTTTATTGAGAACTGGGCAGACTTTGCTGTCGGCTACAGGCTCTTTAGTAGGGATGGGTTGCACCTCACTGATGGTGGTGCAGCTGTTTTAGGGGAGAAGACGGCTAGAGGGTTGGAGGAGATTTTAAACTAGGTTTGGGGGGGGAGGGTATTAGCAGTCTCACTGGGATAGATAGTCCAGGAGGAAAGCAGGGTGTAGATAGGCCAGTGGTGGGCGGAAAGGGGGGTGATGCTAGCATAGGGGATAGGGAGGAATGTGTATTAAAGTATACGAATAAATTACAGGATCATAATCTAAAATGTATGTTTGCAAATGCGAGAAGCCTGGCTGACAAAATGGGTGAATTGGAAATGATGGCATTGAATGAAAAATATGATGTAATAGGTATAGCAGAAACGTGGTTGAACAGTTCTCACGATGAACAGTTTCTCACGACTGGGCTGTAAATATAGAAGGATATGCCTTGTTTAGGCAGGACAGAAAAAAAAGGAAAGGGGAGGGAGTATGTGTTTATGTTAAAAAAGAATTGAAGCCAAATTTAAAAGAAGAGATAACTGGTGATTGGATGATAAAGTGGAGGCAATATGGGTGGAATTAGGCAACAGGAAAGGGGGTAATGTCATTGTTTGGTGTCTGCTATAAGCCGCCAATGCTAGCAGAGAGGAGGGTGAGTCAATTTCATATGCAGTTGGCAGGGCTGGAAGTTTCGAGTGTTCTCATTATGGGGGACTTCAATTACCCTGACATTGATTGGTGTGGTGGAACTGCCATCACAGAAAAGGCGAGAGGTTTCTGAATTTGCTGCAGGATAATTGTCTCTCACAGGTGGTTGAGGTTCCTACTAGAAAAGGAGCTCTGTTGGATCTGGTAATATCTAACATTGTGGAGCGCATTATAGATATAAAGGTAACTGGAGGCTTAGGGAATAGTGACCATGAAATAGTGGCATTTGGACTTTGTTATCGAAAGGAAAAGTGCGCTGGGTTAACAAAGACATTTAATTTCAGGAAAGCAAATTTTCCCAGGTTAAAAGCAGCTCTTCAGAATGTAAACTGGGATAATGTTATATCAGGTAAAGTACTGAACGAAGTGGACTGTGTTCAAGGGGATTTAAGCCAGTTCACATCTAAATTTATACCCTTGGGAAATAAATGTAAAAAAAAATAAATCCGCGCCCATGTGGCTGAATTCTGATGTAAAGAGGCTAATGGTAAGGAAGAAAAAGGCATTTAAAACCTTTAAGGCCGGGGAACGGAAAGGGCCTTTAGGGATTATAAAAACTGTAACAAGGAGTGTAAGAAGCAATCAAAATAGCTAAATTAATAATGAAGTTAGGATAGCTGAAGAAAGCATCACTAAGCCTAAACATTTTTTTAAGTATATTAATAGTAAGAAGATGAGATGAGAGAGATGTGGCACCATTAATTAATGGGGATAAGTTAGTACGGAGGATGGCGATAAAGCAAATGTCTTGAATAATTTTTTTCCCTCTGTATACACTATAGAAGATCCAAGTACAGATATCATAGAGTATAGTAGCAATAAAGGTATACAAGATTCAAGTTCACTTTGGTTAACCAAGGATATGGTACAAAAAGAACTAAAGAAGGTTAATATTAATAAATCTCCTGGACCGGATAAAATACATCCGGGTACTTAAGGAGCTAAGTTCAGTTTTATCTAGGCCATTGTTTTCTATTTTGCTGATTCCCTCATGTCGGTGGTGTGCCTCTGGATTGGAAAAAGACTGATGTTATTCCAATATTCAAAAAGGGTAGTCGTTCACAGCCGGGTAATTAAAGGCCTGTAAGTTTAACTTCAGTGGTGGGAAAGATCCTGGAAAGTTAATAAGGAACATGTTCTAGAGTATGTTTCAAGGACTGACATTATAAGTAGTAACAGCATGCATTTAGGAGGAATAGATCTTGTCAAACTAACTTGCTTGGCTTTTATGAGGAAGTAAGTAGAAATTTAGACTGGTATAGCAGTAGATGTAGTTTACTTGGATTTTGCAAAGGCTTTGATACAGTCCCCCATAGGCGACTAATGAATAAGCTAAGGTCTGTTGGTCTGGGGAGTCACATTTGTACATGGATAGAAAATTGGTTAATGAATAGGATGCAGAGAGTAGTTGTTAATGGGGCTTCATCATTATGGACTAAAGTGCTAAGTGGGTGCCACAGGGTTCTGTGTTGGGGCCGCTTCTATTTAATCTATATTAATGATTTGGAAGTGGGTATTGTCAGCAAGGTTTCTGTGTTTGCTGACATAGTAACATAGTACATAGAATTAAGGTTGAATAAAGACATACATCCCTCAAGTCCAACCTATCACTTTTTTTTAACCCTACCTAACAGTTGATCCAGAGGAAGGCAAAAAAAACTCAGCTAAAAAGGGAGAAAAAATTCCTTCCTGACTCCAAATGGCAATCGGAAACTATCCCTGGATCAACCAGATCTATATGCATTAATACCAGTAATTCTCAATATTTTTTAGTTTTAGAAAATTTGTCGACCATTAAAAACTTCAGAGGATGTGCATTCGTTGCAAGGGGATCTAGATAGATTATCACATTGGGCTGCTAAGTGTTGATAAATGTAAGGTGATGCATTTTGGACTTAAAAATACTTGTGCTACTTATACTATAAATGGCTCTGTGTTAAGTGAATCCCTGTTGGAAAGGGTCTTGGAGTTTGGTGGATAACAAACTTAAAGGTAGCAAGCAGTGCCAGGCGGCAACAGCCAGAGCCAGCAGGTATTGTCTTGTATAAAGAAAGGTATGGATTCAAGGGAGGAAAATGTAATTCTCCCTCTTTACAAAGCATTGGTAAGGCTCATTTGGAATATGCAGTGCAATTTTGGAATCCTGTGTACAAAAAGGACATCTTTGAAATGGAAAGGGTTCAGAGAAGGGCAACTAAATTAATAAGGGGATTGGGGGAGCTTGAATATGAAGAGAGACTGGAAAAGTCAAATTATGTACGCTGGAGAAAAGGCGCTGCGTGGGGATATGATTACTGTGTATAAATACAACGGGCCATACAATAAACTATCTGGGGCATTGTTCACCAATAGAACATGTCAAAGGACACGAGGACATCCCTTAAGACTTGAAGAAAGAAGGTTTAGGCTTCAAGCTCGGAAAGGGTTTTTCACTGTGAGAACGGTAAAGCTATGGAACTGTCTTCCAGTGGACGTTGTAATGGCAGGTTCATTGGTCAGTTTAAAAAAAAAAGCTGGATGAGTTTCTGCAAACAAGAAATGTTGCAAGTTACTGGTATTGATACATAGTAGAGTTGATCCAGGGAAATTTCCGATTGCCACTTGGAGTCAGGAAGGAATTCTTTCCCCCTTCATAAATTTGGTGGTTTTTTTTTGCCTCCTCTGGATCAACATTGGCAGGAAATGAGGATATTGCTAGATGGGTTGGACTGGATGGACGTATGTCTTTATTCAACCTCAAATACTATACTATACTACTATAACCTGTGTCGGTTGGGGGTTAAAAATTAACTTTTTTGATGATTGGTCAAAATGTATTTTTTTGACCTTAGTACCATTTAAATATGGCTGCCATGAAAATGGAAGGGTGCAGGGACTGGCCAGTGGGCTGAGGGACAAATGCCCCCCGGGCTGGCCTCAATGAAAAATTTGGGCTGCCAAAGAAGCTATTAGTAATTTACATGCTTGAAAGGCACAGCTTACACCTCTAGCCCTAACATACAGAATCAGGTGACTTATCCTCCTTCAAATGTTTACTAGTCAGCCCTTAATTCATTAGCAGTGTTAGTTAGCCCTCCAGTTCAGTAGCCAGTGTCATCAGCCCTCCACTTTATTAGCCAGTGTTGTCGACCTCTGGTTCATTAGATAGTGTTGTCAACCATCAAGATCAGTAGCTAGTGTTGTCAGTCTTCAGTTCATTAGACAGTGTTAATCAGCCCCCAGTTTATTATTCAGTGTTTGCCAGTCCTCCAGTTCATTAGCTGGAGACTAAATTCAGGTCCTCACCCTGGGTACTTGTAAGGCCACAGTATAAATAAGTAGATCAGTAGGTGTGTGTACCTGTGTCGAGTTGTAATTTTAAAAAATAAACTCTTTGATTATTGGCCAAACTTTTTTAAAACTTTAGTTACCCTTTACGTATGGCTGCACCCGTAATGGATAAGTAGATGAGTAGGTGTGTGTACCTGTGTCGGGTTGGGAGTTAAAAATTATTTTTTTTTTGATGATTAGTCACAATTAGTTTTTTTACTTTAGTATGGCTGCAACAGTAATTGAGGGGTAGGTCAGTAGTTGTGTGTACCTGTGTCACATTGGGGGTTAAAAAAACAAACTTTTTTGATTATTGATCAAAATTATTTTTTTTGACTTTAGTTACCCTTTAAGTATGGCTGCCAGAGTAATAGAGGGTAGGTCAGTAAGTGTTGTACCTGTGTCGGGTTGAGGGTTAAAAAAAACAAACTTTGTTGATGATTAGTCAAAATAGTTTTTTTTTGACTACAGTTACCCTTAAATATGGCTGCCATGAAAATAAAAGGGTGGGTCAGTAGGGTGTGTACCTGCATCAGGTTGGAAGTTAAAAAACCAAACTTATTTATTATTGGTCAAAATTAGTTTTTTTTTTTACTTTATTTCTAACCAAATAATACATTTTAATGCAGGAAATGGTTAAGAACCATTTTGTATATAATACATGTTTATAAAATAGTCATGTGCTATAATCTATTTAGTTTTAATGTATTGTCAGGTTTAAACACAGCAATGGAAGTATCTGGAACATGTTTATGAATTCAGTCTGAATTACTGACACAAGATGGTCCTCAATATGTCACAGGATGGCCACAGATGTACTTATAGGTAGTACTTAATTAACAGCTGCTTAAGCTGCGTCCAAACTACAACAGAAGGAAACGTGAGTGAAAGGTGCAATCGCATTACTGCGTGTTTTTTGACACACGTTACTGTCTGTTTGCTCGCAATATCCAGATTCCGAGCACATGTGTTTGCAAAAAATATAATGATTGCATGCACTCGGATTGCAGCGCTACAGTGCCCACCACATTGGAATGCACTGCTCTGCAATTGTCCCACGCTAATGAATTGCTAGTGCATGAGTAAACGCGCAGGTAAGCCTAGCCCTTTCGCAGTAGCCCTAAATGCCTAATTATTATTTACTACGTACATGATAATCTTTAGGGTGGAAGTTTCCATTGCCAGATACAATTCAGTTATTTATCTCTGTCATTCTGACAATTGAATTTAACTAGACAAGATAAAACAACATAATGACAAACTTTGAACAAGTGCTTGTTAGCTTCAACTTAGTCTGTATCTGTATGTCTGATACAGAAACTGTAATGAAAAGCCAAGCTGTCCCTTGTTTAATCTTGAGCATGGAGCCATTGAATGGTGCACGACAGATAGCTAATCTATGTCAAAAGATTAAAATGCCCCTGGTGCCTTATTATTAGAGAAGGACTGGCCTCGTGTATATAGGATTTACATTGCCATAACCTCAATGTGCAATGACAATCAAAAACCAGCATTAATGAATAAATCTACCTATTCAGCCTTGGCCCATGTGGATCTGAGTTTATCTAAGCTTTATTGTTTCATGTCCAGTAACTACATTTGTAATGCTATGTAGCATAGCTATCCATGAAACCCTTACTTTTCAATCAGGATGGTCAGAGTTCCCTTTATTAAGCTACTGCTACGGAAATGTTTGTAATTTTCATGTCACCCCATAGAGGGGAATTAGGATGTAACTCCTAGTTTGACTAGTCAGATTGATGGCTTTCCACTGCGATTCTTTTTGATGGAATGATCAAAGTCCAGTTTCCAACAATCTAGAGCAGTGTTTCTCAACCTTTTTATCTGTGTGGAACCTTTGAAACAATTTTCGTGTCCGGGGAAGTAATGATATAGATTATTTATCTTTTTCTTTTCCAGTCATCAAATAATAATATATACATCTAAATGATAGATCTGTAAATAAATCTCTAAATCAATAAACCCAATACATATTCATACAAATATAGAACATTGATAAATATATAGAGAAATATATTTGTATTCATCACAATGGTGGATCCATATAGTTTCTGTCACAATCTCTGGAGGGCCACCATGAGGAACATCCCTTGACCCCTGGTTGAGAAACACTGATTAGATAGCAAAAAATGTAACCCACATAGTAAGAAAGAAATCTAGTAGGGCCCTGGGTCTCAGTGTGAATATCCTACCTGTTTCAAAGTTAAACTCCAACTCTAAAGGTAGCCATATATGTTTATTATATGTATATGTACATATGTTTTCCTAGTCAAATTTTTGATACCAAATTTCCCACTTGTGCTGCTGATCTTATGTAGATTTCAGCTTGAAACCTTCGGAAGTAAGTTTTGGTACATGGGGTCAAAGGAAAATTTTCAGTCTTGCCCAATCACGTTTTTTTCCATAGACCAATCGATAATGTTTATTGTTCTATTAAAAGCTCATGCATGATAATATGCACTATAGTTGATTAGAGCCAGGAAGTGGTTGGGAATTTTCAGATCTACTGTGGTGGATGGCGCAAAAGGTACATTTCTGCAATCTTCGTCACTATGTATTATACAGTTGCAGAGTGCAGTATGTCCCATGTAACATTGCTGTAAGGCTGGGTATACATCATCCAATATTTGGCCGACCGATGTTTCAGTGTATCGGTCGATCAGGTCAATACATTGGATGGTTTCTTCGTTGTGGCCACAATGGGCGATTGAGTGGGTCAGAAAACCACAGTGATCATGTGGTCCTCTTTGGACCGTATGCTCGGTTGCAGCAAACTGTCAACCACGGTTTCTTTTGCCATGAGTGACAGTCCTTCTTCCTGGTGGACTGCTCGCAAATGTGTCAAACAGTTGGTCAGGAAGAAGGATCCCAACCTGTGTGCCCAGACTTACATCTTAAGAGGCTGCTTGTGAAACACTCTACCACTCAGGTTTGGAGAGAGGATTTAGTTCAGGGTTCATTGTTTCATCTGTCATTTGCGAGATTAAATAGTTTAGTTTAGGCTCCTACTGGTCATGTAAGTGACTCTGTATTATTGACTGTCTAGAACCACTATCAAAGCTTGCAAACACAATCAACACCCAGCAAACAAAAAGCCCTTATATCTGTAATTCTGATAAGATTTACATGGAACTCGTATCTCGGTTATGATTGATTGCGCAGTTAAAGGGTTTAGTACAGTGCAAGGCATTATAGTGATTGGGAAATAACTCACTGTCCAAAGAGAACTTTTTCTTGTTTTAGGAAGGAGGCTGCTAAATACTCTCATGTAAATCAGAGGAAATGAAGAATGATGGAGAACTCGACATTGTGAATAAGGGTATTATTGCTTCTCCCTGCAGGTAATAACCACACAGAAAGTGAGAGCAGAAGTGGACAAGGTTTGTTCACCATTTTACCACATGTTATGGAATTCACAGCAGAATGGCTAAAAAACACCTCACCGCTGTTACATTATCTACATAATCTACATTACATAGACATATTGAAAATGAAATCTACTAAAATGTCTTTACGCTATTATTTGTAATAGGGCTAGTCTATTTTTTTTTAGTCCAGCATAATAATAATCATTGATTTCCTTTTCTTCCATTTTGTAACCTTTCCATACCCACTGATCCTAAATATACTTACCTCTGCTGGATGCAAAATTGGGGGCGATGTCAGAATTATACTAACCTGACCATGATCACTGATTTGCAAGACTTACTGCATTGCAGGATCCTGGTCTGGTAAGACTCGTGGTTTGCAATTGCACCTCCATTCATTAGGTAGCACAAATCTCAACTTCCCCTATATTGAACAGGCTGCGCAGCACTAATTCCAAATATTTTTGGAAATGGTGCCGTCCCTGCAAAATTAGTGTAAAAACTGAGCTAACTCGATGATACATTTTACTAATTCGTCTGGATAGCTTATTGTAGTTTTGCTATAGAGGGGAGAGAGTGCATTTGCTGGTTGCCAGGCTTTCTTTTGAACAAGGTTATTAAAAGTTAATTCCAGGTGCAAAAAGGCATCCTGAGGCGGTTGCCAAAATTTACTTCAGGACTGAGAAAAATATTGTAATGGATAGAGAATTGGTTATTGGATCGCAACAGAGAGTGGTGGTTAATGGAGATACATCTATGTGGGCTAAAGTTCTAAGCGGGGTGCCTCAGGGTTCTGTACTGGGGCTGCTTTTGTTTAATCTGTTATATACATAAGTGTGATATTTTATAATGGGAGATGCAGTGGTATATATCCTTATAAAAATCACTCAGCTATGTAGACTCATTTCTTATATTCTTATTTCCCACTACTCCGCCCACCAGTGTATGTCCTGGACAATGACTCAGCATTTTTTGCCGTGTTTAACTTCACTAACAGAACCTGCTGGAGCTGTCACTTCATAATCAATGTCTCTCTCCTCATCCACAAAGATTTGTTTAACCGCATAGTTGCTGGGCTGGGATGTTCCTTTCTACTGGGTTTAAGTTACAGAAGGTAGCTTGGGGGATTTAAGGTGAAATAGGGACAAGGCTAGAATTAAAATGTGAATGGGGTGAAGGAATCCAATACTAATGCACCCTTTTCATTATAATATAAGGACATTACACCACCTCGGAGTTCCCTGTCCTATATAAGAGCACGGCCTACGGCGTCGTGTTCTATATGGTCAGGGAACTCCCGGTGGTGTAATATCCTTATATTACACTGTAAGGGGTGCATTATCCCTTATATAATGACTTAGAAGGGGGCATTGAGAGCAAGGTCTCTGTGTTTGCTGATGACACTTAACTATGCAGAGCTTTGGAAACTTAAATGATGTGCAAGTGTGCAAGCAGACCTAGATAGATTAGCAAATGGGCAGCAGAATGGCAGATGAGATTCAATGTTGATAAATTTAAGGTGAGCATTTGGGATTTAATAATCCCTGTGCCACCTACACCATAAATAAATGTTATAGGTAATAAGGTTACACCTGATTACAGCGAGTTGCATGAGGAAAAGTAGGAAAGCACAGTTGTCACAATCTTCAAAACCACAGGTTACAACTACAAGTGTAGGCCGTTCTACTGTGCAGAGCCATCTGATGTCATCAATTAGTGATTCCCATTGCCAGCGCTCTGAACGCAAAGTGGCAAAGTGTTGTTCATGGAATGATCCATTCAAACTACACATATCTGCCAGACAGTTTAACATTGTGTTTTGACATAACTGAAAGCTGAACAGATTTGAGGAGAACGCATAGCATGATCAGCAAATTGCCTTCCCTTTTTCAATATATGATTACTGAGAACAAGATATTGGTTAAACAGACTAATTATAAAAAAGAGAACATGTTTTCCTCCAGAAAGGGAGTTTTATATAGATATTGACAATGCTTAAAGGACAACTTGACATCATATAATTCATGCACAGGGCAGTTACATCTCAGGAAAATGTAGGCTAAAAAGCCTGATGCCTTTAACCCAAACAATAAAAACAAAATACACCCCAAACTACACCCACATTCTCTTTTTGGAGAAGAAAAACAGACTTTATTTATACTGAACTGCAAAAACATGAACAGGACGATGCACCGAGAGTCGATATCGGCAACCGAGGGCAAGCAGCCCAGCGATGTTATATGCAAAAGCATCTACTGGTGCATTGCTATCTGCCATTTTTTTCTATTTCTGCACTTTTAATGCCAGCTATTATCTGGCGTTTAAAGTGCTGCAATAGAATGCCGCGTTCGGCATATAACTTTCCGCATTATCCACGCAGCTGCCACAATGAAGGAGTTTAAATCACACTAACCAACATAACATCAGTTGGCGGGACTTAAACTCCAGAACAGGAGTTAACCATACAGCAGGGAGATTTCGGAAACCTGAAAAACAGTGGGAGATTAAAGAGGTAAGATTGACAGACACGACATAAACTATGGCTGCTCCTGTGCAATTATGAATCGGCCTGGCACATGAATTGTACTTACTGTTAAAGGGCATGTCCACCCCCAAAACTAAAATCTAACCTTCTACTGGCCCCACTGTGCAGTGTTTAAAAACCCTTACTTACTGCTCAGCTCTTTATGGTTCTCTTGCATGTCTGTTGTCCTAGAAATTAAAGAGTAGGAGCCATTTCTAGTGTAATTTGTTTTCTGCCTGTAACTGTTCCTCATCAAGGTTTATGAGGGCAAGCATGCTCAGTAATCACTAAGAGGCAGCATTGGAAAAGGGAATTTCCCATCATGCAATTCACTTGATTTGCATGAACATTCCAGTTATAGCAAATCTGCACACAGCAGAGGATAGTTTCGATTGGATATCTAAAGATAACATTTTTCCATATAGATGTCCTTTATACCTGTAAACTTGTGCAGAAAGTGCTTGCAATAACTTTGATTTTTGTTGCCGCATTTGAAAGGTCTTTTTACATATGTCTTCCTGCTACGGGAATGGTGGCAACTAAAGAGTTACTATGATAAATAACATAGTAACTCTTTAGTTGCCACCATTCATTTTCTCTATAATGAGGTGTACAAGTTGGTTTGTCCTGGCTATGTGGTGCACTGGGGCAATAGAGAAACACCATTGCATTTGTTCGCATATTTATTTGATAATAAGCTTATATTGTAAGTGGATATATGTTTTGTATCAATCATCTCATTATTGGGGGATGCTATAGTAAATGTAAGTAGCAGGGCCGCATTCATTACAACCTGGTTGTATTTACACTGCATGTTTTAATATACATTCCCTATCGCCCCTTTGCTGTTTGAGAGTGCTTGGCAGGGAATGGTGAAACTAGTAGCACAACTGCATAGGCACTTGGGTTAATCACTATTTTGCTAAAGGAAAGCAATTTCAGACTGTTAAAAAACACTTATTTCATTTATCGTTATAAACAACTTCATGTGCATTTATAGACTCCTATACAACACCATAGGTATGAAACCCAGGCACTAAAAAAAAATATTCATTTGGGCAGTCTAGAACCAGCATCTACTTGCAGTCTCTAACCTAAATACAAAGGCAAGACCTGCTAGTTTGACTGCTGATTAGAAACTGAGCTTCTCTGAAGATTTCATGCTGTTTTATAGTGTCTCATAAACCAACCCCCCAAAATCTGATTGGTCTAGATACAATCTTAAATCTGATTGGATCTTGGATCTTGGACCAATCAGTATTGGGGGTGGGTTTAGGAGTCACTACAAATAGTAAATGTTCAGTAAGGAGCGCTAGTTTCAGTTTTGCATTTCATCTGAGATGTTATATCTTTGTTCTGAGGCATGTACTGGGATATAAGCTTATTGAGTGATTATGGCTGGGTAGCTTGAATGGGCATCCCTAAGGTCTGATGGCTCTCAATTTAGTTCTCAGTATTTGGCTTTCTGTATCTAAGATAAAAAAATTCCAGTAAAAGTTTGGTTTGCTGTTCCAACTAAATATTGAACAGGAGATCTGAGTAAACAGAGCTATTGATGTTGGAATACTGGTAACCACAATTTCACCAGAAATAATCTCCAGTAATAGAACAGAGGGAGATGATTGCAAACCAGTCTAGAGAGCAACATGGCAATCAAAGGGATATCAGAAACACATGAGCAAAGCTGAGTGTGAATAATTGCAGTGTAAAAGCAACCAGTCTGTAATAAATGCAGCTCTGCTTCTAACAACTTGTGTCTTACTATAGAGCAACAGCAGCGATCAGCACTCCATTCCAAGCAAGCAAATGCCTGGGTACCATTCAAAGTTTCAGACCTGTGAGTGCCTTCGTATTTCTGTGGTGTGGATATAATATAATATATATATATATATATATATATATAATATATATTAATATATATAAATATATATATATAATATATACCATTGATAAACTGATTCAATCTGACATCAACATGCTACTTGCACTCAACAATATCAGATCGTGTAGTTCTAATGACTATAGAAGAAGGGAATAGGTTAATGTAAAATCCCAGAATCTCAGGTGGACTTGCAAATCAGTTGCTCAGATTCTGCATGTTAATTAATAAATGGAAAAAGGGCTATTTTAACCATTATGCAAAACCCTTCTGATTGGTGGACATATCTCCATAGACTACAAGCACACTGCCCACTATAGGAGGGAGTGAAATCAAGGCTACACCCATAAGAAACACAAAAATGAAAATACTTGATAACTGTTCCAAAAAATAATGAAAGTATATGGCAAAAGTACACAGGATAGCGATCTCTACACTACAGCAAAACATAGTTTTGGGGGTGGACATGCCCTTTAAGTTTCGTACACATGTATGATTTTGACACGAACCACTACCCCCATGCATTACCACGCGTGAACGCATACACATTTTGACTATTGGCCAGAATGGCTCGTCGTTGCAGGTGTGTCGTGGGTCTGTGTCAAAATCTTAAGTGTGTTGAAGATTAAAGGGCCACTATAGTGAAAAAATTACTTTGCCTCATCTTAATCTAAATTAATACATGTAAGTAGCACATACTCTGAGGTTTGTGTGTCGCTGCATTCCATAGATACAGTAATTGATTTGCTCAGGCTCAGTATCTCTCCTACCATCATAACCAACACCTCCTTCCAGACCTCCGGGTGTCTATAAGGGCAAGCATGCTCAGTAATCACTAAGAGGCAGCATTGGAAGAGGGAATTTCCCATCATGCAATATACATGATTTGCATGAACACTTTGTTCATTTCAGTATAGCAAAACTGCCCTAGCAGAAGATAGTTCAGATGGATATCTAAGAAACTATTTTTTCAGTATAGATGTCTTTTTATAGCTGTTACCTTCAAGTAAGTGTACAGAAAGTGCTTGCAAAAACTTTAATTTTTGTTGTTGCATTTGAAAGGTCTTTTTACCACAGGAATTGCGGCAACTAAAGAGTTATTATATATACTGTATAATGAGGTATGCAAGTTGGTTTTTTCCTGGCTATGCAAGGCTTTGGGCCGGGGATTTCTAACCTGCAGCCCTCCAGATTTTTGAAAACTACAACTCCCAGCATTCCTCCATTGCAGAAAAACTAAGGAGTGTAGTTTTCCTACATCTGGAGGGCCACAGGTTTGGACATCCCTGCTCTGGGAAATAGAGCAATAAAATTGTTAGTGGATATATATTTAGTCATCAGATTCATACTCATAATTGGGGGACACTTATAATTAATGTAAGAGGTGCTGCGTTAATACAACCTGATTGTATTATACTGCAATGATTCTGACAGCCTTGCTGTATGATTTCATGTACAACCCCCTAACTGCCCTTTGCTGTTTGAGAGTGCTTGTAGAGAATGGTGGAACTAGTAGTGCAACTACATATGTATTAGGCTTGCTCATAATTTTGCAGACTATTAGCAAAAGTAAAGCAAATTCAGGTTCTACTAACAAAAATCATGTTTATCATTTATATCAACACATATGTGCTTTTTATAGACTGCTACACAATGCACCATAGGCAATAAACCTAGGAGCTAAGATTACTCATTGCTGCAATTCAGGAAAACAACCAACCACTTACTTGCAAATCTCTAACCTAATACATGGCAAGACCTGCTAGTTTGACTGCTGATTAGAAACTGAGGTCCTCTGAGGATTTCATGAAGTTTTATAGTGTTCTCATAACACACCCTCAAAATCTGATTGGTCCAGAACAAATATTAATCTGATTGGCTTTTGTATTATTGACCAATCATATGTTGGGGGTGCCAATAAGATGTTATGTAACATAGTAACTCTTTAGTTTGCTGCCATTCACGTTGCAGGACGCACATAAGTAAAAAGACCTTTCAAATGTTGCAACAAAAACGAAAATTTATTGTAAGACTTTCTGCACATTTCCTTTAGGTAACAGGTATAAAAGGACATCAATACTGAAAAATAGTTATCTTAGATATCCAATCTGGAATATCTTCTGCTAGGTGCAGTTTTGCTATAACTAGAATGGAGACAGTGTTCATGCAAATCATGTGAATGGATGATGGGAAATTCCCTCTTTAATGCTGGCTCATAGTGATTAGAGCATGCTTGCCCTCATAGAAACCTCTACACGGAATATTTAGAGGAAGAAACAAATTACACCAGAAATGGCTCCTACTCTTTTATTTTGGGTCTACCAGTAGACGTTGTGATGGCAGGTTCATTGGTCAGTTTAAAAAAAAAGCTAGATGAGTTTCTGCAAATAAGGAATGTTGCAAGTTACTGGTATTGATACATAAGTAGAGTTGATCCAGGGAAATTTCCGATTGCCACTTAGGGCCCTATTTATAAAAATGTATCGTATCGTTAAATACCGATCGTTATCGTAAAATACGACCGGGTTTTACCGTAACGACCGTTATTTACCGATAACGGTCGTTATTTACCGATAACGGTCGTTATTTACCGATAACGGTAGTTCGGTAAATAACGACCGTTATCGGTAAATAACGACCCGTTATCGGTAAATAACGACCATTATCGGTAAAACCTCGGTCGTTATCGGTAAATAAAACGACCGGTATTTACCGATAACGACGGTATTTAACGATATCGGTAAATAACTGTCGTTACGGGTAAATAACGGTCGTTATCGGTAAAACCCGGTCGTTATTTTACGATACAACGATCGGTATTTTCACAACGATACCGATCTTTTTAAATAGGGCCCTTAGAGTCAGAAAGGATTTTCTTTCCTCATAATTCTGGTGAGTTTTTTGCCTTCCTCTGAATCAATTGATAGGCAGGAATGTGGATATTGCTGAGTAGGTTGGATTGGATGGACGTATGTCTTTATTCAACCTCAAATACTATACTATACTATACTATACTATACTCAGGGCCGTTTTAGTCATTTTAGTGCCTAGGCTCCCTCCACCTACGTGCGCCACCCCCCCCCAAAAAAAAAAAACTGGCCTGTCAAACTACAGTTTGGTTTCCTGCTTCTGCTTCTGGACACCGTCTACTGGACGTTCTTTATAGTGGAACCGCTTTACTAGTTGGGAAGAGGCACACGCTGTACCAGGGGAGGAGGGCGTTATATCATATCTTTGTATGAATGCAGCGACGCTAGCCACCAATGAAATACTGATTGGAAGGAAAGGATAGGTTTTCAGTGAGTGTGCGGTATGTGGCACAGTGTTCTCCCCAGAAATTGTTTACAGCCGGGTAGGCAGAACAGGGAAATTTGGTGAGAGCTAAGATGTTTTACTCTTTCGGTGCTTTTCCAAGAATATTGGCCTTAATAATCTCAGTGCCAGCAGAACATTACCATTAACCCTTAGTGCCAGCAGACTTACTATAATACTTTCAGTGCCAGCACCTTTCCAGAGATGTGCTATTAACCCTTCAGTGCCAGCAGACTTCCCTATAGTATTGCCATTAACACTTTCAGTGCCAGAAGAGTATTACTATGAACCATTCAATGCCACAGATTTCCTATTAACACTTTCAGTGCCAGCAGAGTATTATCTTTAACCTTTCAAGTGCAAGAATTGTGACAAGATTCCAAAATCATCATTTCTAAAACCATATGACTACCATTATGAAAATGTATATAGGATTGACTGTTCTGTAACAAATGTCCAGAATCCCTTTATGCTGAGAGAGAGATTTTTAGCCTAGAGAGAAGCGATTGGGAAGAATAGTTATGGTGATGTTACCTATAGGAATTTCTTCGAATGGTGGAAACCACATTTAAAAACCACCTAAAGACGCCTATGGAACACACACATAAAAACTCTCGTAGAAAAAAGCAATTTTAACCCACCTCCCAATAAAATACCCAGGGGTGCTGACTTTTACTGGGTACACACAGGCTGATATTTTGACCTGACCATTCGCCTTTTCCATTCTGCAGTCCTTTAAAGCCGCACATATGGGTTAAATAGAATTCACATTGGCTGGAACTAGAGTGGAACGTATACATTGTCCTTGCTGTAAAGGACCTGGTTGTATGATGTGTGTGTGAAAGTTTCAAAATAAGTTTCAAAGTAAGGATTGTTTGTGCTGTGTTAAGGACTGTGTGTGCAGTACAGATTCATCTTTCTTTCTTCCAGTTAAAGGGGGGCACTAGTATTGCACCTGTTGTAATCACAAACGGTTGTGAAAGGGTTAACAAGTGTTTTTTTGTTTTTTCCCTCTCTTCCTGGCTCTTGCACTATTGGTGTGGGGGCCTGGCCATATTAGTTAAATAGGATTCACATTGGTTGGACCTGTGGTTTGGACCTAACAAAGGAAGTTTCCTGTGAGTGAAATGAACTAGAGTGGAACGTATACAAGGTCCCTTGCTCTAAAGGACCTTGATCTCAAGGACATGAAAAAGAGGACATTGAAACAAGAAGGACAGTTTTGTCGGTACCATGGAATGTGCATCCTGCCACATGTATAGGAACCTGGAGCCGACATTCCAGGGGACCTATGTCCTGTGTCAGGTATGAGTGGGGTTCCCCGTTTGGAAGCTGAGGTGAGGTCAATGGGGCAGCTTGCAGCATTTCATGGATTTGGCAATCTGGGGGACAGCAGGCACTGGCTGGCCCAATATAGAGGTGGGTGGAAGTGGGACAGGGAGGTTGAGGGGGATGGTAGTTTTTTGTTAGGGTTACTATGGGAAGTGGGTAGGTGCTTCCTATCCAGATTGCCCATCCAACAGTTTGCCTCGCGTAAGGGTTGATAAAGTAGAGGCAGGAGAGCCTCAGAATTAGCCATGTAAGGAGCGGGTTAGTCCCTTGAGCACCCAGGGACTGCCATCTCTGATACAAGGGAGGAGGATAGGATCAGGAATGCCAGGTGTTGGTGTCTGCCTACAGCCACCAAATGCTAGCAGAGAGGAGGAGTCATTCATAGCAGTTGGCAAGCTGGAAAGTTGGGGAGTGTCTCATTATGGGGACTTAATTACACATTGATTGGTGTGGTGGAACTGCCATCACGAAAAAGGCGATGAGTTCCTGAATTTGCTGCAGGATAATTGTCTCTCACAGGTGGTTGAGTTCCTACTAGAAAAGGAGCTCTGTTGGATCTGGTAATATCTAACATGTGGAGCGCATTATAGATAAGGTAACTGGAGGCTGGGAATAGTGACCATGAAATAGTGGCTTTGGACTTTGTTATCGAAAGGAAAAGTGCGCTGGTTACCAGACATTTAATTTCGGAAAGCAATTTTTCCCAGTTTAAAAGCAGCTCTTCAGAATGTAACTGGAATAATGTTTTCAGGTAAAGGTACTGAACAGAAGTGGACTGTGTTAAGGGGATTTTAAGCCATTCACATCTAAATTTATACCCTTGGGAAATAAATGTAAAAAAATAAATCCGCGCCCATTGGCTGAATTCTGATGTAAAGAGGCAATGGAAGAAGAAAAAGGCATTTAAAACCTTTAAGGCCGAGGGACGGAAAGGCCTTTAGGGATTATAAAAACTGTAACAAGGATGTAAGAAGCAATCAATAGCTAAAATTAAAGGACTGAAGTTAGATACTCGAAGCACCATTTTCACTAATCCACTGCAGCATGTACCCAGGGTGAGGAAACCTAAAATCGCTAAGTCCTACCCTGGGTACTTTCCCTAACTGCCTGCACTCCTTTCCCGCCGACACCCACCAAGCAAATCTGCTTCGCCGATCCACACACTGTTCCACCTCATCTTCTCCTGTCAGCACAGTCGCGAGGCAGCAATTGAAGACACGCCTCCTTGCAGAGCGATCTTCCTAATTGGCTGCCTCGCGATCTGTCACTGAAATCAGGAAGAGCAGTGGGAATGGCGCGATCGGCGAAGCAGATTTGCGGTAAGTAGTGCAGGAGTTAGGGAAAGTACCCAGGGTGAGGACTTAGCAATTTTAGGTCCTCACCCTGGGTACTATGCAGCTATGGAGGAAGAGGAGCGAGGGTGAGGTGAGTATAGTTGTCCTTTAATAATGACGTTAGGATAGCTGAACAAAGCATCACTAAGCCTAAAATCTTTTTATTAATAGTAAGAAGATGAGGACTGAGAATGTGGCACGATTAATTAATGGGGATAAGTTAGTTACGGAGGATGGCGATAAAGCAAATCTCTTGAATATTTATACACTATAGAAGATCCAAGTACAGATATCATAGAGTATAGTAGCAATAATGGTATCAAAGATTCAAGTGCACTTTGGTTAACCGAGGATATGGTACAGAAAGAACTAAATAAGGTTAATATTAATAAATCTCCTAGACCGGATAAAATACATCCTCGGGTACTTAAGGAGCTAAGTTCAGTTTTATCTAGGCCATTGTTTCTTATTTTTTCAGATTCCCTCATGTCCGGAGGTGTGCCTCTGGATTGCAAATGGGCTGATGTTATTCCAATATTGAAAAAGGGTAGTCATTCACAGCCGGTTAATTACAGGCCTGTAAGTTTAACTTCAGTGGTGGGGAAGATACTGGAAAGTTTAATAAGTGAACATGTTCTAGAGTATGTTTCAATGACTGACATTATAAGTAGTAACCAGCATGGATTTAGGAGGAATAGATCTTGTCAAACTAACTTGCTTGGCTTTTATGAGGAAGTAAGTAGAAATTTGGACTCTGGCATAGCAGTAGATGTAGTTTACTTGGATTTTGCAAAGGCTTTTGATACAGTCCCCCATAGGCGACTAATGTATGAGCTAAGGTCTGTTGGTCTGGGGATGCACATTTGTACATGTGTAGGGGCCGCTTCTCTTTAATCTATTTATTAACTATTTGGAAGCGGGTATTGTCAGCAAGGTTTCTGTGTTTGCTGACAACACAAAACTTTGTCGACCATTAAAAACTTCAGAGGATGTGCAATCATTGCAGGGGGATCTAGATAGATTGTCACATTGGGCTGCTAAGTGGCAGATGAGATTCAATGTTAATAAATGTAAGGTGATGCATTTTGGACTTAAAAATCCTTGTGCTGCTTATACTATAAATGGCTCTGTGTTATGTGAATCCCTGTTGGAAAGGGATCTTGGAGTTCTGGTGGATAACAAACTTAAAGGTAGCAAGCAGTGCCAGGCGGCAACAGCCAGAGGAAGCATGGTATTGTCTTTTATAAAGAGAGGTATGTATTCAAGGGAGGAAAATGTTATTCTCCCTCTTTACAAAGCATTGGTAAGGCCTCATTTGGAATATGCAGTGCAATTTTGGAATCCTGTGTACAAAAAGGACATCTTTGAAATGGAAAGGGTTCAGAGAAGGGCAACTAAATTAATAAGGGGATTGGGGGAGCTTGAATATGAAGAGAGACTGGAAAAGTTACAATTATGTACGCTGGAGAAAAGGCGCTTGCGTGGGGATATGATTACTGTGTATAAATACATTAACGGGCCATACAATAAACTATCTGGGGCATTGTTCACCAATAGAACATGTCAAAGGACACGAGGACATCCCTTAAGACTTGAAGAAAGAAGGTTTAGGCTTCAAGCTCGGAAAGGGTTTTTCACTGTGAGAACGGTAAAGCTATGGAACTGTCTTCCAGTGGACGTTGTAATGGCAGGTTCATTGGTCAGTTTAAAAAAAAAAGCTGGATGAGTTTCTGCAAACAAGAAATGTTGCAAGTTACTGGTATTGATACATAGTAGAGTTGATCCAGGGAAATTTCCGATTGCCACTTGGAGTCAGGAAGGAATTCTTTCCCCCTTCATAAATTTGGTGGTTTTTTTTTGCCTTCCTCTGGATCAACAGTTAGGCAGGAAATGAGGATATTGCTAGATGGGTTGGACTGGATGGACGTATGTCTTTATTCAACCTCAAATACTATACTATACTATACTATACCTGTGTCGGTTGGGGGTTAAAAAATTAACTTTTTTGATGATTGGTCAAAATGTATTTTTTTGACCTTAGTTACCATTTAAATATGGCTGCCATGAAAATGGAAGGGTGCAGGGACTGGCCAGTGGGCTGAGGGACAAATGCCCCCCGGGCTGGCCTCCAATGAAAAATTTGGGCTGCCAAAGAAGCTATTAGTAATTTACATGCTTGAAAGGCACAGCTTACACCTCTAGCCCTAACATACAAGAATCAGGTGACTTATCCTCCTTCAAATTGTTTACTAGTCAGCCCTTAAATTCATTAGCAGTGTTAGTTAGCCCTCCAGTTCAGTAGCCAGTGTCATCAGCCCTCCACTTTATTAGCCAGTGTTGTCAGACCTCTGGTTCATTAGATAGTGTTGTCAACCATCAAGATCAGTAGCTAGTGTTGTCAGTCCTTCAGTTCATTAGACAGTGTTAATCAGCCCCCCAGTTTATTATTCAGTGTTTGCCAGTCCTCCAGTTCATTAGCTGGAGACTTAGTAATTCAGGTCCTCACCCTGGGTACTTGTAAGGCCACAGTAATAAATAAGTAGATCAGTAGGTGTGTGTACCTGTGTCGAGTTGTAATTTTAAAAAATAAACTCTTTTGATTATTGGCCAAACTTTTTTAAAACTTTAGTTACCCTTTACGTATGGCTGCACCCGTAATGGATAAGTAGATGAGTAGGTGTGTGTACCTGTGTCGGGTTGGGAGTTAAAAATTATTTTTTTTTTGATGATTAGTCACAATTAGTTTTTTTACTTTAGTATGGCTGCAACAGTAATTGAGGGGTAGGTCAGTAGTTGTGTGTACCTGTGTCACATTGGGGGTTAAAAAAAACAAACTTTTTTGATTATTGATCAAAATTATTTTTTTTGACTTTAGTTACCCTTTAAGTATGGCTGCCAGAGTAATAGATGGGTAGGTCAGTAAGTGTTGTACCTGTGTCGGGTTGAGGGTTAAAAAAAACAAACTTTGTTGATGATTAGTCAAAATAGTTTTTTTTGACTACAGTTACCCTTTAAATATGGCTGCCATGAAAATAAAAGGGTGGGTCAGTAGGGGTGTGTACCTGCATCAGGTTGGAAGTTAAAAAACCAAACTTATTTTTATTATTGGTCAAAATTAGTTTTTTTTTTACTTTATTTTCTAACCAAATAATACATTTTAATGCAGGAAATGGTTAAGAACCATTTTGTATATAATACATGTTTATAAAATAGTCATGTGCTATAATCTATTTAGTTTTAATGTATTGTCAGGTTTAAACACAGCAATGGAAGTATCTGGAACATGTTTATGAATTCAGTCTGAATTACTGACACAAGATGGTCCTCTAATATGTCACAGGATGGTCCACAGATGTACTTATAGGTAGTACTTAATTAACAGCTGCTTAAGCTGCGTCCAAACTACAACAGAAGGAAACGTGAGTGAAAGGTGCAATCGCATTACTGCGTGTTTTTTTGACACACGTTACTGTCTGTTTGCTCGCAATATTCCAGATTCCGAGCACATGTGATTTGCAAAAAATATAATGATTGCATGCACTCTGGATTGCAGCGCATACAGTGTGCCCACCACATTGGAATGCACTGCTCTGCAATTGTCCCACGCTAATGAATTGCTAGTGCATGAGTAAACGCGCAGGTAAGCCTAGCCCTTTCTGCAGTAGCCCTAAATGCCTAATTATTATTTACTACGTACATGATAATCTCTTTAGGGTGGAAGTTTCCATTGCCAGTATACAATTCAGTTACTTTATCTCTGTCATTCTGACAATTGAATTTTACTAGACAAGATAAACAACATAATGACAAACTTTGAACAAGTGCTTGTTAGCTTCAACTTAGTCTGTATCTGTATTGTCTGATACAGAAACTGTAATGAAAAGCCAAGCTGTCCCTTGTTTAATCTTGAGCATGGAGCCATTGAATGGTGCACGACAGATAGCTAATCTATGTCAAAAGATTAAAATGCCCCTGGTGCCTTATTATTAGAGAAGGACTGGCCTCGTGTATATAGGATTTACATTGCCATAACCTCAATGTGCAATGACAATCAAAAACCAGCATTAATGAATAAATCTACCTATTCAGCCTTGGCCCATGTGGATCTGAGTTTATCTAAGCTTTATTGTTTCATGTCCAGTAACTACATTTGTAATGCTATGTAGCATAGCTATCCATGAAACCCTTACTTTTCAATCAGGATGGTCAGAGTTCCCTTTATTAAGCTACTGCTACGGAAATGTTTGTAATTTTCATGTCACCCCATAGAGGGGAATTAGGATGTAACTCCTAGTTTGACTAGTCAGATTGATGGCTTTCCACTGCGATTTCTTTTGATGGAATGATCAAAGTCCAGTTTCCAACAATCTAGAGCAGTGTTTCTCAACCTTTTTATCTGTGTGGAACCTTTGAAACAATTTTCGTGTCCGGGGAAAGTAATGATTATAGATTATTTATCTTTTTCTTTTCCAGTCATCAAATACATAATATATACATCTAAATGATAGATCTGTAAATAAATCTCTAAATCAATAAACCCAATACATAATTCATACAAATATAGAACATTGATAAATATATAGAGAAATATATTTGTATTCATCACAATGGTGGATCCATATAGTTTCTGTCACAATCTCTGGAGGGCCACCATGAGGAACATCCCTTGACCCCTGGTTGAGAAACACTGATCTAGATAGCAAAAAATGTAACCCACATAGTAAGAAAGAAAATCTAGTAGGGCCCTGGGTCTCAGTGTGAATATCCTACCTGTTCTAAAGTTAAACTCCAACTCTAAAGGTAGCCATATATGTTTATTATATGTATATGTACATATGTTTTCCTAGTCAAATTTTTGATACCAAAATTTCCCACCTTGTGCTGCTGATCTTATGTAGATTTCAGCTTGAAACCTTCGGAAGATAAGTTTTGGTACATGGGGTCAAAGGAAAATTTTCAGTCTTGCCCAATCACGTTTTTTTCCATAGACCAATCGATAATGTTTATTGTTCTATTAAAAGCTCATGCATGATAATATGCACTATAGTTGATTAGAGCCAGGAAGTGGTTGGGAATTTTCAGATCTACTGTGGTGGATGGCGCAAAAGGTACATTTCTGCAATCTTCGTCACTATGTATTATACAGTTGCAGAGTGCAGTATGTCCCATGTAACATTGCTGTAAGGCTGGGTATACATCATCCAATATTTTGGCCGACCGATGTTTCAGTGTATCGGTCGATCAGGTCAATACATTGGATGGTTTCTTCGTGTGGCCACAATGGGCGATTGAGTGGGTCAGAAAACCACAGCTGATCATGTGGTCCTCTTTGGACCGTATGCTCGGTTGCAGCAAACTGTCAACCACGGTTTCTTTTGCCATGAGTGACAGTCCTTCTTCCTGGTGGACTGCTCGCAAATGTGTCAAACAGTTGGTCAGGAAGAAGGATCCCAACCTGTGTGCCCAGACTTACATCTTAAGAGGCTGCTTGTGAAACACTCTACCACTCAGGTTTGGAGAGAGGATTTAGTTCAGGGTTCATTGTTTCATCTGTCATTTGCGAGATTAAATAGTTTAGTTTAGGCTCCTACTGGTCATGTAAGTGACTCTGTATTTATTGACTGTCTAGAACCACTATCAAAGCTTGCAAACACAATCAACACCCAGCAAACAAAAAGCCCATTATATCTGTAATTCTGATAAGATTTACATGGAACTCGTATCTCGGTTATGATTGATTGCGCAGTTAAAGGGTTTAGTACAGTGCAAGGCATTATAGTGATTGGGAAATAACTCACTGTCCAAAGAGAACTTTTTCATTGTTTAGGAAGGAGGCTGCTAAATACTCTCATGTAAATCAGAGGAAATGAAGAATGATGGAGAACTCGACATTGTGAATAAGGGTCATTATTGCTTCTCCCTGCAGGTAATAACCACACAGAAAGTGAGAGCAGAAGTGGACAAGGTTTGTTCACCATTTTACCACATGTTATGGAATTCACAGCAGAATGGCTAAAAAACACCTCACCGCTGTTACATTATCTACATAATCTACATTACATAGACATATTGAAAATGAAATCTACTAAAATGTCTTTACGCTATTATTGTAATAGGGCTAGTCTATTTTTATTTAGTCCAGCATAATAAATAATCATTGATTTCCTTTTCTTCCATTTTTGTAACCTTTCCATACCCACTGATCCTAAATATACTTACCTCTGCTGGATGCAAAAATTGGGGGCGATGTCAGAATTATACTAACCTGACCATGATCCACTGATTTGCAAGACTTACTGCATTGCAGGATCCTGGTCTGGTAAGACTCGTGGTTTGCAATTGCACCTCCATTCATTAGGTAGCACAAATCTCAACTTCCCCTATATTGAACAGGCTGCGCAGCACTAATTCCAAATATTTTTGGAAATGGTGCCGTCCCTGCAAAATTAGTGTAAAAACTGAGCTAACTCGATGATACATTTTACTAATTCGTCTGGATAGCTTATTGTAGTTTTGCTATAGAGGGCGAGAGAGTGCATTTCCTGCTGGTTGCCAGGCTTTCTTTTGAACAAGGTTATTAAAAGTTAATTCCAGGTGCAAAAAGGCATCCTGAGGCGGTTGCCAAAATTTACTTCAGGACTGAGAAAAATATTTGTACATGGATAGAGAATTGGTTATTGGATCGCAAACAGAGAGTGGTGGTTAATGGAGATACATCTATGTGGGCTAAAGTTCTAAGCGGGGTGCCTCAGGGTTCTGTACTGGGGCTGCTTTTGTTTAATCTGTTTATAATACATAAGTGTGATATTTTATAATGGGAGATGCAGTGGTATATATCCTTATAAAAATCACTCAGCTATGTCACTGACTCATTTCTTATATTTCTTATTTCCCACTACTCCGCCCATTCCAGTGTTCATGCCTGGACAATGACTCAGCATTTTTTGCCGTGTTTAACTTCACTAACAGAACCTGCTGGAGCTGTCACTTCATAATCAATGTCTCTCTCCTCATCCACAAAGATTTGTTTAACCGCATAGTTGCTGGGCTGGGATGTTCCTTTCTACTGGGTTTAAGTTACAGAAGGTAGCTTGGGGGATTTAAGGTGGAAATAGGGACAAGGCTAGAATTTAAAATGTGAATGGGGTGAAGGAATCCAATACTAATGCACCCTTTTCATTATAATATAAGGACATTACACCACCTCGGAGTTCCCTGTCCTATATAAGAGCACTCGGCCTACGGCGTCGTGCTTCTATATGGTCAGGGAACTCCCCGGTGGTGTAATATCCTTATATTACACTGTAAGGGGTGCATTATCCCTTATATAAATGACTTAGAAGGGGGCATTGAGAGCAAGGTCTCTGTGTTTGCTGATGACACTTAACTATGCAGAGCTTTGGAAACTTCAAATGATGTGCAAGTGCTGCAAGCAGACCTAGATAGATTAGCAAATGGGCAGCAGAATGGCAGATGAGATTCAATGTTGATAAATTTAAGGTGATGCATTTGGGATTTAATAATCCCTGTGCCACCTACACCATAAATAACTCGTTATAGGTAATAAGGTTACACCTGATTACAGCGAGTTGCATGAGGAAAAGTAGGAAAGCACAGTTGTCACAATCTTCAAAACCACAGGTTACAACTACAAGTGTAGGCCGTTCTACTGTGCAGAGCCATCTGATGTCATCAATTAGTGATTCCCATTGCCAGCGCTCTGAACGCAAAGTGGCAAAGTGTTGTTCATGGAATGATCCATTCAAACTACAATCATCTGCCAGACATGTTTAACATTTGTTTTGACATAACTGAAAGCTGAACAGATTTGAGGAGAACGCATAGCATGATCAGCAAATTGCCTTCCCTTTTTCAATATATGATTACTGAGAACAAGATATTTTGGTTAAACAGACTAATTATAAAAGAGGAACATGTTTTCCTCCAGAAAGGGAGTTTTATATAGATATTGACAATGCTTAAAGGACAACTTGACATCATATAATTCATGCACAGGGCAGTTACATCTCAGGAAAATGTAGGCTAAAAAGCCTGATGCCTTTAACCCCACAACTAAAAACAAATACACCCCAAACTACACCCACATTCTCTTTTTGGAGAAGAAAACAGACTTTATTTATACTGAACTGCAAAAACATGAACAGGACGATGCACCGAGAGTCGATATCGGCAACCGAGTGCAAGCAGCCCAGCGATGTTATATGCCAAAAGCATCTACTGGTGCATTGCTATCTGCCATTTTTTTCTATTTCTGCACTTTTAATGCCAGCTATTATCTGGCGTTTAAAGTGCTGCAATAGAATGCCGCGTTCGGCATATAACTTTCCGCATTATCCACGCAGCTGCCACAATGAAGGAGTTTAAATCACACTAACCAACATAACATCAGTTGGCGGGACTTAAACTCCAGAACAGGAGTTAACCATACAGCAGGGAGATTTCGGAAACCTGAAAAACAGTGGGAGATTAAAGAGGTAAGATTGACAGACACGACATAAACTATGGCTGCTCCTGTGCAAATTATGAATCCGGCCTGGCACATGAATTGTACTTACTGTTAAAGGGCATGTCCACCCCCAAAACTAAAATCTAACCTTCTACTGGCCCCACTGTGCAGTGTTTAAAAACCCTTACCTTACTGCTCAGCTCTTTATGGTTCTCTTGCAATGTCTGTTGTCCTAGAAATTAAAGAGTAGGAGCCATTTCTAGTGTAATTTGTTTCTGCCTGTAACTGTTCCTCATCAAGGTTTCTATGAGGGCAAGCATGCTCAGTAATCACTAAGAGGCAGCATTGGAAAAGGGAATTTCCCATCATGCAATTCACTTGATTTGCATGAACATTCCAGTTAAGCAATCTGCACACAGCAGAGGATAGTTCGGATTGGATATCTAAAGATAACATTTTTCCATATAGATGTCCTTTTATACCTGTAAACTTGTGCAGAAAGTGCTTGCAATAAACTTTGATTTTTGTTGCCGCATTTGAAAGGTCTTTTTACATATGTCCTTCCTGCTACGGGAATGGTGGCAACTAAAGAGTTACTATGATAAATAACATAGTAACTCTTTAGTTGCCACCATTCATTTTCTCTATAATGAGGTGTACAAGTTGGTTTTGTCCTGGCTATGTGGTGCACTGGGGCAATAGAGAAACACATTGCATTTGTTCGCATATTTTTTATTTGATAATAAGCTTATATTGTAAGTGGATATATGTTTTGTTATCAGATCATCTCATTATTTGGGGGATGCTTATAGTAAATGTAAGTAGCAGGGCCGCATTCATTACAACCTGGTTGTATTTACACTGCATGTTTTTAATATACATTCCCTATCTGCCCTTTGCTGTTTGAGAGTGCTTGGCAGGGAATGGTGAAACTAGTAGCACAACTGCATAGGCACTTGGGTTAATCACTATTTTGCTAAAGGAAAGCAATTTCAGACTCTGTAATAAAACACTTATTTTCATTTATCTGTTATAACAACATTCATGTGCATTTATAGACTCCTATACAACACCATAGGTATGAAACCCAGGCACTAAAAAAAAATATTCATTTGGGCAGTCTAGAACCAGCCATCTACTTGCAAGTCTCTAACCTAAATACAAAGGCAAGACCTGCTAGTTTGACTGCTGATTAGAAACTGAGCTTCTCTGAAGATTTCATGCTGTTTTATAGTGTCTCATAAACACACCCCCAAAATCTGATTGGTCTAGATACAATCTTAAATCTGATTGGATCTTGGATCTTGGACCAATCAGATATTGGGGGTGGGTTTAGGAGTCACTACAAATAGTAAATGTTCAGTAAGGAGCGCTAGTTTCAGTTTTGCATTTCATCTGAGATGTTATATCTTTGTTCTGAGGCATGTACTGGGATATAAGCTTATTGAGTGATTATGGCTGGGTAGCTTGAATGGGCATCCCTAAGGTCTGATGGCTCTCAATTTAGTTCTCAGTATTTGGCTTTCTGTATCTAAGATAAAAATAATTCCAGTAAAAGTTTGGTTTGCTGTTCCAACTAAATATTGAACAGGAGATCTGAGTAACAGAGCTATTGATGTATTGGAATATCTGGTACCACAATTTCACCAGAAATAATCTCCAGTAATAGAACAGAGGGAGATGATTGCAAACCAGTCTAGAGAGCAACATGGCAATCAAAGGGATATCAGAAACACATGCAGCAAAGCTGAGTGTGAATAATTGCAGTGTAAAAGCAACCAGTCTGTAATAAATGCAGCTCTGCTTCTAACAACTGTTGTGTCTTACTATAGAGCAAACAGCAGCGATCAGCACTCCATTCCAAGCAAGGAAATGCCTGGGTGCCATTCAAATGCCTGGGTGCCATATATATATATATATATACCATTGATAAACTGATTCAATCTGACATCAACATGCTACTTGCACTCAACAATATCAGATCGTGTAGTTCTAATGACTATAGAAGAAGGGAATAGGTTAATGTAAAATCCCAGAATCTCAGGTGGACTTGCAAATCAGTTGCTCAGATTCTGCATGTTTAATTAATAAATGGGCTATTTTAACCATTATGCAAACCCTTCTGATTGGTGGACATATCTCCATAGACTAACAACCACACTGCCCACTATAGGAGGAGTGAAATCAATGGCACACCCATAAGAACACAAAATGAAAATAACTTGATAACTGTTCCAAAAAAATAATGAAAGTATATGGCAAAAGTACACAGGATAGCGATCTCTACACTACAGCAAAACATAGTTTTGGGGGTGGACATGCCCTTTAAGTTTCGTACACATGTATGATTTTGACACAGAACCACTACCCCCATGCATTACCACGCGTGAACGCATACACATTTGTGACTATTGGCCAGAATGGCTCGTCGTTGCAGGTGTGTGTCGTGGGTCTGTGTCAAAATCTTAAGTGTGTATGAAGATTAAAGGGCCACTATAGTGAAAAAATTACTTTGCCTCATCTTAATCTATAAATTAATACATGTAAGTAGCACATACTCTGAGGTTTGTGTGTCGCTGCATTCCATAGATACAGTAATTGATTTGCTCAGGCTCAGTATCTCTCCTACCAATCATAACCAACACCTCCTTCCAGACCTCCGGGCTGTCTATAAGGGCAAGCATGCTCAGTAATCACTAAGAGGCAGCATTGGAAGAGGGAATTTCCCATCATGCAATATACATGATTTGCATGAACACTTTGTTCATTTCAGTTATAGCAAAACTGCACCTAGCAGAAGATAGTTCAGATTGGATATCTAAAGATAACTATTTTTTCAGTATAGATGTCTTTTTATAGCTGTTACCTTCAAGTAAGTGTACAGAAAGTGCTTGCAATAAACTTTAATTTTTGTTGTTGCATTTGAAAGGTCTTTTTACCACAGGAATTGCGGCAACTAAAGAGTTATTATATATACTGTATAATGAGGTATGCAAGTTGGTTTTTCCTGGCTATGCAAGGCTTTGGGCCGGGGATTTCTAACCTGCAGCCCTCCAGATTTTTGAAAACTACAACTCCCAGCATTCCTCCATTGCAGAAGAAACTAAGGAGTTGTAGTTTTCCTACATCTGGAGGGCCACAGGTTGGACATCCCTGCTCTGGGAAATAGAGCAATAAATTGTTAGTGGATATATATTTAGTCATCAGATCATCTCATAATTGGGGGACACTTATAATTAATGTAAGAGTGCTGCGTTAATTACAACCTGATTGTATTTATACTGCAATGATTCTGACAGCCTTGCTGTATGATTTCAATGTACAACCCCTAACTGCCCTTTGCTGTTTGAGAGTGCTTGTCAGAGAATGGTGGAACTAGTAGTGCAACTACATATGTATTAGGCTTGCTCATAATTTTGCAGACTATTTAGCAAAAGTAAAGCAAATTCAGGTTCTACTAACAAAAATCTATGTTTATCATTTATATCAACACATATGTGCTTTTTATAGACTGCTACACAATGCCACCATAGGCAATAAACCTAGGAGCTAAAGATTACTCATTGCTGCAATTCAGGAAAACAACCAACCACTTACTTGCAAATCTCTAACCTAAATACATGGCAAGACCTGCTAGTTTGACTGCTGATTAGAAACTGAGGTCCTCTGAGGATTTCATGAAGTTTTATAGTGTCTCATAAACACACCCTCAAAATCTGATTGGTCCAGAACAAATATTAAATCTGATTGGCTTTTGTATTATTGACCAATCATATGTTGGGGGTGTGCCAATAAGATGTTATGTAACATAGTAACTCTTTAGTTGCTGCCATTCACGTTGCAGGACGCACATAAGTAAAAAGACCTTTCAAATGTTGCAACAAAAACGAAAATTTATTGTAAGCACTTTCTGCACATTTCCTTTAAGGTAACAGGTATAAAAGGACATCAATACTGAAAAAATAGTTATCTTTAGATATCCAATCTGGAATATCTTCTGCTAGGTGCAGTTTTGCTATAACTAGAATGGAGACAGTGTTCATGCAAATCATGTGAATTGCATGATGGGAAATTCCCTCTTTCAATGCTGGCTCATAGTGATTACTGAGCATGCTTGCCCTCATAGAAACCTCTACACGGAATATTTAGAGGAAGAAACAAATTACACCAGAAATGGCTCCTACTCTTTTATTTCTGGGTCTACCAGTAGACGTTGTGATGGCAGGTTCATTGGTCAGTTTAAAAAAAAAGCTAGATGAGTTTCTGCAAATAAGGAATGTTGCAAGTTACTGGTATTGATACATAAAGTAGAGTTGATCCAGGGAAATTTCCGATTGCCACTTAGGGCCCTATTTATAAAAAATCGTTATCGTTATCGTAAAATACCGATCGTTATCGTAAAATAACGACCGGGGTTTTACCGATAACGACCGTTATTTACCGATAACGGTCGTTATTTACCGATAACGGTCGTTATTTACCGATAACGGTCGTTATCGGTAAATAACGACCGTTATCGGTAAATAACGACCGTTATCGGTAAATAACGACCATTATCGGTAAAACCTCGGTCGTTATCGGTAAATAACGACCGGTATTTACCGATAACGACCGGTATTTAACGATATCGGTAAATAACTGTCGTTATCGGTAAATAACGGTCGTTATCGGTAAAAACCCGGTCGTTATTTTACGATAACGATCGGTATTTTACGATAACGATACCGATCTTTTATAAATAGGGCCCTTAGAGTCAGAAAGGATTTTCTTTCCCTTCATAATTCTGGTGAGTTTTTTGCCTTCCTCTGAATCAATTGATAGGCAGGAAATGTGGATATTGCTGAGTAGGTTGGATTGGATGGACGTATGTCTTTATTCAACCTCAAATACTATACTATACTATACTATACTATACTCAGGGCCGTTTCTAGTCATTTTAGTGCCCTAGGCTCCCTCCCACCTACGTGCGCCACCCCCCCCCAAAAAAAAAAAACTTGGCCTGTCAAACTACAGTTTGGTTTCCTCCTTCTGCTTCTGACACCGTCTACTGTGACTGTTCTTTATAGTGGAACCGCTTTACTAGTTGGTAAGAGGCACACGCTGTACCAGGGGAGGAGGGCGTGTATACATACTTTTGTATGAATGCAGCGACGCTAGCCACCAATGAAATACTGATTGGAAGGAAAGGATAGGTTTCAGTGGATGTGCGGTATGTGGCACCAGTGTTCTCCCCAGAAATTGTTTACAGCCGGGTAGGGCAGAACAGGGAAATTTGGTGAGAGCTAAGATGTTTTACTCTTTCGGTGCTTTTCCAAGAATATTGGCCTTAATAATCTCAGTGCCAGCAGAACATTACCATTAACCCTTTAGTGCCAGCAGACTTTACTATTAATACTTTCAGTGCCAGCACCTTTCCAGAGAATTGCTATTAACCCTTCAGTGCCAGCAGACTTCCCTATAGTATTGCCATTAACACTTTCAGTGCCAGAAGAGTATTACTATGAACCATTCAATGCCAACAGACTTTCCTATTAACACTTTCAGTGCCAGCAGAGTATTATCTTTAAACCTTTCAGCTGCCAGCACTGACATGATATACAGTATGTACCTGCTTTCCATGTCTCCTCCATTGAATTGTTCACTCCTCACCCACTCTAAGAGGCAGGGATAGGGATCTCATGGCTGCTAGTCACAGGGGCCACTGTTATAAAGTCTGCAGCAGCTTTAACCTGGCATTTTAGAGTTGTTCTCCTCAGTACTATCAGCTGAGCTCATCCTCCCCCCTCCTTCCTTCACCTTCAGTTCATTTTCAAATTGCAACATTTGTTGCTATGTAGAGTGTGTGGAGTTCAGGCTCTGTACAAGATACAATGTTACACATTACAGCTGAACAAGGAGAGCAGGTCTAACACAGCAAGTAAAAGCTGACAAGGAGATGCTAGGGAGAACAATACGCGCCCTGGATCAACATAGGCGCCCTAGTTCTTTGCCTAGGTGGCTTATGCCTAAAAACGTCCCTGACTATACTATAGTAACATCAGATCCCCTGTGTTCCAAATTTAGTAGTAGTGACTACCAAGAAAGCAGCCTCCCTGCAATTGTAGAGGGAGGGGGGATCCTCCTCTTCATGGAAAATTATGGCCCCTCATTGGCAATCACAGGGAGGAAATCGGCAACAAAGCTTTGCTTGAGGGACCAATGTTTCCTTATTTTGCACCTGCTCATTGGCTAGCTATAGACCTGAGTTTTATGCTTGTTTACAAATATTGCCACAATGTCACCATGGACCATTGGCAGAGAAAAATCGCCCTTCACACAGATGTTTCATGTTGTGCATCAATGATCTACAAAACAAAATGTAAATGTTTTTGTGCAACTCAATTGCCAATTACAGTTACATTACAAATGACAGTTACAAAAATGCCATTGATGCTCTAGATACTTGGAAGTGGTTTTCACACAGTTGGAAGTTTTATTCTATTGCAGTTGATGGTGGGAAATGTAAAGATTCCCGACATAGGTTGTTTTTAACCACAACTGGTTCCTTGATGATTTTTTTTTTTATTGTTTAAACACGTGTAAAGTAATAAAAAGGTAAAATTAAAAGGGTGCAGATCCAGGAAACATATGGAAATAATGTGGTGTTGATTTTCCCCTAACAAATAATAACCCTCTGTATTTTAATAGAATATTGGTTATAGTTTAACATCAGTTGCAAGCATGGTTTGTTGGCAGATTTATCCGGCGACCAAGCGCGAGGGGTGGGGCAGAGCAGAAGGCAGGGCAGGGGTTGAGAGTGGGTGGATGGAGGCGGTGATTGGGGGAGGCAGAGGTGGGGCATGTCTCTGGCCTGTCTCATCAAGTGCAAGAACAGGTTATTTACTCACCTGTACTTAGTGAATGTATTAATAGCAGGATCAATATGTATATGTGTAAGACAGGTATGATGACAGACAATAAACCAAACAAGACATGGCTGCAATCTTGCTTTAATAGTAAATAATTTTTGTCATTTAAAGGGTATTCGCAAAGGAAATGTAATTTTTTTTTCCTATTACATTTTGATGCAATTTCAAATATCTTTAAAAGCCCCATACACTTGTGATTGCCGCTGCATATATGCCAACAAATTCCATCTTACACTACCACATACTCGATATGGGGATTGACTTCTGATCACAAAATGAACGGGACAGGCGTGTTTTGGTATATCTTTAGATCTTTATTAGAATCCTCAAAAATGTCTAATCTGTGTTTGGCCAGCATTAAACTAAGTACAGACAAGAAGATTCCAACACAATGCCCGGCCACCCAAATTACATCTGTCATGGCCTAGAATCAGTTCCTTTAATCAATGCCAGGGGGATCGAGAGGACCTGCGATCAGCTGTTTTAAAAACCTATGGGTACTCACAATCAGCTGTTTAAAACTGCTGCTGGTTCAGTAATGTTTACTCCATGCATGTGATCTAGAGAGTCAGACTATCTGACTCTCTGTAAGGGCAAGCATTCTCAGTAATCTCTATGAGGCAGCAATGGGAGAGGGAATTTCCCACCATGCATATACCAACTACAGCAAAACTACGGTATACATAACATAAGATTAATAAGGAAATGTAAGAATGCTTTACAGAATTGACAAAAACCTGTAGGAGAACTCTTGCCAGAAGATGTCTTCATGAAATAATTGTCATAACTCTGACATGGGAACAAGGTCAAGTTACTCAAATATGCAAAAAATGGCAAAAAACAAATGTCAGCAGCTGCTCAGGACTGATAAGTCAAAATTTTAAATATACGGCTGTAGCGGAAGGCAGTTTCTCTGTTGAAGTGCGGCACAACAGTGAATCATGGTGGGGGTTTGTTGCATGGTGGAGGTTTGTTGCGTCATTGGATTGAGGAGGTTTGTTGCATGGTGGAGGTTTGTTACAAGTTTGGGGCTGCATTTCTGCTAATCGAGGTTGGGATTTGCTCAGGATTAATATTCTTCCCAATGCTGAGAAATACATGCAGATACTTATCCATGATGCAATACCGCCAAGGAATCATCAGATTGGCCCCAAATGTATAACGCAGCAGGAAAATCGCCACAAACATATGGCCAATGCCATTAAGAACTTAAGTGTAAACAAAACAAGGCCTCCTGTAGTGTTCATTGTGATTGTAAGATGGTTTCATACATTAATGGTCAATGGTAATGCTGATGTATCCTATATTTTAGAGCTACTCACAATTGCTCAGCTCTTTTAGTTCTGTTCATTTACTTTGCATTGTTACTTGATAAAAATAAACTATTAACACTTCTATTTGTGAAAGCATTCTTTGTTCACAGCATTGTGTTTACACCTGCCTTAAACATCTACACAGTTTTGTTTATTTACATTGTGCCACAAAAAAAAAACAAGATGGAAGTTGGGGACTTTAAGGAAAGCTGCAGAGCCAGTGATCTCCCAATGGTTCATGAAATATTTCGGGAAGTTATTCTTGTTTTTTATGTTTCCACACACAAGTTATCAGCAGTAAAGGGCATTTGAAATTCTGCTATTCTCTTTGATTTCCTTTCTATTGATGCCCAAGTCTGAAATAACAAAGATGAAAAAAGCAGCTAACGCCCAGAGCTGCAGCCTGAATAGCCCAATGCACAAATTCAAAGAGGAAACTCCTTAAATGAAAAAAAAATTGCAGGAAATAACACAGCCATAAATTATGGCTTTATGAAAATATGTTACTATTGTATGAAAAGCCTGGAGATGGAACAGTCACGTTGGAGATTCCATTTTAATCCGTATCTTTACATATTAGAGTATATGGTAGGACTTTTAACTAAGTTCCTCATCGGAAACCAAGCTTCTGTAGCTAACAATGATATTCTTGTATATCAAATATTGTCAGGGAAAGACCAATTTATCATCCCAGTAGTATTTAGCCCATTCTCATGGGCCAGGTGACAGTGTTGGAATTGTTTGGGGACATGGTGCTATTTACTGAGAGCCACGAGCACTCAGCATTGTCCCCCTTATCCAGATGAAATAGGTGGTTACTTTTATCAAGGTTCCTGAGGGTATAATAAATAAAGTCATTAAACATCTAAAACATGTTCATGGAATAATGTTCAATCGAAGCACATACCATTTAAACAGCATTGAGTGCTATTTCCATCAAACACATACTAAAGTAATTGTTTACCCAAACTATCCAGACATAGGGGTGGCATTAAGTGTTTTCTGGACCAATTTTAAGATATTTTTCTTTATCCTGTGCTTGTTACATTTGGCAACCGAAATCCTGTATTGTGGTTGAAACATCTTGCACTCCTATCACATTATGAGAGGGTCTGACTGGGATTAGAGCAGCACCGGGGAGGTGGGATAAGAAATAAAGGTGCAGGTATAGGTATAAGGTGTAAAGGTGGCCATACACCAGCACGATATTACTTACCCGACCGACCGCTCACGCGACGTTCCTGCGATCCTGCCAGAACCACCTCTCCCGATCTTATATACGACCGACATGCGATCGCAAAATGAATGCTGCTGAGAATCGCGTGAAAGTAAGTTTTTTCTATCATCGTTCCTGGCTCCACATGCATTGTTTGAAGAACGGAAGGTAAGACATAGCTCCTTATCCTTCTGGTCATCAATTCATTAAAGGAATAATTCTCTTTTGCAGATGTTTTAGATTGGATATCCAAAGAAATAGGGAACAGATAAAAGAAAACGGTACAGTGGTGGTTGGGAAGAATTCTAGTTGCCAGTATTGGCCAATTTAAAGTAACTTTTTTTTCAGTATAGATACCCTTTAAGGCCTGCTGAGGATTTAAAGATGGGAATTTAGGATCAGCTGGGCAAAAAGCTAATTTTGCTAATCTGCCTGGAAATATGGAAATGTATAAACTATGAACCTTCAAGACAACACACAAGTTGGGAAACTGCACCTTAACTAGAGGTCCTTGGTTTAAATCCAGGCAGGATGTAACAGTCTTTCAGCCTTCAACTTGTTTGATATTAACTAGCCCACATTGATATTTCAATATGTAAACAACAACATTTGTCCTATTTGCCATAACACTTGGACTACATGCTTTATAGTGAAATTGCAACCTGTACAAATTTAACGTGACACAAATCCACAATTAAGATGGATGCTTTCAATTCAAAGGGACGGACTAGGAAAGTAACAATGATTAGCCTGCCATGTTGTTGGATATTCATTAAAAGTTCTCAATACTTCTCAACACCAATATTTGTCTTGAAACAAACCTTGGTTATTAGGAATATGTGTTTTCTTGGGTTTAAAACATCTGCAAACCACACATTACACTTTTATCAGTAAAATAAACAGAGCTAGACTTCTTCCATTAGGGAACAAGCAGTGATTACTTTTTAGTGGTTCTTAAGATCCTGTAAAAGTGGAATATTGACGCACAAACACTTCTTTGGTTGCTGGTTCATGTCAAAACCTCTATCAAATGCTGGGACTTTCTCAGTTGCTTTGTTTTAGGTTATGTGGCAGAGTTATAAACTGATCGTGTACTATAATAACAACAGCAATAAAAGCAGGGAATATAAGAAGGAAAATGTTTTTTTAAGTACTTTGCTGCTCGTAAAACCCTTTCCATGGTGAGGATTAAAAACTACTTGGGGAGATTATTGTTTCTGTAATGGGGTAGATAATACTACAGTCTTCCAGTACACCAGCCTTTCTCAACTTCACCATGTAAAGTATTCCCAAAGTCAGCTTAACTCCAGTCAGCAAATGATTGAAAATCTTTGCACCGGTTCTACATCAACATATCTGAATGATCCTCTAGTAATGTTCTGCACATCCCTTGGAATAAGAATACCAGGACTACCGCAGGACTACATGTTTTGGTGCAATGCAGGGGTACCTAGAGAAAACATACATTTTCAATGTTGTAAGGCTGCTGTAAGTGGACTGGTAACATACTGTTGTATTGGAGGTTCAATAAAAACCTACATACATTAAGGCCGAGGCCCCAATACAGCGGTTACGAGCGATCCGCAAATGGGCACACAAGCACAAGCATTTGTGCTTGTTGCCCTGAGCTGCAATTGTGCAACGTTGTGCAATCAGTTCAACTGGGCCACACTATTGTGCACTTTTAAAAGCTCCATCAGATTGCGCTTTAAAGCACACTAGTGGGCCTACTCTACCCATTATTAGTACTGAAAAAAAATATTAGAGGGCAATTATAATTTACAACCCTCCTCCCCTATTTCTCCCATTTAGGTGCCCTAAGATAGATTTCTCTGTCTATCCATTAACTATCTTTCCACACGTGTTTTACTGGGGAACCACTGATTTCTCCTAAGATCTATTCTCCCTATCTGTCTCCAACACACTTATCACTCATGCACATACACATAAACTGTTTCTCTCTCTCTCACACACACACACAACATATTCAAAAATATACCTACACTACAGACAGTCTTTCGGATACAGGCACTAACTTAAACATTTAAGTATTTGCCCTGGCTGCATCGCAGAAAACAGTGGTTACATACAAACTAACCTATTCACTTTGGGGAATTAAGAGCTTCGAGGCAGCCCTATTTATACGAATACACCGGGGCAATGTGGGGAGCTGGACCTAGGGATGACAGGCAGGTGCCCTCTGTCTACTTGGCGCCCTAGCTAATTTTGCAAAGATGTCTATGATTAAAAAACGTCCCTGTACAGAATGCAGAATGTGTGTTGCAATAGGCTAGGCTCCAGACTGAGGAAGGGGGACGGACCAGTGGTTATAAGTATTCCAAGGGATCCAATAAACCTCCAAGGGCGAGGAGGACCTAGTGTTTTAGGTCCTTATCCTGGGTCATTAAGGCCTAGACTACATCCTGGGGCATAGCTACCTGGGGAGCAGGGGATGCGACTGCACCATGGCCCTTGGCCAAGAAGGGGGCCCCTTTTTTGTGCTAAGTTTTCAAAACTACCAGTCTGTGTGCCAACTATTTTATCAGTGGTCTGTGTACAAAGCATTTTTACCACTCTCTGTGTGCCAAGCATTTTACTAGCGTCAGTTGGTTAGTTATTTTAAAAGGTTTGAGGATCTAAGTTTAGAAATACTGTTTGAATCTGATTGAATAGTTTTACTAGGTGTATGGGTAAAGTATGTTTGTCTGTTTTAAAATGAGTGCCTTTAAAAAAAATGTTTATGATGAATTTGGATGTTTTTTATGGAAATGATTATTTGATTTGCGGTGCTGATTGGTGTTTGCGGCGGTGTTGGGGGGCCCATGCCCAAATTTTGCATCAGGGCCCATAATTCTGTAGCTACGCCACTGACTACACCACATTGTTTCAACTTGTGATCCAGTTGCACGTTAAAGAAACAGTTCACTCGAAAAGTGAACTATTCCTTTAATGTATTAATTGAATCCCAGGAGGTTAAAGAGCTAAGCCTAAAGATGGCCATACATCTATGAGATTTTACTTACCCAACCGAGCGATCACACGGTGTTCATCGATGCTGCCAGAACCGCTTCTCCCGATCGTATATTTGACCGACATGCAATCGCAAAATCCTATTCATTTTGCGATCGCATGTCCGTCGAATGTAAGATCGGGAGAATCGGTTCTGGCAGGATCGAAGGAACATCGCGTGAGCGCTCGGTGGGGTAAGTAAATTCTCATAGATGTACGGCCACCTTTACCTCCCGTTCTTCAATCAATATCTCAGGAGCCAGGGACGAAGGTAAGTATATTTACCTTTTGTACAATCCCCCGCTCTCATCCACCTGGCTCTCATCCACTATAGCGTGCATGTGTGATATTGTGCGCTATAGAGGATTAGAACCAGGAAGCGGTCGGAGATTTTCATCTCTGCAGAGGTGGATTGCGTGAAAGGTAAATATACTTAATTTCTTCCCTGGCTCCTGCTCAATTGATTGAAGAACGGAGGTAAGACATAGTTCCTTAACCTCCCGTGCTTCAATCTATACTGTAGTATAGATAATCTGGTTATGGGGAGAATTATTAAATCATAAGTTGGGGCTGGCAATTTACAGTGAAATGAGGATTTCAAACCCATGGGATCTGCATTTTTTGCACAATCGCAGTGCATGCACACGTGCACGCTTCTGGTTTGCTAGGACGCGCTGCAGTGTGGCCTCAGTCTAAATGAATGCAAAAGAGTTTTTTGTTAAATACAATTTCCCTTTAATACCTGTAACTTTATATATTATCTGAACCCTTTTCAGTTCCAAAATGTCATTAAAAAGTCATTATGTACGGTCACCAAAGGAAAGGGGACACTGTACATGATGGAATTTTCGATAATGCTTTTGAATAATTAATTGCTTCCTTTTTTAAAATTAGAGTTACTTGTAGCATATTGCATCAATCAAAAACTACATTCTGTGTATGACCACTAGATGGTATATTCAGGAAAAAAGAAAACACATTAAAAGGTGTTAGAGTCTTATTGCTGCAGGGGCCAGTGGTATCATTGTGACAAGATTCAGAAAATCATCATTTCTAACAACCATATTGACTACCATTATAGAAATGTATATAGGATTGACTTCTGTACAAATGTCAGACCTTATGCTGAGAGAGAGATTTTTAGCCTTAGAGAGAATTGTGGGAATAATAGTTATGGTGAATGTTACATAGAGGAAATTTCTCGAATGGTGGAAACCAAATTTAAAACCACACTAAAGACGCCTATGGAAACACACATAAAAACTCTGTATAAAAGGCAATATTTTAACCCACCTCCCAATAAAAGTACCCAGGGTGATGACTTTTACTGGGTACACACAGGCTGATATTTTGACCTGACCATTCGCCTTTTCCAATTCTGCAGTCCTTTAAAGACCGCACATATGGGTTAAATAGAATTCACATTGGCTGGAACTAGAGTGGAACGTATACATTGTCCCTTGCTGTAAAGGACCTGGTTGTATGATGTGTGTGAAAGTTTCAAAATAAGTTTCAAAATAAGGATTGTTTGTGCTGTGTTAAGGACTGTGTGTGCAGTAAGCAGATTCATCTTTCTTTCTTCCAGTTAAAGGGGTGCACTAGTATTGCACCTGTTGTAATCACAAACAGGTTGTGAAAGGGTTAACAAGTGTTTTGTTTTTTTCCCTCTCTTCCTGGCTCTTGCACTAATTGGTGTGGGGGCCTGGCCATATTAGTTAAATAGGATTCACATTGGTTGGACCTGTGGTTTGGACCTAACAAAAGGAAGTTTCCTGTGAGTGAAATGAACTAGAGTGGAACGTATACAAGGTCCCTTGCTCTAAAGGACCTTGATCTCAAGGACATAGAAAAAGAAGGACATTGAAACAAGAAGGAACAGTTTTGTCGGTACCATGGAATGTGCATCCTGCCACATGTATAGGAACCTGGAGCAGACATTCCAGGGGACCTATGTCTGTGTCAGGTATGAGTGGGTTCCCCGTTTGGAAGCTGAGGTGAGGTCTAATGGGGCAGCTTGCAGCATTTCAGGGATTGGCAAATCTGGGGGGACAGCAGGCACTGGCTGGGACCAATATAGAGGTGGGTGGAAGTGGGACAGGGAAGGTTGAGGGGGGAGGTAGTTTTGTTAGGGTTACTATGGGAAGTGGGTAGGGTTGCTTCTATCCAGATTGCCCATCCCAACAGATTTGCCGCCTTAGGTGATAAAGTAGAGCAGGAGAGCTCGGAATTAGCATGTATGGAGCGGGTTAGTCCCTTGAGCACCCAGGGGACTGCCATCTCTGATACAAGGGAGGAGGAACTTAGGATCAGGAATGCCATTGTTGGTGTCTGCTATAAGCCACCAAATGCTAGCAGAGAGGAAGTGAGTCAGCTTCATAAGCAGTTGGCAAGGGCTGCAAGTATGGGGGAGTGTGCTCATTATAGGGGACTTTAATTACCTTGACATTGATTGGTGTAGTGGAACTGCCATCACAGAAAAAGGCGATGAGTTCCTGAATTTGCTGCAGGATAATTTTCTCTCACAGGTGGTTGAAGTTCCTACTAGAAAAGGAGCTCTGTTAGATCTGGTAATATCTAACATTGTGGAGCGCATTATAGATAAAGGTAACTGGAGGCTTCGGGAATAGTGACCATGAAATAGATTGGTTTGGACTTTGTTATCGAAAGGAAAAGTGCGCAGGGTTAACAAAGACTTTTCATTTCGGGAAGGCAAATTTTTCCAGGTTAAAAGCAGCTCTTCAGAATGTCAACTGGAATAATGTGTTATCAGGTAAAGGTAATGAATAGAAGTGAACTGTGTTTAAGGGGATTTTAAGCCACTTCACATCTAAATTTATACCCTTGGGAAATAAATGTAAAAAAAATAAATCCGGGCCCATGTGGCTGAATTCTGATGTAAAGAGGCAAATGGAAATGAAGGAAAAAGGCATTTAAAACCTTTAAGTCAGAGGGCCTTTAGGGATTATAAAAACTATAACTGTAACAAGGAATGTAAGGAAGCAATCAAACTAGCTATAATTAAAGGACAATTATACTCACCTTTTCCCCGATCCACTGCAGCATAGTACCCAGGGTGAGGACCTAAAATCGCTAAGTCCTAACCCTGGGTACTTTCCCTAACTCCTGCACTACTTACCGCAAATCTGCTTCGCCGATCCACACTGTTCCACCTCTCTTCTACTGTCAGGCACAGTCGCGAGGCAGCCAATTGGAAGACACGCCTCCTTCAGAGCGTATCTCCTATTGGCTGCCTCGCGATCTGTCACTGAAGCAGGAAGAGCAGTGGAATGGAGCGATCGGCGAAGCAGATTTGCGGTAAGTAGTGCAGGAGTTAGGGAAAGTACCAGGGTGAGGACTTAGCATTTTAGGTCCTCACCCTGGGTACTATGCGCTATGAGGAAGAGGAGCGAGGGTGAGGTGAGTATATTGTTTCCTTTAATAATGACGTTAGGATAGCTGAACAAAGCATCACTAAGCCTAAAATCTTTTTATTAATAGTAAGAAGATGAGGACTGAGAATGTGGCACGATTAATTAATGGGGATATTTAGTTACGGAGGATGGCAGAAGCAAATCTCTTGAATATTTATACACTATAGAAGATCACGTACAGATATCATAGAGTATAGTAGCAATAATGGTATCAAAGATTCAATTGCACTTTGGTTAACCGAGGATATGGTACAAAGAACTAAATAAGGTTAATATTAATAAATCTCCTAGACCGGATAAAATACATCCTCGGGTACTAAGGAGCTAAGTTCAGTTTTATCTAGGCCATTGTTTCTTATTTTTTCAGATTCCCTCATGTCCGGAGGTGTGCCTCTGGATTGCAAATGGGCTGATGTTATTCCAATATTGAAAAAGGGTAGTCTTCACAGCCGGTTAATTACAGGCCTGTAATTTTAACTTCAGTGGTGGGGAAAGATACTGGAAAGTTTATAAGTGAACATGTTCTAGAGTATGTTTCAATGACTGACATTATAAGTAGTAACCAGCATGGATTTAGGAGGAATAGATCTTGTCAAACTAACTTGCTTGGCTTTTGAGAAGTAAGTAGAAATTTGGACTCTGGCATAGCAGTAGATGTAGTTTACTTGGATTTTGCAAGGCTTTTGATACAGTCCCCATAGGCGACTAATGTATGAGCTAAGGTCTGTTGGTCTGGGGATGCACATTTGTACATGTGTAGGGGCCGCTTCTCTTTAATCTATTTATAAACTATTTGGAAGCGGTATTGTCAGCAAGGTTTTCTGTGTTGCTGACAACACAAAAACTTTGTCGACCATTAAAAACTTCAGAGGATGTGCAATCATTGCAGGGATCTAGATAGTGGTCACATTGGCTGCTAAGTGGCAGATGAGATTCAATGTTAATAAATGTAAGGTGATCATTTTGGACTTAAAAATCCTTGTGCTGCTTATACTATAAATGGCTCTGTGTTATGTGAATCCCTGTTGGAAAGGATCTTGGAGTTCTGGTGGATAACAAACTTAAAGGTAGCAAGCAGTGCCAGGCGGCAACACCAGAGGAAGCATGGTATTGTCTTTTATAGAGAGGTAGTTATTCAAGGAGGAAAATGTTATTCTCCCTCTTTACAAAGCATTGGTAAGGCCTCATTTGGAATATGCAGTGCAATTTTGGAATCCTGTGTACAAAAAGGACATCTTTGAAATGGAAAGGGTTCAGAGAATGGCCACTAAATTAAAGGGTATGTCTACCCTAAAATCACATTTTTAATATAGCCTTCCTCCTGGTCCCCCAGCCCCAACCGCATAATTTTTATTTTAAGAAAGCTCCCCATATGGACTCTGCTAGACTCCTGGTGGGCAGTTTTTGGGACTTTGGGGGGGGGGACTACAGGAGAACCCTATGGAGCTGGGATGTTAGGTAAGGATTAAACTACACTACATGGTGGGGCCAGTAGTTAGGGGGATTATAGTTTTGGGGGGTGGACATGCCCTTTAATAAGGGGATTGGGGGAGCTTGAATATGAAGAGAGACTGGAAAATTTACAATTATGTACACTGGAGAAAAGGCGCTTGCGTGGGGATATGATTACTGTGTATAAATACATTAACGGGCCATACAATAAACTATCTGGGGCATTGTTCACCAATAGAGCAGGTCAGAAGACATGTGGCCATCCCTTAAGACTTCATTGGTCAGTTTCAAAAAAAGCTGGATGAATTTCTGCAAACAAGGAATCTTGTAAGTTACTGGTATTGATACATAAAGTAGAGTTGATCCAGGGAAATTTCCGATTGCCACTTGGAGTCAGGAAGGATTTTTTTCCCCCTTCATAAATTTGGTGGGGTTATGCAGGAAATGAGGATATTGCTAGGTGGACTGGATGGACATATGTCTTTATTCAATCTCAAATACTATACTATACTAAAAGTGGTACAAACTTTCAACTGACATCAGCCCAAGGACCTAGTGGTTTATGCCCTCATCCTGAATTCCTTTATTGTTTAGGGGGTCCCAGGGACTGCTGGGAGTGAGGGCTCACTCTCCAAAACTGTGGGAAGTTTAAACCATTCTTTTATGTCTTAATGGCGTTTGTCCAGATGGGGCATATTTATAAAGTAGTAGTATTGCTCTAGTGTCCATGTTGCAAAATACAGATTCTGTGCATCAGTATTGCCAATTAATATTTTATTGACTGCCACGTTATTTTATGGACATGTCCTGAAATGTGGTTGATAATGAATTGCAGTACTTGTAAATATCAACACTGGAACTTTATAAATAGGACATTAATATATATAGAAATTCAAATTTAAAAAAAAAAAAAACAAACCCTATGGGCCATATTTATAAAGCTGTAACAAATAACAAAATTGCAATACCAGATCTTTAAAGTAACAGATGAATGAACTATTCCTTTAAGGTGTTGTTTGAAGACTGGAAGGTTAAGGAGCTATGCCTTACCTCCTGTTCTTCAATCAATTCCTTAGAAGCGACAGACGAAGAAACTTGCCTCACTCGTGATCCACCGCAGCAGCAGTGAAAACTTCCGACCGCCTCCTGTTCAGAGTAACTATAGTGCGCATTATTGGCATGTGCACTATAGTAACTATGAACTAGGAAGTTGGCGGGACCTGTCACTGCTGCTGCGGAGGATCGTGAGTAAGGTAAGTTTCTCCATTCTTGTCTGTCACTCCTGGGAAATTGATTGAAGAATGGGAGGTAAGGCATAGCTCCTTGGCCTCCCCAATCTTCAATCAATACATTAAAGGAAAAGTTCATTTTTAAAATAGATCATGGTATCATACATCATGGTATCATAGATCATGGTATCATGCATCATGGTATCTTACATCATGGTATCATACATTATGGTATCATACATCATGGTATCTTACATCTTGGTATCTTATATCATGGTATCTTACATCTTGGTATGTTACATCATGGTATCTTATATCATGGTTTCTTACATCATGGTATCTTCTAGAGATGTAATGTGGGTTCGGTTAGAACCCGGTTTCAAATCGAATCTGAGGGTTTCGAAGTCTCGATAAAACGTTCGGAAATCCCGGATTTCACAGAACCTGAATTTTTCGAATTTTCGATTTTTATCGAAAAGTAGACGATTATCGAAAATAGAGGATTATCGAAATTAAAAATTGACATTTCGGTAACCCTCGAAAGTAATAATCGATTTCGGTAACCCTCGAAAATAGAATGCAGAAGCTTGAAAGCAGCCCAATGGCGAGATAGTTTTAAAATAAGTTTTGGTTCTATTTACGGGTTCCCCAGACCATTCCCCAGGTCTCTGTGTCATTTACAGTAACCGACTATTACTATTTGTCCCTCAAAATGGACAGAAACGTTCAAATTTTTTTCTCCCATAGACTTCTATGGGTCTGTTTTTTGAATTTTAAAATTTTCTGGAAAATTTAGAAATTTCCGGATTTGCACCTCTGCCAGTATTTTGCCATACTTCTTTAAAAAAAAAAAAAAAAAAGCTGGATACACACAGCAGGGGGGTTTCTAGGGGGGTTTACCTGTGCCTAGTATCCCCCCTTTCGCCTGCTCAGTGCAGTCTGCTGTTTCACTTCTCCTGATGTCCAGGGCCGTTTCTAGCCCTGGACATCAAAAAAACAACAACTTTGGCCTGTCAAATTACAGCTGGTTGGTAAGAGGCACAAGCTGTACCAGGTGAGGAGGGCGTGTATACATACTTTTGTGCGTATGCAGCGACACTGGCCACAAATGAAATACTGATTGGAAGGACAGGATAGGTTTCAGTGGATGTGCGGTATTTGGCACTAGTGTTCTCCCCAGAATTTGTTTTCAGCTGGGTAGGGCAGAACAGGGAAACAAGGAAATTTGGTAAGATGTTTTACTCTTTCGGTGCTTTTCCAAGAATATTGGCATTAATAATCTCAGTGCCAGCAGAACATTACCATTAACCCTTTAGTGCCAGCAGGCTTTACTATTAATACTTTCAGTGCCAGCACCTTTCCAGAGAATTGCTATTAATCCTTCAGTGCCAGCAGACTTCCCCATAGTATTGCCATTAACACTTTCAGTGCCAGAAGAGTATTACTATGAACTATCTTTAACCCTTTCAGCTGCCAGCACTGACATGATATACAGTATGTACTTGCTTTCCATGTCTCGTCCATTGAATTGCTTACTCCTCACCTACTCTAAATTGGGGAGTTGGGTGGAAGGAAGAAAGAGGTAGGGATAGGGATCTCATGGCTGCTAGTCACAGGGGCCACTGTTATAAAGTCTGCAGCAGCTTTAACCTGGCATTTTAGAACTGTTCCCCTCAGTACTATTAGCTGAGCTCATCCTCCCCCCTCCTTCTTTCACCTTCAGTTTATTTGCAAATTGCAACATTTGTTGCTATGTAGAGTGTGTGGAGTTCAGGCTCTGTACTAGATACAATGTTGCAGGTTACAGCAGAACAAGGAGAGCAGATCTAACACAGCAAGTAACAGCTGACAGGGAGATGCTAGGGAGAAGAATAGGTGCCCTGGATCAACATAGGTGCCCTAGTTCTTTGCCTAGGTGGCCTATGTCTAAAAACGTCCCTGCTGACGTCCATATGTAGATTGTTACATAGATTGTTACATTGTTAGTTGAGCTGAGAGAAACAGCTTTTGTTGTATAAAAATCTATCCAGTCTGCCCTGTGATTGACAGCAGCATAGAGAACTGTATTAACATTAACCCTGCAGCGGCCTGAGGTTAATGCTGAGGCTGGATTGATATACAGTACCTACTGTACCTACTGCACTGTGATGGAGCTTAGTGAGCAGGAATTGGGGACATTAGGAAATCCTGGAGGTGGTTGTATAGCTGACTGTCAACATTGTATTATATAAATATATATACACAGGGGTGATTGTTCCATATGTTCTTTATACAGAATGATTGTTCAATTGGCCCAAACATGGTCCAACGTTATCGGCTTCCTCTACTCGAAAGTTTGAAAGTTCGACCCATTAAAGTCAAGGGGAGTCAAATAGTTCGAAAATTTCAAATGAAATACAATTAAAATATCAATAGTAACTTAATGTAAATAGATTTGGGTACATTCGAGGGTTATCAAAAATCGAGCATTACATTCAAGGGGTTTCTGAACCATAGATTCAAGGGTAAACACAAAAGGGGGGCTGTGGGAGCACTCCTGTGGAAAAATTACTTTATAACAAATAGTGGAAGTGCTACTGATCTGACCAAAACATTAGAACAAACAAGAAAAGAGATGATCAATGCATTGACCATCAAGGGTTGCTGAAATCAGCGGCTACATTCCTGGGTTATCGAAAATCGAACATTACATTCAAGGGCTACCGACCATTACATTCGAGGGTTACCGAAATCGAAGGCTACATTCGAGGGTTACCAAAATCAGCGGGTACATTCGAGGGTTACCGAATGCAAAGGCTACATTCAAGGGTTATCAAAAATCGAACATTACATTCGAGGGTTACCGAACGATACATTCAAGGGTTATTGAAATCAAAGGCTATATTCGAGGGTAACTGAATTCAAACGTTGCATTTGATAAATATCTAAATAGTGATTCTCCATTGCTCTTTAAAACTAAAGTAGAAGATATCCGCATGCAAATCCCTTCAGCCGAGGAAAGATTTGGAAACTTACCACTGCCACCCATTTTTAAAAGTCAATGACCTTATATTGTCCTCACCACCTACAACGTATACCCGTGAACCCATGCTCTCCTTCTTACTCAATCCTTAAATATCCTAAAATCCTTAACCCCCTCTGGACCCTTCCTCGCTGGACTCTTAGAACATCTTGTCTTCACACAGATTACTAATTACCTCCATATTCATTACCTATTGGACCCACTGCAATCAGGATTTCAAAAAGGTCATTCAACTAAAACAGCTATCTGCAAGGTCTTGAATGACCTACAAACTGTCAATATTCAGGGCCTAATTCTCCTCGATCTATTGGATGCCTTTCATACTGTGGACCATTCTCTTCTTATACAAATTATGCATTTTTTGGAATCTGAAATTAAGCTGCTGCCTGGTTGTCCTCTTAAACAATAGGCGTCAGTAGGAGTACGATAGATATGTAAATGGTTGATAATAGAGATGTGAAATGTTAGGCGAGCCCCTAAACTCCTCCTTGTGGGCCCCTGGTCTCAGATTTTGTGGGCCTTAAACTCAATCTTTCTAAAACTAAATTATTTCTCCCCCTAAACTGGGGCTTAGTCCACCCATTTCTATTGACAATATGGTCATAAACCCTGTTGAATCTGCACGCTTCCTTGGAGTAATTTTTCATTAATCTCTCTTGTCATGACGTTCCAGTATGTGACGTTTTCTCCTAAATTTTTATAGTATTGTGTTTGGAGTGTTTTACAGTCATTAATTACTTTGGAAATCCCTCTACCGGTGGCGTAACTATAGGGCGCGCGACAGAAGGGGGGCCCAGGGAGTAAGAGGGCCCGCGATCCTCTCCCCAGAGGCTCAGTGATCAACTGTTTTTAAACACCTGATCACATGTATGCAGTAAAGATATGCGCAATAAGCTCTTTAAAGGGGAACTTAGGTCCTCCATTTTGTATGTTTCACCAAATCATCTGGCCACTGCCTGGGTTAAGAGTTGGAGCATGCTCACGGCTGTCCTAACTTCTGAGAAATTCTAATTACCATACCAGAAAAGCAAATTTAACATTATAATTACCCAAAAGTCTCTTTTCCCCTTATTTGTATAATGAGCAAACTCACTTGATTCCTTGTAAATCTTATTTTTCAAAGCCCAGAATGCACAGAAGTCTGTGTGTTTACATGTGAATACCAAAAATAAATAAAGGCAGCGGTATGCAATATTTTTGATTGTTTTTGTAAAAAAACAAAAAAATAGTGTGTTAAAACTGCTACCATGTTTTTTTTTACTGTTAGAAATTGTTGTAAAGTATTTGAAAGATATAAATATTTTTTGATAGGGCCTGCTCCAAAATAACATAGATAGAGATCTACCCAGCATTCCACTCTAAAGATAGGTACACACAGTACCGACAAAGCCCCAATACTATCTGTGTGCTATGGCTTTCCCAAACAAGCATGTGGCCGCCAAACATTCGGGTTGGACAAGCAGTCGTTTGGTTAAGACCGTAAATTTGCTTCGGCTACAGTAGACTCCCTACAAGGGAGTCAGCTGCGGTCAAGGGAAACACACAGTCCCGAACATCCTCCCTATGCTTTATATAAGCTGTGTATAGGGAGAACACTCGGGAATGTGTGTATCGTGATGTTTGAAAAATGACAGACGAGATCTTGCAGGAACGTTCAGTGGCCGCGCAGTCGTTCAGGAAAGCCGACACACAGTGCCGAAAACCCCCCAATACCGTCGGATCATATCGGGGCTTTATCGGTACTGTCTGCACCTAGCTGAACAGCTAACTGTTGTAGACCTGTTCTCAAAGTCACACTAACCATTCATAAATGGTGTAAATGTGTTATTATAGCTTTAAAGGGCATGTCCACCCCCCAAACTATAATTTAACCCACTACTTGCCCCCACTATGTAGTGTGTAAAAATCCTTACCTTACATACCAGCTCCATATGGTTCTCCTGTAGTCCCCCCCCCCCCGTCTCTCCTCCGGGAGAATTTTGGCATGCGTACTGCAGCCATTCTCCACCTCCCTCTCCCTCCCTCTCCCTCCCCCTACCATAAAACCCTTTTTATATTATGTACTGCTCCTTCCCCCAGCCCCACCCGCATAACTATTATTCACAGAGAGTGTCCCGATCTCCATGCCTCTCTCCTTCGCCGCTCTGAACTCCTGGCAGCCGAGTACGTGATTGGCTGCCTCTCAGCCAATCACGGACGCAGCTACCGGTCCCACCCCCTGCTTCCATTTCCATGCAAGTAGAGGCCCGGGGCAGTTCTGCGAAGGATAGAGGCAAGTAAAGATTGGGGCACTTTCTGTGAATTATAGTTATGCGGTTGGGGCTGGGGGAAGGAGCAGTACATAATATAAAAAGTTTATTACAAGGGTGGACATGCCCTTTAAGATTAGTGCTTTTAGCTTTCCGACTGTAACTTTCTGTATGGAAATTTTAATTCGTATTTCCCTTCTGACAGCAGTTACCATCTTTGTTTAAACAAATGGAGGTTAGTAAATTTTAAAATAGCCTATAGCAAACAAAATCTTCCTATATTGCTGAAGAGCTCTGATTTCCTTTATAACAGGATTATCTGTGGGTTTTATAAGAACTCATGCTGTGGTTTTGCAGGACTTGAGTTGTGATTTTCATGGTGTTTAAATTATAGGCAGCCATGCTGTGTAAGAATTTATTAACCCTATCTAATAGTCTGATGGTTCCTAACTTACAAATCTTCATTTTCAATGTCTGCATGTCAGCATTCTAACATGCTAAACATGAATTGCTCAGTGCTAATTACAGTATTTTAGAGTCACTCACCACAAATATGCACCACAATAAAGAACCTCAGGCAAGACTTTCTTATTTCTCTATTTACTTTAATTTGTGGTGTGGGCAGCTGCTGTAATAGTGAAATTCCACTCCTACACAAACACATTGCTGAAAGAACATAAAATGCATTAAACGTCTACAATGTTTGCATAGATAATACAGATATCTACACTGTAAAGTATAAAGGTTTGTACACACGTGCGATCGCAGGTGCTGACCCGCGATGCATGATATGTACAAATGGCCACTCTGGCCGATAATCGTGCTGTGTATGGACACTTTATCTGCAGAAACGGCCGTGTAATACTATAGTGCATCCAATTAATATCTGGCACCACACTGTAAACTTAAGATTCGTACACTCGTCAGATAATTTTCATACAATGTGCCCAACGAACATTCAGCAACCGTCTCATTATACACTAATTCTGCCAACGACGCCTGTACCTAGAGCAACGATACTGGATAGATCATGTTCGTTGGTAAAGGTGTTATGTGAAGTACGTATTACGTGACATTCGGAATATCACGTGATCTCAAAATGTTGCACATGTGTATTCGATTCAATCTTACATCACATTCTACCAATAATCTGCCAACTATGTACAAACATACGACAATTGGCAGAACGAATCCGGCAGCACCCGCGATCGCACATGTGTGTACGAACCTTAATACTACAGTGCAACCAATTAATATCTGGCACCACATTTTAAAGGTTTGTACACCGGTGCGATTGCAGGTGCCTACCCACGACACACGATGTGTATGAACAAGCGTTTGGGCTGATAATCGGCCAGTGTATGGGCACTTTATCAGGCAAAACGGACGTTCGTTCCGAGATTTTTGCCCGATCCACCCAGCAGCTCTCTGAACGAGCGGCCATTTTGGATGATAAAGTGCTCATACATGGGCCGATTGTTGGGCGAAACGCTTGTTCGTACACATCGTGCTTCAATCGCGTGTGTGTACGAACCTTAAAGTATGTATTACTATAGTGCAACCAATTAAAATCTGACACCACATTGTAAATTATGTATAAAGGTTCGTACACACGTGCGATTACGGGTGCTGACCTGCGTTTCAGCCGATAATCGTCCCGTGTATGGGAACTTTATTAGCCTTAATGGATGCTCGTTCAGAGAACTGCGCAGCAGATCGGGCAACGATCTCTGAACGAACAGCCCATGAGTGGGAGGGGCCACAGGGCCCATGAGTGGGAGGGGCCACAGGGCCCATGAGTTGGAAGGGCAAGCGAGTGGGAGGCTTCAGAAAAAGCATAAATGTACACACCTTACACTCTTCCTGCTGTAGGCTGTGCTGTTCTCCCCCTCTTCTCCCCTTCAGTTCTCCTTCTTCGTTCTATCTCTTACTGGATTCATCTGATTTCTCCTGCACTGAGCATGTGCCAACCGCAGATTAGTTATTTGTGACCCGAGATTCAGAACCTCCCATCCCCTAACTTTCTGATCAGTGATTTCTTCATATCTTGGGCTGTGCAACACATAGTGAGGTGTTTGATGGCTAGGAACCTGGCCTTTCATTTAAAATCTACTAGTTTGGGGACTACAGTTCCCCTTTAACCCTGCTAACAATCAGATTTTGTGATCTGGTTGCACATGAGAACCACATATCAGTGAATTGTAATGTGACTGGCCACACTGTGCGGCACTCTGATCTGTTGTTGGAATACATACGATCACCATTTTTGGTTTGGATCACATGCGATAACTGTTACGATAACAGATAAATGGTGAAATCCCAGCGCAAGTGAACAGTAACACACGTGAAACGTGCTGCATTGCAAAAATGCTTTTTACACATGTTACTTTGCTATTTCAAATTGAACGTGAGCAAGTATGTACATACAGTACAGGTGGAAATTCACAGAAGTGCCCTGAACTTTAAAGTCATCTATTGTGGTAAGAAAACCACCACCTCAAGTATATTTCTTATAAGAAATGCTGCAGGTTTCAGGGCACCTGGTTTGCTGGTTGAGAAAGGAAAAAATATATAAATAAATCCTTACCCTACACCTATAATAAAGGTTTGCTGAACAATACTAAGAATTACCCTGCCAATCATATCACCAGTTTCATGTGCTTTTACGATAATACACCCTGTACATATATCGAAATGAACAGCTCAAGTTCAGAATAAACAAATATACATTTTATTATCCGTACAATCGTTTTATTTTAAGTGGTTATGCAATAAGAACATTTGCAGCAGCCAATCAAATAGCTGTTGTAAAAAGCTAACATCTGGTTGATTGCTGCAGAATAATAGCGCAGGCAATCTTTTGCATTTACATCAGCTAACATGTATAAAGAAATGGCATGCAGTTCTGTGTCATTGAACTAAAATCCCCTGACGTGATATCACAGATAATGAATCCCTCATATTATAATTAATAATGGACAATGAAATAACATTTATATGGGGAAATCTTAACTTAATCTTATTAAAGAAGCTTTTAGTTTCAAGTTTGAATATAAGGTAGAATATAAAGAATATAAAATATTCACAACTAAAATCAAACTGTGTTTCAAGAGGGGGATCCCTGAATGGATTACCACCGAACTACCAAAGTAAGAAGTTCAAATACATCCAAATATTTTATTATCTATGGATCATATAATAATATTATATATATTCCTTACTTCTATGGATATCACAGGCAAATTAGCCAATACAGATATCACCTTTACGTCACTTTCATATATTCATATAAGTACCTTCTCTTTTCCTTTGCATACGGAGAATCCACCTTTAAACTTTTAATAGTCAGTTCCTTTTACTACAGTATGGGGAGCCAATAACATCGGACCATGTATGCGCACATCGTACAATCACTTGTGTATTTGCAAAAATTGGTCTTTTTTTACACATATTCACTAACATATAAACTACTACACATTTACATATACATGTTCTGCTACACATTCACTCATTATTATTATTGTGGATTTATATAGCGCTAATATCTTCCGTAGTGCTTTACAATTACATGTATACATTCACATCAGTCCCTACCCCAAAGAGCTTACAATCTAAGCACATTTATTTGACACATACAACCTATCTGTTTGTCTTTATGATTGTGGGGGAAACCGAAAGAACATACAAACTCCTTGCAGATGTGTCCAAGGGTGAAATCGAACTCAGGACTTCAGTGCTGCAAGGCATCAGTGCTAACCACTGAGCCACCGTAGTAGTATATATACTACTACGCATTTACATATACATGTTCTGCTACACATTCACTCATATATATATATACTACTACACATTTACATATACATGTTCTGCTACACATTCACTCATATACTGTAAACACTAATAAACAATTAAATGTACATTTTCTGCTACACACAACATATGTGTACACATACATATACACACACACACAACATAGGTGAAGATAACAAGATAACAACACACTCCTGCCAGTGGAGAGTTTAGGGGGGATTACTGGTGCCTGGAATCCCCCATTTCTTCCTGCTCAGTGCTATCTGCTGTTACAATTTTCCTGGTGCCCATAGACTGTTACATAGACTGTTAAGGTTCGTACACACGCTCAATTTGCGAGTGAGCAACGACCCCCGATGGCCGAGCGATACATGCGACGAACGGCCGTTTTGGATGAGAATTGTCCGTGTGTATGCGTTCTGTCGGGGGTTATCATGGGCAGCGGTGAGCACATTGCACCACCATTTTTACCACACATCCCCCCTTTTTAAAGGCCACTCCAGTATTAAAGTAATTTTGTAATTTCCCTTCCACTAGATTTTTGCTTCTTGTATAATTCTTATCTTTAATATAAACTATAAGGATATTAGAAGTCACCAAGGAGTCCCATGACCATATAACAGTACGAGGTACCGTATATACTTAAGTATAAGCCGACCCGAGTATAAGCCGAGGTACCTGTTTTTACCTGAAAAATTAGGATAAATTGATTGACTCGAGTATAAGTCGAGGGTAGAAATTATGACCACTTACTGCCTTCTGATTCTGTATTGTTTTGAGGCTTAAGTTGCCCTCTAAATAGACAGCAGAATTCCCATACAGATGTTTGAAAACTACAACTCCCAGCAACTAAAGCATGGTGGGAGTTGTAGTTTCCAAACATCTGTATGGGAATTCTGAAAACAATACAGAATCAGAAGGCAATCTTCTGCAATAGATACCTTCTTCCTTCTGATGCTTTATTGTTTTGAGGCTTAAGTTGCCCTTTAAATGGACAGCAGAATTTCCATACAGATGTTTTGGAAACTACAACTCCCAGCATGCTTTAGTGGCTGGGAGTTGTAGTTTCCAAACAACTGTATGAGAATTCTGCAGTTAAAAGGCAACTTAATCCTGCAGTGTAGAGCCCCCTCCCTCCCTTGGTCCTTACTGTGATCAATGTTGCTGAGGCTCCAAATCCGGCTGCCGCATGCTCTGTAAGTCCTGTGGATTTGCCCGCTGACGTCACTGCTCGGCGCCTCTCACTTCTCGGCGCCGAGTAGTGACGTTAGCCGGCAAACCCACAGGTTTTACAGAGTGTGCGACAGCCGGATTTGGAGCCTCAGCAACATCGATCGCGGTAAGGAAGACCTTGACTCGAGTATAAGCCGAGGTAAGGTTTTTAGGTTTATTTTAAAACCTAAAAACCTCGGCTTATACTCGAGTATATACGGTATGTAAACATTCTTCTATCCTTTGTTAGAGGTGTAAACCTCATTACAGTAAAAACAACATCTAAATCCTTGTTCCTTTCTGGAGTCCAGTTCATGGTAATACTGGTACCATGACAATAAGCATAAGGATGAAATTACCATTGCTATATGGCCTCTGTCTTTGTCTACAGTATGTGATCACTTTCACACCTCTTCTCAAGCAATTAACACTTGCTCCTTATGTTTGTATTTTGGCTCCTATTGATTTAATCCCCCTTTCCCACTGACATACTATGTATTTTCTGACCTCAGAACTGCAAATAATTATAAACCAATGGAGAGGGGGGATTCTGGGCACCTGTAATCCCCCCTTAAAGAGGCGTTTGGGTACCCTACATTTCAGAATTTTTTAACCTGGGGGGTGGAGATACCCTTTAAGATTTGAATTTTTGCCAGAAGAACAGAAACCAATTAAAATTTCAATAAAAACTAAAAGTAAGTCTGGTGAATTGAACCTGTGACCTTTTGGACTTGGTGTTTTTAAACATGTGCATTACCAGTTGAGCCACCACTCTAGATACAAATATCATATGTACAGTTAGAAGCTTTATCTTTTGCTAATAAAATACTAAGAAACAAATGTTAGTAAAATTAGCTGAATATTTTGCATTGCCCCAATAGCTTTGTGTATTTCACACTGACTGTTAAATAAACTGCAGGGTAAGAATCAGCTTCCAAAGTCTTACCAGGACCTTTCATATGGGCTATGAGTTGTACTGCCAGCAACATGGAAGCCTTCTTCGTTATAGAATGATGCAACTTAATAGTGAAGAATCTTATGGTGTATAGGTGTCCTGGGGAGAAAAGCTTTCATGTAATGATTAGAAACATTTGTGTTACATTCTCGTTTAAGTCACAGTAAAACTATGTTTGACCATTACCTGTTAACATTTCAGGGTTGCATGATTTTCTTTGAAAAAAAACCTTCCATATATTTTTAGACCAGTGTGTCAACTTTGCTACCATGTGGTGTTTAGCTACCCTCCTCTCTCAGCTCAATATACCACAATGCACGTCTTCCTCTACAGCAGTGGTTCCTAGCCTTTTCCTGTTCTGGGCACCTAAGATGGTAGCTATTTCCTGTAACCCCCAGTGCACACTACTCCAACCTTCTGCACTTTAAACACAGGAATATACAGTAGATGTGTTCCTCTTTATTTGTTAAGAGTTTATGGTGGGTCTCCATATTTACATCTCCCCCCCCCCCTTGGTCTGTGTTCAACATATTCTTAATAAACCTGACATGAGACAAAGGGGCATATTTATAAAGGATTGTCTTTTTCGCCAAATGCCATTTGGGGCTTCGTTTTGCCTTATTTATAAAAAAGCGAAAAAAAGAGCGAAAAGTATCGCAGCGAAAACTTAACGCATCTAAGAAGACTGCATTGTGAAAACCATTCGAAACCAGAAAAGCCCACTAGAAAATGATGTCAAGTTCAAAATGGCCACCTCACATTTACCAAGAAGTCAGCCATGTCTTATTTAGTCAATCTTCTTAGAATTTCTCAATTGGAATCCAATTTTCTTTTGCACTGCACATTCGCCTTTCTAATGCGCGTTCGCCTTTCTAATGTACGTTCGCCTTTCTAATGTGCGTTCGCCTTTCTAATGCGCGTTCACCTTTCTAATGCGCGTTCGCTTTTCCAAGGCATATTACATTCTAATGCGCAATCGCCTTTCTAATGTCGCTTTTCCAAGGCATATTACATTCTAATGCGCGTTCGCCTTTCTAATGTCGCTTTTTCAAGGCATATTACCCATTAGAATGCCTTTTCGCTCAAACAATGACTTTTCACCACCTTCAGGGTCGCGCTAATCTTTCGCTCTTTTTAACGCAAAAACCACCTTTCGCTCTTTTATAAATCGCGTTATGCCTTTTTGCTCCTTTTTCGCTAAAATTACCATTCGTTAAAGCTACCTTCATAAATAGCGTTAACTGTCTTTTTGGCGAAAACCCACGCGAAAAGCGAATGCGAAAACATTTCGCTACTTTTCGCTCTTTTATAAATATGCCCCAAAATGTCCTCTGTCTATTCTTTGAAGTCCAGTACAAATGACATAGAGGCAGTTTGATGCATCAAGCTCCCTAATGCCATCATTTATTGTTTGTTCATTAATCGCTCCAAGTACTTACAAGATGGTCACGTGAAGGCCAGAAAGGGCACTAAAAAGCACTTTTATGTCTTAGAACTAAGAATATTTATCCAAACTAATTCTTTGTTACCATACATAAAAGGCAGTTCACGTAATCTATCTATAGTAACATTTTATTATAACAGAACTGAGATACCAGGGGTCTTATCTCTCTATAAACTGACTGGTGCCATCTACACTACAATACACTATCTACACTGGCCCTGTAAAGTCAGTGTAAAACCCATGCTAACCTATTGATAACCATTTTAGACTTTTCAATATTTATTGAAAAGTCTAAAATGGGTATCCCTGATACCCATTTTATTTCCTCTCCCTGAATAAATGCTATTTTACAGCAAATGCAAATTGTTATTCTATAGGGAAAACATGGAGGGGACCAATACATCCCACTAAATCAATACAGATAGTAGTATTAATTCACTGTTGATGGATGTGGAGAATGCAGAAGATGTTTGACTGCACACTGAGGAAGACTGGAGTAGGAAGTTAAAACACAAGGGGCTGATGCAATAAAAACATTTGCCTGAGCTATTAATCTGCAGTTTAGCTATTTTTTCAAGTGGCCAATCAAAAAAGGTGGTTGGGTCAGGTGGATTTCACATCTTCAGAAGATTTCAAGCTGGAGCCAGATGGTTCATTTCCATTGAAATTAGATCCTAAAATCAATCAAGAAGAACCCATGTTTGGCCTTCTTAATACAGGGCTCCTGTTTAATGATTGGGGTGTTTTTGGTCTGACAGGTGTCAGCCCTATTGGAAAGACATATTGCCTAGTTGGCCATTTAAGTGCCTCATTAGCATTTGGATTGTGGTGCATAGAGTTCAAGGCTCTCATCTGGCCCCAGCCAAAATCTTAAAAGTTCACTGTTATTAACACAGGAAAGTGAAAACAATTACAATTAGAATTTACTATTTTAGAAGTTACTATTTTAAAGTGCATTAAATAGCCAAGCATAACAATCAGAACTAATGATACATAAAAACAAGAAGTGAAACTCTACAGGGCTTAAAGTTCTTAGATTAACCCCTGTGCTACAACCATCTTTCTTTATACTCTTTTAAAGCTGCTCATCCTTTTCCAATGGTTGGCCAGGATGAGCGACTGTCGGTTGCAGCAAAAGTAGTGTTTTTTTGAAGATGGTTGCAGCCCACTGAAAAGCCATGCACTGGTCTGCATGGTGTGTACACAGCTTTAAGGAAGCAGCCATAATTGGTGTCCAGCAATAAAGCACAGAGAAGGGCACTGTAGTGCGGACATTTTTAGTACACAAACATTCAATCACTTCATTGCTGGATAAGCCTACAATTCTACAGGAATAAAACAACAGAGTCCCTGAGCTTTTAAGATAGTGGTTGTTTTGCTACATGGCTGCATGTGCGGAGAAGTGATATCAGGGTCTTTTGATGATTGAAATGCACAAGAATCTCCATTTTAATGCAATCTGATCTCACAGAATGTGTCTGCCTTCTACAAAAACTGCAACTGAGGGGAAGTGATAAACATAACTTCCTGCCCAAGAGCTGCTTAAGATAACACTTTCCAAGGCCTGGAAACACACGTAATGGTTCCTGCTGCGTTAATAGGGAACTTGCTTGTGGCTGTTTAATACAGTTTTTTTTAATTCTCTTGGAACAGCTGCAAATTAATAGCCAGTAAGGTTTATACATTTCCTTATAGTACTGTAATATTATTGTTGGGATTTTTACTTGACTTTAAGTAAGTTCAAAGGTTTTTTTCCTTGGGTAGTGAATAGTGATGGGAGTTTACTACTTAGTTAGAAGGGAGAGGGCGTTGTGCTGTACACAGTGGTTGATTGGGAACATGTTAAATACGTTCAGGGATATTCAATAAAAGTTCTTATTGTTTAAAATGGTGCTACTTTTGCCCAAACCAATCAGATCTTATTTAACATTTGAAAGCTAACATCTGATTGGTTGGGGCAAAATTAGCACCGTTTTAAACAATAAGAAGTTTTATTGAATAACCCTGTTTGTTTTCCCTTATTATATTTAATGATGTTCTGCCCACTGATAGGTTAGTTATTTTAAGGTATTACAGTGGCACTAACACTGAGGACAATAATCTGCAAAATAATAAATAATGAATAATAATGTAGACAATCATTGGTCCAGTAAAGGTTCGTACACACATGCGATCACGGGTGCCGACCTGCAACGCACGATGTGTAGGAACGGCTGTTTAGTCAAATAATCGGCCCGTGTATGGGCATTTTATCATCCGACTGCTTATTCAGAGGTCCGCCCAGCGAATTGTGCAACGATCCCTGAACGAGCAGCCATTTCGGGCAATAAAGTGCCCATACACGGGCCGATTATTGGTAGAAATGGTCATTCGTCCATGACCATCAGAGAATATTTGTTAAATTGTTAGTTTGTGTAATGACTTCTTAGTTATTCTACATATTCTCTCCCATTTTGAAAAATCAGTTGATTTCATACACTTTGCTGTTCCCTGCTGTTAACATTAGTGAGCTGACATTTAAGGTTCTAACCTTCTTCTTCCTAGGATGCACCACATCCTTGGAATGTTCCTAACAGTTATTTTTACTGATTGGCTGTTGGATGGGTCAAACATGCTCAGATCTCTACTGAGCAACTGAATCAACCCAGGCACTGGGTCAATGGCAAGACCATAATGGTCTCTACAAGGGGTCCTGCAAACAGGAAGTCTTTATTTCAGTTGCATTTATTTATATACAATAAAATACTGAATTGGCAGATTAAGGTCATTGGGATGAAAAAATACTGCTCTTTTTTCATATGCATTTGCACTGAACTTCCCCTTTAACATGATTTGGAGGCTTGATGGTGTGAACAGTAAAGTAACATCCTAGTGGCAACATTATGAGCACCTGTTGATAACCTTCACAATGGAAATGGTAGGAGGTACATCTAATGATGTACATTCATTAAACCAGAGAGGCACATACTAATTTCTGAAAAAAGGACTCCATGACAGTCTGACATATGTCACAATAAAGAGCACTTTTTGATGCAGTAGACTGCGTGGTGTCCCCTTCTTATTCAACTTTAATATTATCAGGCACATACTAGTATATTATATTTTAGACTTTACAAGGTTTTCTCGTTGACTGTTTACTTTTTTATATTGATTTGTGTCTCAAGCATGAAAGCCAAGCAAAGTTTGCATTTAGATTATAAAGAGTCTTTTAACTATGCTAATGTTTAAACCTTGGTTTGTGATTAAGAATTAAAAGTGAACTCCCCAAAGATAAGCAGACCGCAGTGTATGGAATTACTGCTTGATTCTTAAATGCCAACAGCTGATTGGCGAACTAGGGTTTGTGACTGGAGAATTTCACGAGAATTTGTAAAATTAAAACTTACTCCTTGGTCATGACTTTTTATTCTACTTTACCATGTTTTTCTCATGAATCTTTGACTAAAAAAAATCTTTGGATATGTATAAAGTTGGGTACACACATTATATTGCGTTGGTACTGCGTTGGTACCAACGGGATTGGCAGCATATAGCTAATGTGTGTACGGATGAAACAACCATTTCTGATGCAGATGAACATTCAACATCAGCATCAGAAATGGTCGTTCTGAGCGAAGGATTTCCCTCGGCCGCGGTCGGCCCCCTGTACTATAGTATTGCAGTCACAAACGTTCTCTCTATACATTATATATACTTTATATAGGTAGAACATGACTGTGCACTCCCATCTGTCAAAGATGACAGACAGAATCTTTACTTCATCTTTGACAGATTGGTACTGTGTGTACAGTGTGTGTAAAGCTCATACAAACTGGATTGTTATTTGTCCCGACCGATCGTTCGCTGCAGACGTGCACTCGGCCGGGACAAATGACTGTTGCGGCAATAGCGTAGTGCGTGGGCGTCATTCATCCAATTCAGACGCATGGACGACCAAGCCGCACACCAGCAGATATTTCCGGCTCACCGACCGTGGATCGACCGGCTGGCCGGAAATATCTGCCGGTGTGTACTCAGCCTTAATTAGAATTGTGTAGTGTTAAAGTAATAAGATATTGGGCCATAAATAAAGGGCTGAGATTAGAACAGGATTGTTTGTGAGAATCACGTGTTCCAATAATACACATGTGTATATGAAGCACAGCATACATATAAAATAACGCATACGATGCATTGCAAAAAAAAGGCCTCTCCTTTATTAATCAAATGGTCAGAGAACATATATTAGCTGAAGTTTTCAGCCTTGGAAAATATGTAACAGACACAGTACGTAGATAGGGCCTCCATATAGGAGGTACCTTCATTTATATAAATACAACCCATATGTTTGTAAAACATGCACTGGCAGAGTTACTATGATATATGATCATTGCTTGTAGTATTGGTTTGGTTAGATCAGACAAAAAGTGTGGTGGTAAAGGTTAAATATACCATCATGTCCTAATAGCCCCACACCACTGAGCTCAATTCCTATCATTAACATTTTGAAAAAAGTTTTCCTTTACCTTTAAATATTTCACATGTTTTTTATTGTCTAATGTTTTTCTAACAAAAATACAGATACCAACGCTAAAGGTTCGTACACACATACGATATTCAGCAGACCTTCAAGCCCCGGCCTGCTGACCAGGATTAGCGAACAACGTTTTATTTGCAGGTTTCCCACTGAAATCTGTGAGAGTTTGGGGAGCTTGAAGATTTTTCCGCCTGATCGATTTTAATTTTTCCAATAAACCGCTTGATATTGTCAAATTGTCAATCGGAAAAACGTCATACATTTTATCGATATCTTGAATTTGCAGAATCACTCAAAATATCAATGTAATGTTTTGGGAGCTTAAATCGTCTGTCTAGTCACCTCTGCTATTAATCCTACCTTGTGTCTATATGTAATGGTTGATGAAAGTGTAGTGCAAAGTTTGAAAAGCAAAACAATAATTATAATTCAAATTGTACATTTTCTTAGATTATTTCAGTCTACAAAATACCAAAATTAGACAAAATATAAATCATAATACATAATTCATTTTATTATGGGAGCAACAGTGGAATATATTCATATAATAGTCAATCTGCTACACAACTTAGTAACTATTATAAACTATTATAAGAATATCCACCGTTGCTCCCAGAGTGTAATACTAAGGATCACCATAGTAATGCAGCAGAGCAGTGAACCAGAGGCAAAGCACGTTCCACGTGTGAACTGCTGAGCATGTGGAGAAGGACAGTAGATCTCAGGGGACCAAGTCCCATATTCCACAGCAGGCCCTTAGGTTTGTAGCTACACTGGACCTCATGTTTTTTAATGTATTTCTCCTGACAACACATCAGTAATTCGGTAACAACCTATATCTACATAATTATTAACAATTCAGTTCTTTGTGACCAGACTTCTGCTGTTGCTTTTGGTTCTCCAGAGTCATCAAATTAGAAAATCCATCATCACCATACAGCGACAATGGGAAATCCATTGACTGCATACCCCTAATACGCACCAGTAAAACTTTACTCATAAAGATGACGTTAAGATATCAGTATGTCTTTTCTTTTTCAGTTGTTCAATTTACTGACTGATAACATATCTCCAAAAATTATCCAACCGTGTCATAGCTTGGCACCTACCCAGAAAGTGATTCATTACTCTGCATAAAATAGCTAACCTAGTTTATAGGTAATTCTTTCGAACTCCAAAGAAAAGGTTCCCATTATTCTTCCAAGTTACATGAACTGGAGATTAAACATTTTACAGGGACAATGCACTAATCAAAGCTATTGGCAATAAACTGCAATTCAAGAACTCATAACTGAAGATATTCACTGGGAGAAGACATTTAAGCTCTCTATAAATTTTCTTTGATGACCTGCTAAACTACACAGTTAAATATTTATGTTAGAAGCTTTTGTGTTTAAAAGACTAATTAAAAAGATGGAATTTTTCTGATTGGATCTAAAAACTCAGTTTTAATCCATTTCGAGCAGCACAAATAAAAGCATGACTCCTCAATAAGGGCTTTGTGCCCATTTATAAATTGACATCAATGCAATTGAAGTGCTCTTAATGTGAATAGTGGAGGTGAAAGTCCATTCAATTCTCTGTGAAGCTGAAAGGTCTGCTTATTCTACCTATTAGGATGATTGGATACATATTCATTCATATTCAATAAATCTACAGTAATTTGCTTGTATTTTTATGTGCCATGAAAACTCTGCACATGAAAGGCAGCCCTGCAAAAGACCTGGGACAGGGCAGTTTGTCTCCACCCCTAAAAGTCAACCCTCTACTGGCCCCACTGTGTTGTGTAAAAAAATGTTTACCTTACATCTCTGCTCATTATGGTTCTCCTGCAGTGCTTGTCCAAAGTCCAGGAAACTGAAGAGTAAGAGGTGTCTTCCTGTGGGAAAGGTCCCCCCCACCCTCCTGATCCCTCCATGGCTGCCCTTCACCTAGCATAAAAGGGTTTTTTATATAATGTAGGGCATCCCCTACATTATTTAGAATTATTTAGGGGATTTAGAATACTAAAAAAAAAGAATCACAACCCAACTACAGGCCTTTGCTCCCAGAGCGCTCTGCATTGCCTCTCAGCCAATCACAGTCGTGGCTGCCGGTCCGGCCTGTTTGCAAGCTCCAGCAAACAGAGGGCCAGATCAGAGTGCCGCAGGAGCGAGGAGCTAGAGTTCTGGTTCTTTTTTTAGCAGTCGGGGTGGGCTGGGGTGCCCTACATTATATAAATCTATTTAAAGGGTAGAGATACCATTTAAGGCATTATTTTTATTTTATGGGATCCCTTATGTTCTTGATACATATGTGATTAAGTTGCTGAAAAAAACAGAAACGTTGCAGCCGCAGTCTTGTCATTTATGATGATTTGGAAATTAAAGAATAATCAAGAGAGTGCTGTGCCTTCGTTCTTCTACGTGTGTGTGTTTGTGTGTATATATTTATAGATAAAGATATATTTGTATCTTTTGAATTGGCAGTCTGTGCATCAATTGGATAACAGTATAAGCTCTTTATTTATCCACAAAGTTTTGCCCACAAGAACGCCATGTCAGTAAACTACTGAAATTTTATTTTTAGCAATTGGTTTATTATTCTGTGCATCTTTATTAAAGTATTTCTGCAAATTTCTAGATATATACACCTGTAGACATTCACTTCCTCTCCAGCTTTGTTCTTGGAAGAACATTTTGTTAGTTATAAGGTGTAAATTGCGCTGCATTGAAAAACAGACTGGAAGTAGGATTTTTACACGAGAGAAATGGTGTTCAGGTGTCAACCACAATGATGGTGTTACACTTTGTATTAGATCTTGTCTGAATGTGGCAGACTATTGTAGAGATAGATATTGCTTGTGTTATTGTCACAGGATAATGTGCGGAAATGTATCATCTATTGTAACACTGAAATTCAATGGTTTCTTGGTGTTTAAATGATCGTTTCAGTGTTGTAATTGAATATAATTGAAGAGGACGTGTAAGCACACGGAATTTCTAAGAACTAAGCACAATTAGATATGCAGAGAAATATTGCAACTTATTTTTTTATTTTATTCTGCATTTTAGACATAATTTTACCTTTAGGTCCATTAAGTACATAGAAAGCATCAGATTGGCTAATAGGATTACCATAAACTGCCAGATCAGACAATGCGCTGTTTCCAGATTTAGCTATGTAAGAGGGTTAGTATCAGATCATGCAGTTTTATTGATTGGTGGCCTTCAGTCCAGTGACAGAGAACCTGCAGGAGCCAGGAGAGAAGGTAAGGTACTTACCCGATCACTCACTCCTCCCCCGCATAGTCTAACAAGTCCCAAATGACTCTGATTTCTATGCGCAGCGCATGCACATAGAAGACAGAGTCCGTTGGGACCTGATTGTGGACCTTTGGTGTGCTGGTAAGGGTGTGTGTCAGAGCCCCCTGAGGGGGGGTGGGGCCCCTGCAGTTACACCCCTGTATGCAGGGGTTTTCCTAGGGTTTTTGACACCTAAAACAACTATTAAATGCCGCCTATCGGTAGACAGCATGGCTTCATCAAGGGAACATAGGTGTGGCTTGTGGAGGTGGGTGTGGTGGGCTGACTGTCACTGACTGGTGGACTGGAGGGCTGACATAACACTGGTGGACTGGAGGGCTGACTGATTGTTGGACTGGTGCTGAAATTTAGTATTGCAGGAAAGAAGTTTTTTTTTTAACTGCTGCCTTTAAAAGGACAATTATACTCACCTTCCCTCCGCTCCTCTACTTAGGTCAGTACCTTTTACCCAGGGTGAGGACCTGAACCGCTAGGTCCTCACCCCTGGGTTCGCATAACTTGAAGCTCAGCATTACTGAAATGCTGCTCTGGTAGGCTCTAGGGGGCAGAGCCTACCAGAGCAGCATTTCAGTAACGCTGTGCTTCCAGTTACGTGAACCCAGGGGTGAGGACCTAGCAGTTCAGGTCCTCACCCTGGGTAAAAGGTACTGATCTAAGAAGAGGAGTGGAGGGAAGGTGAGTATAATTGTCCTTTAATTGTTCTGCAGGGGTGCACCCTTAGCAAATGTTTCAGTTTGTTTCATGGTAGGGGCACCCCTGCCTGCATGGGCCACTGAGGAATAGAATAATAGGGGCTACAGGGGCTGAGTGAAATGTAACACAAAATATTGATGGCAGGAGTAATAAGACATATTCAGTAAAAAAATTAAAGGAGAAATAAACTTTTTCCCTCATAATGTGAAAGCATTCCCATACATTTTAAGATATTATTCCAGTATGCTGCATTTACGTACATGTAAGAAGTGGATTCTGTAACTAAAAAAGCTTCCATGTTGTTTCCAGAACTCTGTGTCTCTGTCTATGTAGTCTTGTGAGCATTTCCACCAACTGGCCACACACCAACCCTAGTATTCAGGTTTATTTTCCAGTATGCAGTTTATTTTCCAGCCAGCATGAATGGCTACCAGGCAAAGGTACCAAGAATAATACTAAATATATAATTAAAGGGGAACTGTGGTCCAAGTTAAGTTTAAATGAAAGGCCAGTTTCCTACCTTTAAAACGAGCCATCAACCACTTCTCTACGTGCTCCACAGCCCAAGATATAAAGAAATGACTGACCAGAAAGTTAATGGGTGGGAGGCTGACGTGTGACATTCCTAAGGCTTCTCCTGCACAGTGCCCCGACGAGCACAGCCTCAGACTCCCTCAATGTGTGAGGAAGACAGGAAGTCCCTCCTCCTCTCTGCTGTGTGAAGTCCTGACAGAGAAGGTAAGGGAATCTACAGCCCTTCTCTTTCACTGTGTTTTTTCACAGTTTTCTGTCTGAGTAACCCACGCACCCCTGGGTGGGCAGGGCCATGGCACCCGTGAGTGGGTGGGGCCACTGCACCCATGAGTGGGCGGGGCCACATGGGGCTGTAAGATAATGGGCCATGGGGGGCCTGCAGCTGGAGGGAACATGGGGTCCATGAGTGGGAGGGACCAGGGGGGCTGCAAAGGGGTGGAGGAGACACAGGACAGATTGACTGACAGTTTCAGAGCAGGAAGCAGGAAGTGCAGGGGACCTGGTGATGCTGCTGCCATATCACACACAAAAATGGAAATATCTTCAAAACTATGCAAAATAAACAATGAAAATATATTGCAAAAATTCTCAGGGGAGAAATTCCTATCAATTTACCTCAATTTACCTATAGTCATTTTTGAACCATAGTTCCCCTTTAACTGTCTTTTGTTGCTTCCATTCTGTTCCTAGCCAAAGATAACATTTCTGTTTGTTAGCTTTGGTGGGTTAGTGCTCTACTTTTAGAAAGACTGAATCCATGATGTTACAGGTTCAAGTCCCCATACTTATGAAAAATGCCTATGATTAAGGACCTGGAGGTCTGAAACGCGTCAGGCGTATTGTTAATAAAGCTGTGATTTCATTCATTCATTCATGTTGTATCCGGAGTTCTCTTGTTCTTTTCCTGGTTGATGCAGTGCCGTTTCTTTTTTGCTATATCCGTGGGATTTGGTTTCTAGCGACGGACCTGGGGCACTCTGCACCTGGGTCACCAAGAAACACGGGTAAGTCCCGAATATATATTGTTGAATTCCTATTGGAAGTGTTCTATCTTGCTATCTGGAGGAACGAGGGGTCTGGGGTTTCTTACACCCGGACCACCACAACAAATAAGTAAGCATTATAAGATTCACATTTCATGAGATTGGATTCCTAATTTTTGATTCCCATACTTATGAAACTTTCATTTTCTTTTGGAAATCCATGCTGGTTAGGAAATAATCTATGTATGAAAGAAAAGGATTGTGTAATTGTTAGGGCAGGAGTGTTTGCAAAAAGACTTACGGTATCTATACAGCCCTTGTTCTGTGCATCTAGGGGGCAAAGGCAAACCGCAAAATCCTTGTCTTGATCTTTGTGCACAGATATATACAATGTACAGCAACACAGACAGATGAAATATGGGAGCTGGTCCATAGTACCCAGAGTACCTAATTAAATACAGCCACAGCAAAGGGAGAGGTGATACCGTTTGTTGTAAATATGTCTATTGGGACAGTGTTGCCTGGTGACTAGTTCCCCTTTAAGGGGCATATTTATAAAGGATCGCTATTTTCGCCATTTTGGCTATCGCAGGACATCGCAATGACAAACAGCGCTATTTTCGCCTTATTTATAAAACCGCTTGTTTTCACTTTCGCCTTTGCGGAAAAGTATCGCTGAGGCGATGTGTGGCAATAGTTTTAGCCTTATTCATGCGTTAAGTGTGGTATCAGTGCAAAAAGAGAGATTGCTCTGCAGTGTAATTTCAGAGCTATTTTTGTCTTTTTTATTTAAAGCTATTTATAAATAGGTGAATTTTCACCTTTTTGCCCCTTTTCTCCCTTTTGTTGCATTTTTTTGCAGTGTTACCAGAATTTTCGCCAAACATCATTACTTACTGGAATGTTCCATTAACATGACTTTCTTACACAGCACTATGGTATGTTCCCATATTAATGTAACTGGTTTGGTAATTAGCTCTAGTTTACTGAAAATAAGCAATGCTAAAAAATGTCCTATCTATAAAATGGAGAAAATTCGGCTTTTGAGGTTTACACTATTTACCATCTCCTATAAGCAAAATAGAGAAAATTCGCCTTTTGAGTTTTCCACTTTATCCTATTAATGAAATAGAGAAAATACGCATTTTGAATTTTATACTATTTACCGTATATACTCGAGTATAAGTCGAGGTTTTCAGGCTATAAAAACAGCCTGAAAACTGAACCTCGACTTATACTCGGGTCAGTCACTAACTTGTTAGAAGAATCCGGCTGCCGCATCTCCCGATTGTCGCATCCACTGACGTCACTACTCGGCGCCTGTCTTACTACCCGGCGCTGAGTATTGAAGTCAGTGGATGTGACAATCGGGAGATGCGACAGCCGGATTCTTCTTACAAGTTAGTGCAAGTTGCCGGTATTTCAGATTTTAAGTTCAGTTAACTTAAAAACCGTTCTGTTTAACCCCTTAGCAGACCAATAACATCGGAAGCCTGGGTATACATTGGGTATAATCAGGATAATATCATGATTAAACTAATATTAAGGAAGTTATTCAGTTATTATTATTTTTACTGGCAGGGAGGGAGGGGAAGGTTGGGTAGGGGGGGGTTGCAGTTCCACTGCAGATGTTTGTAAACTACAAGTCCCAGCAGCTAAAGCATGCTGGGAGTTGTAGTTTACAAACACCTGAAGTGCCAAAGTGGTCATATTTTCTACCCTCGACTTATACTTGAGTCAATCACTTTTACTAATTGTTTAGGTAAAAATAGGTACCTCGACTTACACTCGGATCGACTTATATTCGAGTATATACGGTATATCTTTGGCTGAAAAAAAACACCAAATGTGTTAGGCTATTTTTAAATAAGTCAGTGTGTATTAACCAATTTGATACTACTTGAAAAACCACCAGTGAGTATTACCTATTTACCATAATATGTGCTGAGCTTTTTCAGCATTATTAGTGCTACTTTTTGCTAGATAATTTTTTGCTTTTGATGAAAATTCGCTTTTTTAATAACTTTGATGAAAGAAAAATTTGAAAGTTTAAAAAATTATGGTAAAGGTTGGTGGGGAAAAAGCAAAAATAATGCCCCTTTATAAATATGTCCCTCAGACCCCCATTTGACTCTATTGGTACATAAAAAACCTTTAAAAAAAAGATCTTTAAAAAGCCAATAATTAATCTTAAAAAAAGCGAAATCTCAGATCATATTACAGTATATTCTGGAAAATAGTCTAACATCCCCTGGGTAAATAAACGTCCACTAATGCGTTTTCACCACCTCAGACTTGGCGAATTGGAATGGCTGAACTTAACGCAAAAATACACTTTTCACCATTTTATAAATATGTTTGAGCGGTAACCACAGTGATGTATGGCGAAAAGCAAAATGTAGCGGTAATGACCTTTCGCCACTGGTTATCACTGCTTTATAAATAGCGAAAAGGCCAAATTAGGCGAAAACGCTGCGTTAAAGAAGGTGAAAAGTTTAAGGAACCTTTATAAATATGCCCCTAAGTATCCATTTCCCTGCATCATCTTTAGGATATTAGTTACAGTATTAATTGCCATGTTCCATAGGACTTTGCCTATTACATTGTTTTAAAGGGCAATTATAGTGAGAAAATTGTTTTTTTTTAAATTCCTTCTAATGTATCCTATAAGTCATCCCATCCACCAGGGTACCTTTAGTTTCTTTAAATTCTACATAGTCCCCGAGATATAAGCCTTTGAATATGCTGTGATTTGTAGGAGATGCTACACCTCATCTGTCACTCAAAGGCACACACCCACACAATCCAAAGCTCCCCTGCAGTACTGTCACACACTCTCTCACCCACACTATATGTACCATGTGCAACCTATAGTCAAATGCTGTAGTGCTAAACACAATCAATAAACCATTAACCCAGCAATATGAGCATAACACACTATAAAACAGCCCCTCCCCCCCAAAAAAATCTTATATACATACAAAACCAGTGAATCAAATGGAACACTAATACAGTATATATAATACAGTAATACAGACTATATACCAAACAAGACACACAGTGAAATCTATGAAATATATAGACTAAAGCAACTGAAATGTAACAGGACAACAAGTAGTGTCACTGTGTTTGTGAAGGTCTCACTACAAGCTGCTGTTACACTGACTCTCTCTTCAGTGATTATGATCTCAGCTAAGCAGGGGAGAGATATGAACTTTAGGTAAAAAGTAAATAACAATTAGCAAAGTTAGAGAACAGGCAGAGTTCAGTAACTTACTTGTAAAGAATCTCAGCACCACTTGTCCTCCTCTCTCCCCCTCTGCCCCTCCCTTCAGCATATTGCTACTTTATTCCACACTTTGGTTGCTTGCAGTCTAGCTCTGGAAGGGAGGGGTAAACAGGAAGTCAGCACTTCATTTAAAGTCCTTTCAACTGACAATGCTCGGACTCTGTATACAGCCCGTCACTGCTTGAGGGGGAGTAGACAGAGAGGGGAAGGGGACTACACAGCTTGGTACAAACTTCTGCCAGTGTGAAGAAATGAAGCCACACAGAAACATGAAAGTAAGGCAGCTTATACTAAGTGATCTATACATTGTATACAGACAAAGTTTTTTTTTCACTATAGTTGCCCTTTAAATAACAAACTCATAAACTAGAACTATAATTTAACGATATAAAAAGAAAAACAAATCTCTTCTAGTTACGCTTTAGTCGTTGCATCTGTGGCCAGGTTAGATGGGTATGCCGTGGACTTCCTGGTTTTGGTTCCTTTCCTACTCCTGTGTTTACTGAATAGGGGAACTACCAGGCAGGCCAGTAATGAAGATGCCATGTTTACCTTTGTCTAGATTGAGTAAGGGAGTTAAGGTAGCCGTACACATGTGACTCCACAGCATGTGTGCTGACAGATCACATTGGTATCTGTTGGCACACATGCTGTGAGAACAGCACACATGGACCCAACTGATCCCCATACGTGGTATGAGTATAATTCGGCCGTGCGGCCATACATTAGAGGATCGGATCGGCTCCCTCTACTTAAAGTAAAAGGAGACAATACCGACCAATGGCACTCCGATTGGCCGGGAACAGCCTATACGCACTTATGATCATAGGTAAAATTTACCAATTATAGTTCATGTTTATGGCCACCTTTAGTGAGCACACTAGAGAAGTTCGAAACTGTTGAATATCGTTTATTTTTCGAATTTCTGTAATCTTCGGAATGTTCGAAAGTTTGAGAAAATCCTCAACTTTTGATTTTCGAAAATCGTCTACTTTCGAATTTTGATTCTCGAAAATCATCTACTTTTGATTTTCGTTTTTTGAAAATCGTCTACTTTCGATTTTCGAAAATAGACTACTTTCAATTTTCAATAATTATCTACTTTTGATTTTCGATAAAAATCGAAAAGTCGAAAAATTCAGGTTCTGTGAAATTCGGGAGTTCCCAAAGTTTTGTCAGGACTTCGAAACCCTCAGATTCGATTCGAAACTGGGTTCTAATCGAACCCACATTACATCTCTAGAGCACACCCAAGTTTTTGAAAGGAAATCACGGCTGTTTAATCAGTTCCCTATGGGGCTCAAACCGGCATCTGCTCCTGTGATTAGCTAAGGGGCGATGTTTTAGCCAATCACAGGAGTGCAATCCAGTTCTGCTTGCTTCCGTTAGCAACCTCCACATCATCAGTTTGAGCATCAACAAAACAATAGTACGGCTACTTTCCACTGCACAACTGCAGGACTGAAAGGCTAGAAAAAGGATTAGGTGGACTGGAAGTCTCTGTGGCTGGGTACACACCATCAAATAGGTCAGGCCGACCGATTGACATTTCAGTGGATCGGTCCAAACTATTATATGTTTTTTTCCAGATACCCATGTCCAAAATAGACAAACGGGCAATTTGACGGTCCTCTTCTGCAACGAGTGCTTCGTTACGGCTGACTACTCTAGTGACCAATGGTCCATAGGGAATAAAGCCCATGTTGTGTACCTATCCCAAATCCCTTCCTAACTAATAATCTAATCATAGCAGCAAATCAAGCAAATAAATAATGCAGGAAGCTTTAGATTTCTTCCTAGTTGAGTGAGGCAATACATCTCTGTCATAATTTCCACCTCATAAGGTGGATACACATGAGGGACTTTTTGTCCCTACCAAGCGTTCACTAATGGGGAACTGCACGATCGGCCGTGATTTACCTGCGGTTCCGATCGCTGGGACCGTGATCAGTCACAGACTCGAAGCCATCCCCACCCACACCATTCGATAGTTCCGAAAATATTGTATGGTGTGTACCCTGCCATATGTGCATGACCCACTGAACATAGTAACATAGAAACATAGTAATTGAGGTTGAATAAAGATATGTGTCCATCAAGTCCAACCTTTTCACCCTCCTTTTTAACCCTACCTAACAGTTCATCCAGATGAAGGCAAAAAACACAGCTATAAAAAGGGGGGGAATTCCTTCCTGACTCCAAATGGCAATTGGAAAGTATCCCCGGATCAACCAGAACTGCAGTATATGTATTAAAACCAGTCAATATTATAAAGTATCCCTGTAACAACCAGAACTGCAGTATATGTATTAATACCAGTAATTCTCAATATTATTTAGTTTTAGAAACTTATCTAGCCCACTTTTAAAGCTCTTCAATGAACTTGCCATTACCACATCTGCAAACATTTCCCAACCTGACGATGGAACTTCCTTCCAATATTAAAGGATGTCCACGTGTCCTCTGATATGAGCGATTAGTAAACAATGCACCAGAGAGTTCATTGTATGGCCCATTAATATATTTGTATAAAGTGATCATATCCCCACGCATTGTGTAATCTGCCTGCATAGTCAAGCCCCTCCATTTCCTTTATTAATTTAGTTGCCCTTCTCTGAACTGCTTCCATTTCAAAGATGCCCCTTTTGTATATGGGATTCCAAAACTGCACCGCATATTCCAGATGAGACCTTACCCATGCCTTGTAAAGAGGGAGAATAAAATCTTTCTCTCTTAAATCCATTCCCCTCTTTATACAAGACAATATCTTGCTAGCTCTAGCCGTTGCTGCCTGGCATTGTTTACTACAGCTAATTCTGTTATTTACCAGAACCCCCCAAATCTTTTTCCAGTCTAGATTCACTTAAAGGGCATGTCCACCCCCCAAAACTATTTTTTGCTGTAGTGTAGGGATCGCTATCCTGTGTACTTTTGCCATATACTTTCATTATTTTTTTGGAACAGTTATCAAGTTATTTTCATTTTTGTGTTTCTTATGGGTGTAGCAATTGATTTCACTCCTCCTATAGTGGGCAGTGTGCTTGTAGTCTATGGAGATATGTCCACCAATCAGAAGGGGTTTGCATAATGGTTAAAATAGCCCTTTCTCCATTTATTAATTAAACGTGCAGAATCTGAGCAACTGATTTGCAAGTGCCACATGGGATTTTGGGATTTTACATTAACCCTTTCCCTTCTTCTATAGTCATCAGAACTACATGATCTGATATTGTTGTGTGCAAGTAGCATGTTGATGTCAGTTTATCAATGGTATATATATATATATATATAACTTTTGAATGGCACCCAGGCATTTCCTTGCTTGGAATGGAGTGCTGATCGCTGCTGTTTGCTCTATTGTAAGACACAATAGTTGTTACAAGCAGAGCTGCATTTATTATAGACTGGTTGCTTTTACACTGCAATTATTCACACTCAACATTGCTGCATGTGTTTCTGATATCCCTTTGATGATCATGTTGCTCTCTAGACTGGTTTGCAATCATCTCACTATGTTCTATTACTGGAGATTATTTCTGGTGAAATATTGGAACTAGATATTCCAATACATCAATAGCTCTGTTACTCAGATCTCCTGGTGAATATTTAGTTGGGACAGCAAACCAAACTTTTGCTGGAATTTTTTTTTATTTTAGATACAGAAAGCTGAGAACTAAATAGAGAGCCAAATAGCTAAATAGCTAAATAGAGAGCTAAATAGCCAAATAGCTAAATAGCTAAATAGAGAGGTCCAAGATCCAAACAGATTTAAGATTGTATCTAGACCAATCAGATTTTGGGGGTGTGTTTATAAGACACTTTAAAAACAGCATGAAATCTTTAGAGAAGCTCAGTTTCTAATCAGCAGTCAAACTAGCAGGTCTTGCCTTTGTATTTAGATTAGAGATTTGCAAGTAGATGGCTGGTTGTTTACTTGGACTGCCAAAATGAATATTTTTTAGCTCCTGGGTTTCGTACCTATGGTGTTGTTGTATAGCAGCCCATAAACTGCACATAAATGTTGATATAACAGATACATGATAATAATAGTGTTTTGATTACAGAGCCTGAAATTCCTTTGGCCAAATAGCCTGCAAAATAGTGACTAACCCAAGTAATGTAGTTGCACTGCTAGTTTCACCATTCCCTGACAAGCACTCTCAAACAGCAAAGGGCAGATAGGTAATGTATAGGATAGGGGTTGTATATTGAAAACAAGCAGTGTAAATACAACCAGGTTGTAATGAATGCAGCCCTGATACTTACACTTACTATAAGCATCCCCCAATATTGAGATGATCTGATGACGAAATATATATCCACTTACAATATAAGCTTATTATAAAATAAAAATATGCTTACAAATGCAAAATCACAGTTTATTCCTGTGCGGTGCAGGGAAATTTTTTTCTCTATTGCCCCAGAGCACTGCATAGCCAGGATAACCCAACTTGGACACCTCATTACACAGAAAGTGAATGGTTGGGTAATCCACTGGAATAGCGGCAACTAAAGAGTTACTATACTAACATAGTAACTCTTTAGTTGCCGCCATTCATGTGGCAGGACGCACATAAGTAAAAAGACCTTTCAAATGTTGCAACAAAAATGAAAGTTTATTACAAGCACTTTCTGCATATTTCCTTTAAGGAAACAGGTATAAAAGGACATCAATGCTGAAAAAAATAGTTATCTTTAGATATCCAATCTGAAATATCTTCTGCTAGGTGCAGTTTTGCTATAACTAGAATGGAGACAGTGTTCATGCAAATCATGTGAATTGTATGATGGGAAATTCCCTCTTTCAATGCTGCCTCATAGTGATTACTGAGCATGCTTGCCCTCATAGAAACCTCTACAAGGAATAGATAGAAGTGGAAACAAATTACACCAGAAATGGCTCTTACTCTTTAATTTCTGGGACTTTGAACAGACATTACAGGAGAACTGTTTGGAGCAGAGACATAATGTGAGGATTTTTGAACACTACACAGTGAGGCCACAGTAGTAGGTTAATTTTTGTTTTGGGGGGGGGGCATGCCCTTTGGTGGATTGGATACACAAGATTGGATGGTTTCCAAATATTACGTAAGCTATTGCATTGGCATTTCTTCACTTGAATAAACAATATGTGTATAATAAATAATAATACATGGATTAGTCACAAATAAGTGAACAAAGACCAGAAAGCTGCCTTACCAATGAGCCTGCTCCTTTAAAGACAAACAGGGTTATTCAATAAAAGTTTTTATCTTTAAAAATGGTGCTAATTTTGCCCCAACCAACCAGATGTTAGTTTTGAATGGGGCGATTTACCCAGGAGTGCTGCCGGCGCACAGCGCTCCTGCCCCTTCTTAATGTCGCGCTAACTGATTTATGCTCCGTTAGCGCAACGTTAAGGCTTGCTTTGCAGGGGCTGCACGAGATCCGGAACAGGAACTTGCGCAGCCATGGCAAACCTATTTACCAGAGGCTGCACGGCTCTTAAGACGTAAGTATTTAACGCCACTAATAGCTGGCATTAAATACTTACATCAGGGTGAAATTCACCCAGCGCCATGCAGCCTCTGGTAAATCCCGTACGGGAGAATTGCCTAGAGCAGCGGCTCTGGGGGAATCTCCCTACAAATGTTAAATGAGATCTGATTGGTTGGGGCAAAATAAGCACCATTTTAAACGATAAGAACTTTTATTGAATCTCCCTGAAAGGGATTATTCTGCCAGTAGCATTTCAAGAGGGAATGGCACCTAAAACAAAATGCCTCTGGTGCTGTCCCCCATGCCAGATTTCCATTGCAGGTATAGCCTGAGCAATATTTTAACTTGCTTTATGAACAGGGCATTCTGCTGCTGACTTTTTAATATCTTGTGTTGTATTGTCCTTTCCCTTTTTGTTAGTGTTACCAGTCTTAACAGGGTTTAACATTGCACAGGTCATTGGCACTTCTAGACTGTACTTGTGCACACAGACTAAAATCAAGCTTGGTGCAGAATATAATGCCATAAGGACAGGAGGAAACTACAGGGCTGTGGTAATTTATAGCTATACTGGGTCATATGCTTCAGTTGGCACTTCATATTCTAAGTATGTTTAGCCTTGATTATATCAGATTATTATGGATTGCATGAAGCATGAACTCATTTGCACTAGATCCTTGAAAGTCTTTTATTGTCAGAAGGGAGAAGATTTATTTAGGGGCTTAACATTATGTCAATCTTACATCTACAAGTGGCAGTGAAGTAGGAAATGCCAAAATCTGTGCTCCATCTAACTTATATAAATATGGCACTTAAACTCCATCTACTTCTTCTACCAAGCAGTTTTCTGTCATGCATTGTTGACTATATACTCCGGGAAAGCTCATTACTTATTCAGAAACAGAAAAGGAATAAGGTTTTATTGTTCTACTAAATTTAGGATTCTCTGTCGCTACAAAATATTTCCCTTCCCCCAACCCTATTTTATTAGAATTACCTTTAGACCCCATTAGAAGGGCAGCATTTCATTAACCGTCTACGTACTTTCATCTCAATAAGGTAAACGTGTTTTGTACTACATTGTCTCTACTGCGTTTATAAAGCATCATCCCCAAATGAGCCACAAGTAATAACATAAAAGCCTGTGTGCATTCATTTACTGGACGAGGCCCCACTAGTGAGTGGGATGGTGTATTGTGATCCCATCAAGCTAGCGATTGCACAGAACTATGGAACACTATGGGAGCAGCCCCACTTCCTGCGCTGCACTCTGAGTCATTTTCAGCTTGGCATTGCGATCGTGGTTCTTCCATGCGTCCTAGTGGGACGAGAACAAGTTGCATTTCAGGAAAGAAATTAAACAAAAAGACAGATAAATCTTAAAGTAGTGTTTTAGCATTAACTCCTCCTTTAACTAGTAATGAGGCTTACGATTAAAGGGGTAAATTTGATTGGCATTTGTTCCATAAACTTCTATGTAACCATGTTTATGCAGATGTTATGGCATTACATATTCCATTGACTTCCCATAGCATTTCCCAAGGCCTTAAATCCACTTAACTTGTTATGACTGAGCCATGCTCCTGATCCATTTCAATCCCCTCACAGGTAAAATGTCCTACACACATGCGATTGCGGGTCCCGACACGCGACGCACGATGTGTACGAACGGAGGTTTCGAGCGATAATCGACCCGTGTGTTAGCGATTTATCGTCCAAAATGGTCGTTCGTTCGGGGATCGTTGAACGACCGACTTTGTGGATCTCCGAACGAACAACCATTTCGCCCGATAAAGTACCTACACATGGGCCAATTATCGACCGAAACCTTCGTTCGTAACTTTTCTCATCTCAAACAATAGAACACTTAAAGATAATGGAATTAAGTAACAGGAAGTGAGAATATGAAGAATGCGTTCACTTGTGCTGTTAATTTATAATACATAAAACATATAGGTAATGATCATTTTTATAATATAACAGATAACAAGGACCTATTTTTTATTAGAACTTATAGCAGAATTATTATCGTATCTACATCCTGTCTATGTCTGAAGACAAGAATAACAAGGTTTATGGCAACACAAATAAAGAAGCATTAACATACTAAACAGATGACTAAGGCTACTTGTATTTTCATGAATCAATGAAAACAATCGACTTCAAACAATCAGCCTGATAGTATCTCTCTTCCCCTTTCAATTCACCGCTTCTCTGTATATTGGCAAGATCAAATGCATCACGTTAATGATTAGTTCTCTATGGTCAAGTGCTTGGGTACAGTAGCCTTTTAGGGATTTTCATTGTAGATGAGTGAAGATAATGAACTACAAACTGTTGCTCCTTATGTTAGCCAGTTAAAAACCTTTATATTACAGAAAGAAAACATATTAGAGTGATTAATCAAAACATAGTTGATGGCCATTTGTTAATGTGTTCTTACTATCAAACAACAGAAGAATGCAAGTTTACTGGTTGTTGACCTTGGGTAACCTACGACCATTATGCAGAGTTTAGTTGATAAACTGGTGAAAGGGAATGTTTACTTGTCATTGATAAAGCTTAGCTGGCTTTTTAAAGATTTTTGACTACTGTGTCTGAGACCAATATAGTAAGCAAATAACTGACATGAGGCACAAGGGCCGAGTGCTCTAAAATCTTTACAGGAATTACTTAAAGGGACACTATACACTCATGCAGTAGCTGACTGTTCTCTGGCTCCTCTCCCAGTCAGTGCCACTAACACTTCTCCCTATGATATAAAAAGGGGAGGAGCCAAAAAACTGTCAGTTACTGCATGAGTACAGTTAGAAAATAAAGTAGTTTTTAAATACAACAGTCTACCCCCTTTCTTACAGAAAGATAATTCTGATTTACATGGTTTTCTAGGGTAAACAATTTTAAATATTTGAAACAACATTTACTGTTTCCTAAGAATAGGTATTGCTCAGTCACTCCAACCATGTGACTACCAGTTAGAAGAATCAGGCAGTAGGTGGCACCTACTATAGCTTAAGGTAATAATAACACACAGAGAGACGGAAACCTAACATGGGGCCATATTTATTAAGGCACGGTATTGCTATTTTGCAATATCACGCCTTTAACGATTGGTGCCACGGTCATAAATTTATGATAGCGGTTGTACAATTAAGATTATTGCCATTGATTCACAATCACCTATGTAATACCACTGCGGTATTTTGCTATCGCATGGTATTGTATGAATGAAGGCTCATACATTTATGAACGTTTGTTCATTTATGACCCCGGTTGTAAATCTACAACTGTGGTCGTAAATTTGGGATCGTAGATTTATCATCGTCATTCTATGATGGCCCATACTTTACCATTATGGTATTTTGGTACAGCATGGTATTGTACGAAAGTTCGTAAATGTATGATCGTAGCTGTGACCAGGCTACCATGGCTGTTTAGGGTTGCCATTTGATTGGAACTAATGGTTTCTTTTCCAAAATCGATTAATAAAAAATTGGGATTGAAAGCTCAGAAAATTCCTATACAATTTAAAATGGATTTTTGGAACTTCAATAGGTTTTGGGGTACCACTGTTGGAACGAAACTCTCTATAGATGATTAAACCTCCTGTAAAAAACATCTACATTGAATTGACATAATTTCGTGGCGTAACTACCACCCCTGAGAAGTCGGGTCCAGTCTTTTAAAGGGTATCTATACTTTAAAGGGTATGTCCACCCTTGAAATAATTTTTTTATATGTCATTCCCCCTGTCCCCCCAGCCCCAACCGCTCTATTTATTTAATTAGAAAATGCCCCAAACTTTACTTACCTCCCCTCTTTCCTCCGCCGCGCTGCCGGCCCTCTGCTTGCGAGAAAATGCAAGTCGCATCTGTGATTGGCTGAGCGGCACAGCTGCTAGAAGTTCATTGCGGCGGAGGAAAGAGGGGAGGTAAGTAAAGTTTAGGGCACTTTCAAATAAAATAAATAGAGCGGTTGGGGCTGGGGGGACAGGGGGAATGTTACATATAAAGGGATTTACACTAGGGTGAGGGAATCCTAATCGGGAGGGAGAGGGAGGGAGGGGGAGAAGGGCTGCAGTATGCATGCCAAACTTCTCCCGGAGGCCAGGTAGGAGGCAGAGTGCTATATGGACTCTGCTATCCTCCTGGTGGGCAGTTTTTGGGACTTTGGGGGGGGGGCTACAGGAGAACCATATGGAGCTGGGATGTGAGGTAAGGATTAAACTACACTACATGATGGGGCCAGTAGTGGGGGGATTATAGTTTTGGGGGTGGACATGCCCTTTAAAGGGTATCTTGAAAATCGAATTTTCAAAAATTAAACATTTTTGGATTTTAAAGGGAATGTCTAACCCTCTTTTCAAAAATGAATATATTGTAGATTACCCCCACGGCCGACACTGACTGCCTTACCCGGAAGTGCAGAGTCATGGCAGTGGAGCGAGGAGGAGCATGTAAGTATAATAACTCAGTGTGGGAGCGGAATTAAAGCTTTTGACTAAAACGAACTTTAGGTTTTGGGGGGTAATCTACAATATATTCATTTTTGAAAAGGGCGGTGGACATTCCATTTAAATCTGAGCTGTAGATCCTGAGAAATCATCATTTAAAATCACGGCATTTACAGGCTACGAACTGTCACTCCAGAAGTAGAAATAATAATATGTGCTCTATATCCCTGACCTCTTACTAGAGAATCAACAGAAAAAAAGAAGGGGAGGATGTGTACGCAGAGCAGAGTCTATGGTGAGGCTGTGCAGAATTTATAAGTGTTGCAGACACTACAACAAGGCAGTGAATAAGGGAGTGTGGGGGGAATTAGAAGCGCTCACTAAACATTAATGATTTAATTACAAAGCAATCACAGATAAATATGTGTGTATCACCATTGTACCTCTCTCAAATTGTAGTTTCAGATAAAGTAAAGTTCTTTGAGTTAATAGAAGTAGCTACAGGAATATAAACAATATATTGAATTGTATGGACTAACACATTATTTTAATATTAACACCTCCCGATGCACTAGAGTGAAAATAAAGTGACAAATTTGACTAAAAGTAAACCCTGCGGTACATTTATGATGGGACAAAGCAAACTCTATAGCAATTCAAAAACATTGACATTTACATTACATTCTCTTCAAAACATGCAGAGTTGGCTCAGTAAAAGAACAGTAAGGACTAGGGGCCCTATTTAATAACGCACACAATTGCATGTTTGCGATACTGCGGGTATCGATACTGTGGGGTTAACGAACGACTGCCCATGTAAATGTACATCCGCGATCATACACTTATGTTGAACTTTCATAGAATACCAAGCAGTAGTAAAATCCCACAATGGTATGGGCGATCGTAATATTACCTGCGCTGAGTTTTCAGAGGCATGCAATCACTATTTTCTGCAAATCACATGTGCTCCGATGATGCAAAAAAATATAAAGATGGCATACTATAGCACTGGAGTGGCCTTTAAAAAAAATGAGGGAGGGGTCTAAAATGGTGTTACAATGCATTCACTGTGCCATGACAACACTTTCAGGAATCCCTCCCTTAAAAATATTGCACTTGCCCCTGTGTTAAGAAGTTGAAGCCTGGGCAGAGCTTAGGGGTGGCCTCATGTTCATAGGATGTGCAAATATACAGTCCGTTCAAGTTGTAGCATAGGACATCACAGGTGTTTATCAGCTGAGCAGGACTAATTCATATTTCAGCATTTCATTTCTATGGGGAACTTGACCACGAGAGGTTCTAGACATTGCACAAATAGCATATGGTGGTGTAAATAGGCTTTAACAAATATTTAGTGTCTTTTCTCATAATAAATTGGAGAGTAAATAAATTTGCCCTTCAGTTCTTTCCCTCAGTAAACGGATTACTAAATGGTCCGTAAACTAACCGTTTTTCAAAAAGACGACAAACATTTCCTAAATTAATTGTACGCAATCCACTCAAATATTTAGCAATGCATTAGAAGTGAATTTAGTTGAAAGTCTTGAAGTTTCCATTCGTTAAAAGGTTTGAAATATTACCTTGATTTCATGCCCCAGTGGGTAGCCATAATTGATGCTCAGCATTGCGATCTGCAAATGCATCAGCAAACAACAATAGACACCTGAGACACCTGTGTGGTTTTCCATTTAACCCATTTGCAGTAGCTGCTAATTTTTTTTTTTTTACAGCAGTGGCTTTTTAGAGATAATTAAGTTCCCAGAGAACTGATAGGATCCATGACATTTTACATAAATAGTCTGATTGGCTTCAGTAAGAAGTAATTAGCCAGGCAGCCATATTTAATATATATCAGTGTATGAGAGTGTTAGGTAGATTATAATATTCAATGCATTAGGAATCTCCTTTTTTTCTGGTTGTTTTACATGCTGAACCCTTTAATCCATGTTTAATCTAGTTCAATAACTGAATGGAGACTTTCTTTATCAGAAATTAAATAATCATCATTGATTCATTGTAAAACGGTCTCTATAAAATGGGGTTAAAAATGGGGAAATCAGTGCATGAGTGTACTGCTATATCGGGCCATTATAAAGAGAGAAAAACTTAATTTCTTTAAAAAGTGAATGGGTATTCACACAAGAGCACATGCCCATATTACGTAACCACATTGATACGTAAAGTGAACGTTATTATGGAGCTACTGATACACTCTGTTACTGTAAAATAAACTTGGTGTTGTTACCAGAAAAACATGGCCTAATGTGGCCATATACTACAAAAGGTTATTGCCCCAACCGCATTCATTTTATTTGCAGAAACTCCCCCGATCTCTACTTACCTTCCCTCTCTCCCCCGGCGTTCTGAACTGCCGGCAGACGCGTCCCTGATTGGCTGCCTCTCAGCCAATCACAGGCACGGCTGCCGGTCCCGCCCCCTGCTTGCAGTTCCATGCAAGAAGAGGGCCAGGCAATGCAGCAGAGGATAGAGGGAAGGTAAGTAAAGATCGGGGGAGTTTCTGCAAATAAGATTAATGCGGTTGGGGTCCACCCGTTGAAAGATTTTCAAAGGGGGGACAAAATCTTCCTGACTTCAAATGGCAATCGGAAAGTATCCCTGGACCAACCAGAACTGCAGTTTATGCATTAATACCAGTAATTCTAATATTTTTTAATTTTAGAAACGTATCTAGCCCACTTTTAAAGCTATTCAATGAACCTGCCATTACCACATCTAGACAGTTCCACACCACAGTTTCACTGTTCTCACTGTAAAGAAACCTTTCCTAACCTGAAGATGAAACTTCTTTTCTTCCAATCTTAAAAGGAATAGTTCACACAAAAAGTGAACTATTCCTTTAAAGCAGTGATTGAAGATCGGGTGGTAAAGGACCTATTCCTTACCTTCAGTTCTTCAATCACTTCACCAGGATCCAGGACCGAAGTTAACAATCCACTGCGGCTCCATTGACAACTGCCGACTGCTTCCTGGTTTAGTTTACTATAGCGCATAATATAGCGCATGCGCACTATAGTAAAACTAAACCAGGAAGCCACTTTCAATGGAGCCGCGGTGGATCATGTGCAAGGTTAATATACTTACCTTCGGGCTTGGATCCTGGTGAAGTGATTGAAGACCAAAGGTAAGGAATAGGTCCTTTACCTCCCGGTCTTCAATCACTGCTTTAAAGGAATAGTTCACTTTTTGTGTGAACTATTCCACACAAACATCGCTTCTCTAATGTAAAAATTCCTAACTATATATATTAAAGGGGAACTGTGGTCCACCATTTTGTATGTGTCAGCCACTGATCACTAGATCATCTGGCCGCCTGGATTTAGGGTTAGAGCATGCTCACTGCTTTCTTTTCTGCAGAAAAATTTTAATTTGCATACCATGCAAAATCAACATTATAATTATCCAGATCTAATTTTCATAATGAGAAAAGGAGTTGTGGGGAAAATTCTCCCTGACTCGCTTGACTCCTTGAAAATATTACTTTTTAAAGCCCTTTAAGGGCTTTACTTAACAATAACGCGCATGCACGCTAATGCGCCCTATTGTTAAATAAAGCCAGAAACAGTCAGTGGTGGTGGATCGTGCTCAAGGGCAAGATCTGTATCTTCCCACCTGGCTCCTGATTAATTGAAGAAAGGCAGGTAAGGCATAGATTCTTGTAATTTTATAGGATGTCTAGGAGTCCGCTGATATGACCTATTAGAGAACAATGCACCAATGAGTTTATTATATGGCCTATTAATATATTTGTATAAAGTGATCATATCCTTGTGCAAGCGCTACTTTTCCAGTGTAAATAACCCTAACTTTAATGCATATTCAAGCATTTTTATTCCCCTCACATCTGCATACACAGTTAAACACTGATATGTGAAAGTTCTGTTGTTCAGTTTCATTTGCTTTATTAAAATCCTACTAGGAGTAGGAGTCACCACTAAGAACTCTTTTACCTGGAACTCCTGTAGGCAAGCTCCAACAACCCTTTTAACAGTTCCTCCTATTTATATCATGTTTGTGCATGATATGCATATGGTACACATGTGGGGGGCTAAAAGGGGGACATGTGGGAGAGCTGTCAAACTCTCTGCTAAAGGCTAACTTTAAAGCTTTCGTGCAGGAATTCCAGGTAAAAATAGGAGGTAGGAACAGGGACTCCTATCTCCTTGGGAGGTATACATTTTACTTTTACACTTTAGGAAAACCTTTTCCTTACATTATAAATTATTAAACTAGCCAAACACGGGTCAATTGTTTGAAATAGTCAAAAATATTTTCCTGTTCACCCTATCCGACGGTATCGGGGTTTTATCGGTACTGTGTGTGGTGGCTTTCCTGAACGAGCAAGCGACCGCTAAACGTTCTGGTCTGCCAAGCGGTCGTTTGGAAAAGACCATAAATTTCCCTCGGCCATGGTCGAGGAAAACACACAGTACTGAACGTCCTCCTTATGCTGTGCACGGAGAACGCTCGGCTCAGGACTGTGTGTATCTTGAAAGAGGCAGGGATTGGGATCTCATGGCTGCTAGTCACAGGGGCCACTGTTATAAAGCCTGCAGCAGCTTTTACCTGGCATTTTAGAACTGTTCTCCTCAGTACTATTAGCTGAGCTCATCCTCCCCCCTCCTTCCTTCACCTTCAGTTCATTTGTAATATTGTATCCAAGTAGAGGGAGCTGAGTTCAGGCTCTCTACTCACTACAAAGTTACAAATTACAGCAGAACAAGGAGAGCAAATCTAACACAGCAAGTAAAAGCTGTCAGGGAGATGGTAGAGAGAACACTGGGCACCCTGGTTTAACATAAGCGCCCTAGCTCTTTACCTAGGTGGCTTATGCCTAAAAATGTCCCTAGTCAAGATCAATTAGGCAAGATGGTACATACATTGCTACTCTTTGATCCATTTACAATCTGGATGTATGGAATCCAGTCAATACCTGTATAAACAGAACAATAACCTATGTGAATACTATATCCACTAAATAAAAAAGATCTGAGAAATCCATAATATTCTTTTTATTTTAATTTAATATAATAAAGAACTGACCAACCCGTCCCTAAATTGTACTGGTGCCTGGAATACCCCTTTCTGCCTACTGCTTTGCAGTCTGGCAGAACTGGTGTCCATAGACTGTTACATAGATTGTTACATAGATTGTTACATAGACTGTTACATAGATTGTTACATAGATTGTTACATAGACTGTTACATAGATTGTTACATAGATTGTTACATAGATTGTTACATAGACTGTTACATAGATTGTTATATAGATTGTTACATAGATTGTTACATAGATTGTTACATAGACTGTTACATAGATTGTTACATAGATTGTTACACAGACTGTTACATAGATTGTTATATAGATTATATCTGTTGTATTCAATTAGATCAACTGGACTTGAAATGTAGTTCTTGAAGACGTTTCGCTAGTCATCCGACTGGCTTTCTCAATTCAGAATTTCTGAATTGAGAAAGCCAGTCGGATGACTAGCGAAACGTCTTCAAGACTACATTTCAAGTCCAGTTGATCTAATTGAATACAACAGATATACCATGACCTGGATGAATGAGAACCTTCACAAGCATTTTTAATAGATGTTATATAGATTGTTACATAGACTGTTACATAGACTGTTACATAGACGTTACATAGATCGTTACTAGATTGTTATATAGATTGTTACATAGACTGTTACATAGATTTTTTATATACTGTTACATAGATTGTTAATAGATTGTTACATAGATTTGTTACATAGATTGTTACATAGACTGTTACATAGATTGTTACATAGATTGTTACACAGACTGTTACATATATTGTTATATAGATATATCTGTTGTATTCAATTAGATCAACTGACTTGAAATGTAGTTTCTTGAAGACGTTTCGCTAGTCATCCGACTGGCTTCCTCAATTCAGAAATTCTGAATTGAGAAGCCAGTCGGATGACTAGCGAAACGTCTTCAAGAACTACATTTCAAGTCCAGTTGATCTAATTGAATACAACAGATATACCATGACCTGGATGAATGAGAACCTTCACAAGCATGTTATATAGATTGTTATATAGATTGTTACATAGACTGTTACATAGACTGTTACATAGACTGTTACATAGACTGTTACATAGTGTACATAGTTTGTTATATAGATTGTTACATAGACTGTTACATAGATTGTTATAGATTGTTACAAGACTGTTAACTAGACTGTTACTAGACTGTTACATAATTTGTTCATAGATCGTTACATAGATTGTTTCATTTTGTTAATTGATCTGTGAGTGAGAAGCACATTTGTATGTTTCAAAAATGTCTCCAGTCTGCCCTGTGACAGCAGCATGAAGAACTGTACCCTGTAGCTGCCTGAGGTGAGCTGAACTGGCTTATCTATATTACAATATATACATACTGTACCTACTGCACTGTGATGGAGCTTAGCGAGCAGGAATTGAGATATTAAGAAATCCTGGGTGGTTGTATAGCGTATAGCTGGCTGTCAACATTGTTTATATATATAAAGGCTCGTGTTAAAATAAAACACTTTTGTTTTCATGACTGGGTCAGACTCGGACTCGTATCCGACATAGAACCGGGCAGATTGTTTCGGGACTTTGGATAGCATTTTCGAGTTTACCGAATGTATAAGGTTATGTTCGGTAACCCTCAAATAACCTTGAACATTCTATAACTCCTGAAAATACGATTGGACCCGAAAGTTGTTTCTAATTGTATTTTTGAGGGCTACCGAACGTTTGAGGCTATTTTTTAAGGGTTACTGAACATAACCTTATACGTCATTTTGTTTTCCCAAGATCCGTAAATCCGTAACTTTGGATTTTGTCCACTTTCTTTATACAGAATGATTGTTCAATGCGCCCATACATGCTCCAATGTTATTGGCTCCCTTTTCTAGTAAAGGGAACCAGTTATGGAAATTTTCTGTCTTGTCCAATAATTCCTGATACCAAGTGGGTACAAAAAATCTGTTTGTGTGTACCCACCTTAATGAATATCTTAACAGAATTAAAGGTGATTGTAACTGTGATGATAATTATTGAAGAAAGAAATATAAATATATTAAATGATCTATAAGTAATAGTAATATATGGTGTATTTGGTGATGAACTTCCTACTGTGCTTGTTCAGTGGTAACCCAATCAGAACCCCGTCCTAGAAAATCCTGTGCTTGCCCCTGCCACACAAATGCACACAAACAACTCCCAGTCATACCCCATACTGTATATTGGATTTTCATTTAGACATTGCTAACACACATTACAGTTACAAAGGTAAAGTAATTCAATTAAAAGCTACTTAATCCCAGATATGATAAATAAACAAATGATTAATGTTTGATTATTTTACCCTGGGGGGGGTTCGATATCTCATACTGGTTCATAGAATTAATCACTTCTTCCCTGCTAATGGATATCAATTATAAACAAGGAACATAATGGAACTTACACCACAGAATAAATATTGACAGGACTATTGACATATCAGTAAATCTATTTTACATAATACCTGGGACAATATCCTATTGATAGGAACTGCTTTAGCCAGAACAGTGGTTTATTGATCTGAATAAACCTGTGAGCTAAGGTATGGCAGTTAACTACATTTACATCAATTAAACAATCACAACTTTACACATGGGCTTTCAACTCCCTGCAGTTCCCTGCAATCAGATCATTAGGCAGACAGCAGTTGTCTGAGAAACCACTCTTGTGCTCCTACACCAGCACTCAGAGCCCATTTTAAAAATGATTGGTGGTAATTACAAGGGTGTGATTGTCAAATAATGGAAAGAATTCTGTAATGCAGATTCCATAGACAGCTATAGAAACCTCTTAACCTGCTCAGCCAAGTGTTGGAGGTCACTATTTGCCATCCAATTACATTTATGATGATGTGTTTGGAAAATATTTTCACAATAGAGTTATCTTTCTGCATGGGCTTCCAATGAATTCGTGTGAGGAAGCATCAAGATTACCCAATTTCATTCTGACCACTGGGCAACAGTCACATTGATGTAAAAATTATTATTACTTTATAATGAGCTAAAATCGCCCTAATAAATGGAAAACTCCCCCTTCCAATGTATATTGGGTTGCCTGGTTTTGCACTGGTTGTGCAGGGCCTGCATTGTTTCCAATAAATGGAGCAGCACTCCCAATGCAATTGTATTTAAGGTACGTTTTGTAATGAAAATTAAATCAGGGCACAGTACACATGGATGTGGGTTGGTCCAGTGTACAGCAGGGGTGTCTTTAAATGGGGTAAGTAAGGGGGATTATAAGGGTATATACATATTACCATACATTTCTTATACCCTTACACTTTACAGTAGGGGGAACATAAGCAAAAATAAATCCCTGTTTATCCCCTTTATAAACTATGATAGACGAACAAGTCTAACCATTTGTTGTATTAGCATAGAGCTGAGATGATTAAGAACCATGTGTATTTCTGGTTACCTGAAAACTTTATAAGATATAAAAAGCAAAAACAATCAATCAATACAACAACATACAAATTATGCAGGGCATGGCAACCCGTGAAACAAAAAATGGACTACACGCTTGGTTGCCTTGTACCTTAATTTAACTTCAAATATTGCCCCCAACTGAACAAGCCACCTCCTCCATGCAGGCAGTATTTCATGACATGACAGATGACACAACCAATGAGGCTGAGGCCACACTACAACCACCAAATCGTGTGCGCAATCGCGAGCATTATCACATGCAATTGTGTGCGCAATTCTGTTGCGTTTTGTGCATGCCATTTTCCGTTATCGAAACGCATGCGTTACCGCACCAAAGTGAACGCATGCGTTACCAAACAGAAACGTATGCGCAATCACATGCGCATTGCAAATCGTGGGATTTTTTTCCAATTTTTCCACGATTTCCATTTTAGCGAAAATCGCTGGCGCAAACACAAGCAAAAACGTGTGCCCAAATGCGTGAAAACGCGCTAGTGTGGCCTAGCCCTGACTGGCTGCTCTGTCCCATGCTGTCTCCTCTGTGGTTACATCTGTCACCAGTAAAGACAACAAAAATTTCAGCAATTCCAAGATGGCAAATGTATAACATGTTATAGTATAGTATAGTAAAGTATAGTTAGTATAGTATAGTATTTGATGTTAAATAAAGACATGTCCATCCAGTTCAGTCTTCACGGCAATACCTATATTTCCTGTCTAACAATTAATCTAAGGAGGCAGATGTTTGATTTACAATATAATCACTAAATGACTCTCCCCAGACTTGACCATCCCATGTTCCATGTGCATGTATGTTGCTGTCAGAAGTTTGCAAATCGAATACAACTCCCATAACAACAGGTAGAGACCTGCACCACATTTTTAAATAATATACAATGTTTGCTTATAGATCTACCCCAGTAAATGGTGCCCCCAAAACCTTTATTCACCCTGCTGATAATGGTAACACGATAGATGTCCCAAGGTTAGGGATGATTAGCAGGTTTGGTGGTTGTTGGGATAATAGTTAGGAAACTAACATTATCTCGACAAATGTTAAACATAGAAAGGTAACTGGAATTTTAAAGTCAAAGTACACGGAGCAAAAAAAATAAATCAATGTCTTATTAGGATGAGTTTGGCATATGAAAGGACAATGAACTTAATGAATAAATATACATGCATGAAACACAAGATTGATCACTCAATGTCATGTTTGGAATTGCTGCAATTCTTCCAATCATTAACAAGAATCTATCTTTCTATTTGTCTTTCTGCTAAATGATAACGGTTTTCAAACTGAATCTCCTTGATAAAAATACAAAAAACAAGTGCCCAGTTGTTCTGGAGATATTCTAGATGTGACATTAGATCTTCAACCAGCAAACAAATAGAAAGTCTGAATTCCACAAAACACGTAATGAAATGCTTGTCAGCTGTTTAATAAATTATCTTTTCAGAGCCACTGTAGAGCCAAGTGGAAATAGTACAAGTCACACTGTAGGTACACATGTATCTACCAGTCACACTGTTGGGCACACTTGTATGTACCATTCACACTGTGGGAAACACTTGTATGTACTAGCCACACTGTGGGCATACTTGTATGTACCATTCACACTGTGGGCACACTTGTATGTACCCAATACACTGTGGGCAACCTTATATGTGCCAGTCACACTGTGGGCACACTTATATATACTTATTACATGGTGGGCACACTTGTATGCATCAGTCACTCTGTGGGCACACTTCTATGTACTTATCACACTGTGGGCACACTTGTACGTACCAGTCACATTGTGAAAACCTTGTATATGCCAGTCACACTGTGGTCAGATTTGTTTGTACCAGACCCACTGTGGTACAATTGTATGTACCAGTCACACTGTGGGCACACTTGTATGTACTTATTACACTGTGGGCAATCTTGTATGTGCCAATCTAATGTGGGTACACTTATATGCATCATTCACATCTTGTGCTATTTTCAACCTTGGGTGGGATCCAGGATATTTTCTGCTATAATCTTACTGTTGGTTGGTTATTGGGTTGTTCTTTTGTTTTATGACAAACTTATATGTACCAGTCACGCTGTGGGCAGCTTGTTTGTACCAGTCCACTGAGGGCTTACTTGTACATACCAGTCACACTGTGGGAACACTTGTTTGTACCAATCATGCTGTGGGCAAACTTTTATGTACCTGTCACCCTGTGGCAACCTTTTTAGGTACCAGTCACACTCACATTGTGGGCTTACTGTATGTACCAGTCAAACTGTGGGCAACGTTGCATGTACCAGTGTCTGTTGAACTGGAGGGATAACCTAACAGTGTCTGTTGAACTGAGGGCTGGTAAAGTGGAGCGAGGATCTAACAGTGTGTGCTGAAATAGAGAATTCAACTAACAGTGACTGGTGAACTGAAGGGCTAAACTAACAGTGTCTGCAGAACTAGAGGGCTGAACTAACAGTTTCTGCTGAACTGGAGGGCTGAAAGGTTTAGCAGCTACTGTTAGGCCTTCCCCTCCAATTCACCAGCCAGTGTCAAATCACCCTCCAGTTCACCATCCAGTGTCAAATCAGCCCTCCATTTTACCAGACACTGCTGTGTCAGCCCTCTGCCCCAGACAGTACTGTTACTGTTAAGCCAACGCTGTCTGGTGAACTGGAGGGCTGACCTAACAGTGTTTGGTGACTGGAGGGTTTGTCCAACAGTGTCTGTTAAACTGTAGGGCTGGCCTAACAGTGTCTGGTGAACTGGAGGGCTGAGCCTGACCTAACAATGTCTGGTCAACTGGAAGAATGACCTAACAGTGTTTGGTGAACTGGAGGGCTGACCTAACAGTGGTTGGTACACGTGTCTGCTGAACTGGATGGCTGAGCCTGGCCTCACAGTGTCTGCTGAATTGAAGGGCTGTACTTACTATGTCTGATAAACTGGAGGGCTGGAAGGTTCAGCACCATTTTTGACCAGCCCTCAAATTCACCAGCCAGGTGTCAAGTCGCCCTTCAGTTCACCATACACTGTTGTTAGCTCACCACACCCACCTCCACAAGTCACACCCACCCCCACAGGACATGCCCATCTTTTTGTGTGGGAATATGTAGTGGCAACTGGTAAAGTTTGCCTCAAGTTTGCCAAAAGGTCTAAAAGCGCCCCTGACTAAGTACCAAAAGAAATGGTTTAGGTCAAATTACATTTATGGCTGACTTAATGTAATGAAACAAGGAGTCATTTGTCTTTTCTAGGTGATTTCTTTACAAATATACAGGATTATAATGACATTACAATCTTTCACTAAAGTAAACAGCCCAACCAGCACAGGGGATGAAACATAGCTGCTCTCTCTCTCTTGGGATAAAGCACATTGACATGTCCATATCTATCTATCTATCTATCTATCTATCTATCTATCTATCTATATATATATACATATATATATACATATATATATATATATGTACAAGTGACTGGTACATAAAAGTGTGCCCACAGTGTGACTGGTACGTACAAGTAAGCCCACAGTGTGACTGTACATAAAAAGTGTGCCCACAGTGTGACTGGACATAACAAGTGTGCCCACAGTGTTACTGGTACATAACAAGTGTGTCCACCACATTGTGACTGTTACATAACAAGTTTGCCCTCAGTGTGACTGGTACATAAAGTGTTCCCACGGTGGTGACTGGTACATACAAATGTGCCCACAGTGGGACTGGTATATACAAGTGTGCCCACAGTGTGGCTGGTCATAAAGGTGTGCCCACATTGTGACTGGTACATAACAGTGTGCCCACAGTGTGACTGGTATAATATGTGTGTCCACAGTATGTCTGGTAATACATGTGTGCCCACAGTGTGACTGGTACATAAAAGTGTTCCCACAGTGTGAATGGTACATACAAGTGGCCCACTGTGTGACTGGTACATACAAGTGTACCAACCATGTAATGGTACATAACAAGTGTGCCCATTGTGTGACTGGTACATAACAAGTCTGCCCACAGTGTGACTGGTACTAATATGTGTGTCCACAGTATGTCTGGTGCATACATATGTGCCCACAGTGTGACTAGTCATAAAGTGTTCCACACGTGTGATGGTACAACAAGTTTGTCCACCGTGTGACTGGTACATACAAGTGTGCCCACCGTTGAATGGTACATAACAAGTGTGCCCATTGTGTTACTGGTACATAACAAGTGTGCAACAGTGTCACTGGTACATAATATGTGTGTCCACAGTGTGACTGGTACATAAAAGTGTTCCCACAGTGTGACTGGCACATATAACAAGTGTGCCCACAGTGTGACTGGCACATATAACAAGTGTGCCACAGTGTGACTGGTACAAAACAATTGTGCCACAGTGTGACTGGTACATAACAAGTGTGCCCAGTGTGACTGGTAAATAACAATGTGCCCACATTGTGACTGATGCAGAACAAGTGCGCACACAGCGTGACTGTCATACAATGGCAGCTTACTGCTTGTTTCTGGTATAACAATTATACTCGCTACTACAATGAAACGTGACTGGTGATGAGAAACATGCTCAAGAACAGCTAAAAATTTTCAGACCTGACTACGTGAAGGACACTTTGGGGGTTATTCATAAAAGTTCTTATCGTTTAAAATGGTGCTAATTTTGCCCCAACCAATCAGATGTTAGTTTACAAATGTTAAATAAGATCTGATTGGTTGGGGCAAAATTAGCACCATTTTAAACGATAAGAACTTTTATTGAATCTCCCTGTTTATAGAATAATGCTGGAACTTGTAGTTTTTTTACACATCTGGGGAGATCTACTGTACTTGGTGTCCCCTTCCTGCCCTACAGTTGCACATAGGAACTACATTCAAATCTGCAATTTAGATACTATTTATAAGGTAATTGGTGATCATCTGTCTCTGACTGAATTGCAGAATTTAGGTGATATTAAGGCCTGCAATTGCCATGTTACTTAGGTTAAGCCTCGTATACATGTCAGAACATTTTTTGTACGATGTGCCCGACGAACATTCAGCGACCGTCTCGTTATACACTAGTTCTGCCAACGAAGCCTGTACATACATCAACATTAGTGAATAGATCATGTTCGTTGGTAAAGGTGTTACATGACATACGTATTAAATGACGTTCAGAATATCGAATGATCTCAAAATGTTGCACATGTGTATTTCATTCAATCTACACTCATACCGATAATCTGCCGGCTATGTACAAACAAACGACAATCGCAGAACGAATCCACCAGGCTGATCGTCGAAAAGGCCGAGAATAGTCATGGATCGTTGGTCTTAGAAGATCGTAAAAGCTTCATTTTCGCACGAATGTCACACAATGGGTCGTTCATCGGGCACATCATGCGAAAATTATTTGACGTGTGGTACGAGGCTTTAAACATCATGCCCTCCGTGATAGGTGCTAGTTAGAGGGCAGACACTCCCAGCCAATGGAACAAGGTGACACACGCTCAGTAATCTCATCAACTCATCGGTCCTAAAATATACTTACGACATAATCCAAGGTGCTGCCTTATCTTCGGTTGAATTGCAGTTTTTCTTTAAATTTGTTAACAAAATCAAGGCTGTAGACTAATCATCCAGCAGTGTCCATGGCACATAAGCATTTGCATGTCATTTACAAGATAATCTCCATGGACCACCTATGGCCGAGAAGTTGAAATCGCATGCAAGGCCTAATAATCAATAAATAATGCATTTCAAACCAGAATTCTGCTGTAAAAGGGATTTGCATGTGTATTAAACACTTGCAAATTAGAATCTTAGTAAATAGGCCATTAGTCCCTTTTTGTGAAAACATTGTTTGTAAAATGGAGAGATTAAAGCCTTGTTCACACAGATGGTTTTCTTGCATTAGTAAGCCACACAAACACGACAAAGACGGATGTCATTTTTAATTCCATGTGTTCATATATTCAAGTCCAAGGCCTAAAGCACTTCATGTAGTTTAATGAGCTGGGGACAGATGTGGATTTTTCATTTCCTTTCCTGGGATATGTGATTTACTGTACACACACATTATATATTTCAAACATTATTGGTCTTATTTACCTAGAGCCTTTCGGCTTAATTTAATTGATATTTAATATTGGATAGCGCAACTTTAAACTTGTTGTGCCGGATTTCAAAAAAGACACCTGTACAACCGTGCAAGAATTTTTAATATCGAGTTTTGAAACGATTTAGCCGAGTTTTAAAGCCAGCACTGTGAGCTATTCCCTTTAATTACCACACACATTAAATTTTGGGAGGGGAATTTATCCAGGGGATTTCGTCTCTGGGTCACCTCCCCTTTACAGTGTCTGTCCTACTGAGACCCTCCTATCCTGAGTTCCATAGCAGTTGTTGCTGTGGCCTCTATTCTCCATAAGTTCATATTACTATTATTTAATGGCTGAAATCAAGATTACAGCACAATATACATCCAATTGGTTGCAATGTATAAATGAGTAGATTAACATGATAGATAGACAGACAGACAGATAAGACAGACAGACGATGATAGGTAGATAGATTGATAGATAGATGATAGATAGATAGATAGATAGATAGATATATGATAATAGATAGATAGATAGATAGATAGATAGCTGATAGATAGATAGATAGATAGTAGATTAGATAGATAGATAATGATGATATATGATAATAGATAGATAGTAGATAGATAGATAGATAGATAGATAGATAGATAGATAGATAGATAGATAGATAGATAGATAGATATAGATAGATAGATAGATAGATAGATAGATAGATAGTATAGTAGAGATAGATAGATAGATAGATAGATATATAGATAACAGAAGATAATGATAGATAGATGATAAGAATAGATGATAATTATAGACAGATAAATGATAGATCAATAGATAGATAGATAGATGAAAAGATAGTAAATAGTAAAATGAATAGATAATAGAGTAGATAGATAATAGATATAGATATAGATAGATTATAGATATAGATGGATATGATCAATAGACATGATAGTAGATAGATATATAGATAAGATAATAGATAAATAGATAGATAATAGATAGATATGATAGATAGATGATGATCGATAGATAGATAGATAGTGATAGATAGATAGATAGATAGATAGATAGATATAGATAGATATATGATAGATAGATAGATAGAATATGATAGATATAGATTAGATAGTAATAGATAATAGATATATAGATGATAGACAGATAAATGATAGATCAATAGATAGATAGATAAATAATAGATAGATAGATAGATGATAAAGATAGGTAAATAGATAAAATGAGATAGATAGATAGATGATAGTAGATGATAGATATATAGATGGATATAGATCATAGACAGATAGATAGATAGTATAGATAGTAGTAGAATGATAGAATAGATAGATAGTTATGATATATGATAGATAGATGATAGATAGTAGATAGGTGATAGATAGATAAGATATAGATAATAGATAGATAGATGATAGAGTAGATAGATAGATAGATAGATAGATGATGATAGATAGATGATAGATAATAGATATATGATAAATAGATAGATAGTATAGATAGATGATAGATAGATGATAGATAGATGGATGACAGATATAATGATAGATCAATAGATAGTATAGATAAATAATAGATACGGTAGATAGATAGATAGATAGATAGATAGATGGATAAAGATAGATACTATTTAGATGAGATAATAGATATATGAACTAAATAGATAGATGATAGATAGATAGATAGATAGATAGATAGATTGATTAGATTATTAGATAATAATAGATAGATAGATAGATAGATTATAAAAATATAAAATAGTAAACTGCGATAGTTAGATGATAGACAGTATCTGTCCTACGGATACCCTCCTATCCTGAGTTCCATAGCAGTTGGTTGCTGGGCCTCTATTCTCCATAATTCTATACTATTTTAATGGCTGAAATCAAGATACATGATAGATTACATTATAGATAGACAGACATGATAAAGGTAGATAGATGGATAGTATAGAAGATGATAGATAATGATAGATAGATAGATAGATAGATAGATAGATAGATAAATAGATAGATAATAATAGATACATAGATAGATGATAGATAGATAGATAGATAGATGAAAGTAGATTATAGATTAGATGGATGATAATCATGATAGATAGAGTATGATCGAGATTGATGTGTACTAGTATAGTGATCAGTAGATGTCGATGAGATGATGTGATGATAGATAGTGTGATAGATTCTAGATAGTAGTGATAGATAGATAGATAGATAGATAGATAGTTAGATAGCTAGATAGATAGTGGTAGCTTGATAGAATGGATTAGATAGATAATAGATAGAGATAATGATGATCAATATATAGATAGATAAATAATAGATAGATAGATAGATCGATAGATAGATAGAGATAGATCGATAGATAGATAGTATATAGATGATAAAGATAGATAAATAGTAAATGAGATAGATAATAGATAGATAGATAGATAGCTAGATAGAGATAGATGATATGATAGATAGATAGATAGATGATCGATAGATATAGATAAATAGATAGATGATAGATCGTAGAGGATTATTAGATTAGATAGATAGATAAATAGATAGATAGATTAGATAGATAGATATGATAGATAGATGATAGATAGATAGATGATAACAATAGATAAATAGTAAAATGGATAGTAGCTAATAGTAGATGATTGTGATAATAGATAGATCGATCATAGATAATAGATAGATAGATAGATAGATAGATAGACTCACCTAAACCCCCCTATACACGGCAGCCGCAGATATTCCAATAAATTTGACAAATTTGATGAATTGATCATAATATTGAAGATATTAAGAAAAAAAAACATTGGACAAAGCGATTTTTCAAGCTGAATTACAATTGTAATCCAATGTTGGATTTTTGATAATTTTGTATCAGTATCAGAAAAACCACTGCCTTGTTATGGCTAGTTTGATATTAGGATCTTATATTTGCTACATATAGCATCTTTGGATTTAGACAGAAGCCAGAGGAGGCATTTATAAACCTGCGGTATCGGAAAAATCTAATACCACAGTTATCTGAAAATTACGGTTTACATGTACGACCACAATTGCGACCGTAACTTTAACGACTGCGGCAGTACAATCCACATGGTAGTAAAATACCAGTATAAATTTACAGCTGCAGTCTTAAAATAATGATCGTTATAGGCATGATATTGCTAGTCCTAGCAATCTGGAATCCCAACATGGATACTTTTGAGGGTGGAGGGCTAGTTTTATATATAAGGGATAATGCACCCCTACAGTGTAATATAGGATTTACCGCACCGAGGAGTTCCCTGACCATATAGAACACAAGGCCGTAGGCCGAGTGCTTTTATACAGGACAGGGAACTCCAGTGGCGTAATGTCCTTTATTATAATGTGAAGGGGGCGCATTTTCTTATAATACATAAGTATTGGATTCCTTCACCCCATTCCATTTTAAATTCTAGCCTTGTCCCGATTTCCACCTTAAATCCCCCAAGCTACCTTCGTAACTTAAACCCAGTAGAAAGAACATCCCGCCCAGCAACTATGCGGTTAAACAAATCTTTGTGGAGAGGAGAGAGACATTGGTTATGAAGTGACAGCTCCAGCAGGTTCTGTTAGTGAAGTTAAACACGGCAAAAAATGCTGAGTCATTGTCCAGGCATGAACACTGGAATGGGGGGAGTAGTGGGAAATAAGAAATGAGTCACTTAGTTACTAGCTTAGTGATTTTATAAGGATATACACCACTGGCGCTCCCATTATAAAATATCACACTTATGTATTAAATAAGTATAATTATTTATGGTGCATACAGTAGCTTGTGCCATTATTCTGCAGCAACCAATCAGAGGAATCTTTTGCACCTATAATCTTTTATAAACAACTCCATAGTGTTTGGTTTTGTAAATATCACACATAGGTGACAAATGATTAAACATTTTCTCGATGTCAGAAGAGGATACAGAGATGTGATATGTACTGATATGCTTAATAAGAGTTCCTGTCATTTTGATGTGGCAACCATTAGAACAGGATATATTACAAATATCCCACACAATTTAGTCACACAATGTAAATTTTGAAAAAGTAGCTATAATTTTTAAAACTTTAATGCACTTTATTTAGTCCTTAAAGACACAACATTTAGTTTTTATCTAGATTTATCTTTGAATGGGGTGAATGTGACTGGGAGTACTACAGCCTTTTAATCTATGCACTGACATGAAGAAAATGGTTCTGGATTGTTCCATTATATGCAGATTTCTATACACTGGCTGCTTAGCGCTGTCTGACTGACAGAGTTCCCATAAGTTCATATTACTATTATTTAATGGCTGAAATCAAGATTACAGCACAATATACATCCAATTGGTTGCAATGTATAAATGAGTAGATTAACATGATAGATAGACAGACAGACAGATAGACAGACAGACGATGATAGGTAGATAGATGGATAGATAGATAGATAGATAGATAGATAGATAGATAGATAGATAGATAATAGATAGATAGATAGATAGATAGATAGATAGATAGATAGATAGATAGATAGATAGATAGATATATATAGATTGTTATATAGACTGTTACATAGACTGTTATATAGATTGTTATATAGACTGTTACATAGATTGTTATATAGATTGTTACATAGATTGTTACATAGACTGTTATATAGATTGTTACATAGATTTTTATATAGATTGTTATATAGATTGTTATATAGATTGTTATATAGATTGTTATATAGACTGTTATATAGACTGTTATATAGACTGTTACATAGACTGTTATATAGATTGTTATATAGATTGTTATATAGATTGTTACATAGACTGTTACATAGATTGTTATATAGACTGTTACATAGATTGTTATATAGACTGTTACATAGACTATTACATAGACTGTTACATAGATTGTTATATAGACTGTTGATTCAATTAGATCAACTGGACTTGAAATGTAGTTCTTGAAGACGTTTCGCTAGTCATCCGACTGGCTTTCTCAATTCAGAATTCTGAATTGAGAAAGCCAGTCGGATGACTAGCGAAACGTCTTCAAGAACTACATTTCAAGTCCAGTTGATCTAATTGAATACAACAGATATACCATGACCTGGATGAATGAGAACCTTCACAAGCATGTTATATAGATTGTTATATAGATTGTTACATAGACTGTTACATAGACTGTTACATAGACTGTTACATAGATCGTTACATAGATTGTTATATAGATTGTTACATAGACTGTTACATAGATTGTTATATAGATTGTTACATAGACTGTTACATAGACTGTTACATAGACTGTTACATAGATTGTTACATAGATCGTTACATAGATTGTTTCATTGTTAATTGATCTGTGAGTGAGAAGCAGCATTTGTATGTTTCAAAAATGTCTCCAGTCTGCCCTGTGACAGCAGCATAGAGAACTGTACCCTGTAGCTGCCTGAGGTGAGCTGAGACTGGCTTTATCTATATTACAATATATACATACTGTACCTACTGCACTGTGATGGAGCTTAGCGAGCAGGAATTGAGGATATTAAGAAATCCTGGAGGTGGTTGTATAGCGTATAGCTGGCTGTCAACATTGTTTTATATATATAAAGGTCTCGTGTTAAAATAAAAACACTTTTGTTTTCATGACTGGGTCAGACTCGGACTCGTATCCGACATAGAACCGGGCAGATTGTTTCGGGACTTTGGATAGCATTTTCGAGGTTACCGAATGTATAAGGTTATGTTCGGTAACCCTCAAAAATAACCTTGAACATTCTATAACTCCTGAAAATACGATTGGAAACCCGAAAGTTGTTTCTAATTGTATTTTTGAGGGCTACCGAACGTTTGAGGCTATTTTTTAAGGGTTACTGAACATAACCTTATACAGTCATTTTGTTTTCCCAAGATCCGTAAATCCGTAACTTTGGATTTTGTCACATATTCTTTATACAGAATGATTGTTCAATGCGCCCATACATGCTCCAATGTTATTGGCTCCCTTTTCTGTAGTAAAGGGAACCAGTTATGGAAATTTTCTGTCTTGTCCAATAAGTCCTGATACCAAGTGGGTACAAAAAATCTGTTTGTGTGTACCCAGCCTTAATGAATATACTTTTAACAGAATTAAAGGTGATTGGATAACTGTGATGATAATTATTGAAAGAAGAGAATATAAATAATATTAAATGATCTATAAGTAATAGTATATATTGGTGTATTTGGTGATGAACTTCCTACTGTGCTTGTTCAGTGGTAACCCAATCAGGAACCCCGTCCTAGAAAATCCTGTGCTTGCCCCTGCCACACAAATGCACACAAACAGACTCCCAGTCATACCCCATACTGTATATTGGATTTTCATTTAGACATTGCTAACACAACATTACAGTTACAAAGGTAAAGTAATTCAATTAAAAGCTACTTAATCCCAGATATGATAAATAAACAAATGATTAATGTTTGATTATTTTACCCTGGGGGGGGTTCGATATCTCATACTGGTTCATAGAATTAATCACGTCTTCCCTGCTAATGGATATCAATTATAAACAAGGAACATAATGGAACTTACAACACAGAATTAAATATTGACAGGGACTATTGACCATATCAGTAAATCTATTTTACATAATACCTGGGACAATATCCTATTGATAGGAACTGCTTTAGCCAGAACAGTGGTTTATTGATCTGAATAAACCTGTGGAGCTAAGGTAATGGAGCAGTTAAGCTACATTTACATTCAATTAAACAATCAACAACTTTACACATGGGCTATCAACTCCCTGCAGTTCCCTGCAATCAGATCATTAGGCAGACAGCAGTTGTCTGAGAAACCACTTCTGTGCTCCTACACCAGCACTCAGAGCCCATTTTAAAAATGATTTGGTTAATTACAAGGGTGTGATTGTCAAATAATGGAAAGAATTCTGTAATGCAGATTCCATAGACAGCTATAGAAACCTCTTAACCTGCTCAGCCAAGTGTTGGAGGTCACTATTTGCCATCCAATTACATTTATGATGATGTGTTTGGAAAATAATTTTCACAATAGAGTTATCTTTCTGCATGGGCTTCCAATGAATTCGTGTGAGGAAGCATCAAGATTACCCAATTTCATTCTGACCACTGGGCAACAGTCACATTGATGTAAAAATTATTATTACTTTATAATGAGCTAAAATCGCCCTAATAAATGGAAAACTCCCCCTTCCAATGTAATATTGGGTTAGCACTGGTTTTGCACTGGTTGTGCAGGGCCTGCATTGTTTCCAATAAATGGAGCAGCACTCCCAATGCAATTGTATTTAAGGTACGTTTTGTAATGAAAATTAAATCAGGGCACAGTACACATGGGATGTGGGTTGGTCCAGTGTACAGCAGGGGTGTCTTTAAATGGGGTAAGGTAAGGGGGATTATAATGGATAATATACATATTACCATACATTTCTTATACCCTTACACTTTACAGTAGGGGGAACATAAGCAAAAATAAATCCCTGTTTATCCCCTTTATAAACTATGATAGACAGGACAAGTCTAAACCTATTTGTTGTATTAGCATAGAGCTGAGATGATTAAGAACCAATGTGTATTTCTGGTTACCTGAAAACTTTATAAGATATAAAAAGGCAAAAACAATCAATCAATACAATCAAGCATACAAATTATGCAGGGCATGGCAACCCGTGCAACAAAAAATGGACTACAGCTTGGTTGCCTACTGTACCTTAATTTAACTTCAAATATTGCCCCCAACTGAACAAGCCACCTCCTCCATGCAGGCAGTATTTCATGGACATGACAGATGACACAACCAATGAGGCTGAGGCCACACTACAACGCACCAAATCGTGTGCGCAATCGCGAGCATTATCACATGCAATTGTGTGCGCAATTCTTGTGCGTTTTGTGCATGCCATTTTCCGTTATCGAAACGCATGCGTTAACGCACCAAAAATGGTGAACGCATGCGTTACCAAAACAGAAACGTATGCGCAATCACATGCGCATTGCAAATCGTGGGAATTTTTGCCAATTTTTCCCACGATTTCCATTTTAGCGAAAATCGCTGGCGCAAACACAAGCAAAAACGTGTGCCCAAATGCGTGAAAACGCGCTAGTGTGGCCTAGCCCTGACTGGCTGCTCTGTCCCATGCTGTCTCCTCTGTGGTTACATCTGTCACCAGTAAAGACAACAAGAAATTTCAGCAAGTCCAAGATGGCAAAAATGTATAACATGTTATAGTATAGTATAGTATAGTATAGTATAGTATAGTATAGTATTTGATGTTAAATAAAGACATGTCCATCCAGTTCAGTCTTCACGGCAATACCTATATTTCCTGTCTAACAATTAATCTAGAGGAAGGCAGATGTTTGATTTACAATATAATCACTAAATGACTCTCCCCAGACTTGACCATCCCATGTTCCATGTGCATGTATGTTGCTGTCAGAAGTTTGCAAATCGAATACAACTCCCATAACACAAGGTAGAGACCTGCACCACATTGTTAAAATAATAATACAATGTTTGCTTATAGATCTACCCCAGTAAATGGTGCCCCCAAAACCTTTATTCACCCTGCTGATAATGGTAACACGATAGATGTCCCAAGGTTAGGGATGATTAGCAGGTTTGGTGGTTGTTGGGATAATAGTTAGGAAACTAACATTATCTCGACAAATGTTAAACATAGAAAGGTAACTGGAATTTTAAAGTCAAAGTACACGGAGCAAAAAAATAAAATCAATGTCTTATTAGGATGGAGTTTGGCATATGAAAGGACAATGAACTTAATGAATAAATATACAAGTGCATGAAACACAAGATTGATCACTCAATGTCATGTTGGAATTGCTGCAATTCTTCCAATCATTAACAAGAATCTATCTTTCTATTTGTCTTTCTGCTAAATGATAACGGTTTTCAAACTGAATCTCCTGATAAAAAAATACAAAAAACAAGTGCCCAGTTGTTCTGGAGATATTCTAGATGTGACATTAGATCTTCAACCAGCAAACAAATAGAAAGTCTGAATTCCACAAACACGTAATGAAATGCTTGTCAGCTGTTTAATAAATTATCTTTTCAGAGCCACTGTAGAGCCAAGTGGAAATAGTACAAGTCACACTGTAGGTACACATGTATCTACCAGTCACACTGTTGGGCACACTTGTATGTACCATTCACACTGTGGGAACACTTGTATGTACTAGACACACTGTGGGCATACTTGTATGTACCATTCACACTGTGGGCACACTTGTATGTACCCAATACACTGTGGGCAACCTTATATGTGCCAGTCACACTGTGGGCACACTTATATATACTTATTACATGGTGGGCACACTTGTATGCATCAGTCACTCTGTGGGCACACTTCTATGTACTTATCACACTGTGGGCACACTTGTACGTACCAGTCACATTGTGAAAACCTTGTATATGCCAGTCACACTGTGGTCAGATTTGTTTGTACCAGACCCACTGTGGGTACAATTGTATGTACCAGTCACACTGTGGGCACACTTGTATGTACTTATTACACTGTGGGCAATCTTGTATGTGCCAATCGTAATGTGGGTACACTTATATGCATCATTCACATCTTGTGCTATTTTCAACCTTGGTGGGATCCAGGATATTTTCTGCTATATACTTACTGTTGGTTGGTTATTGGGTTGTTCTTTTGTTTTATGACAAACTTATATGTACCAGTCACGCTGTGGGCAAGCTTGTTTGTACCAGTCACATTGAGGGCTTACTTGTACATACCAGTCACACTGTGGGAACACTTGTTTGTACCAATCATGCTGTGGGCAAACTTTTATGTACCTGTCACCCTGTGGGCAACCTTTTTAGGTACCAGTCACACTCACATTGTGGGCTTACTTGTATGTACCAGTCAAACTGTGGGCAACGTTGCATGTACCAGTGTCTGTTGAACTGGAGGGATAACCTAACAGTGTCTGTTGAACTGGAGGGCTGGTAAAGTGGAGCGAGGATCTAACAGTGTGTGCTGAAATAGAGAATTCAACTAACAGTGACTGGTGAACTGAAGGGCTAAACTAACAGTGTCTGCAGAACTAGAGGGCTGAACTAACAGTTTCTGCTGAACTGGAGGGCTGAAAGGTTTAGCAGCTACTGTTAGGCCTTCCCCTCCAATTCACCAGCCAGTGTCAAATCAGCCCTCCAGTTCACCATCCAGTGTCAAATCAGCCCTCCAGTTTACCAGACACTGCTGTGTCAGCCCTCTGGTTCCCCAGACAGTACTGTTACTGTTAAGCCAACGCTGTCTGGTGAACTGGAGGGCTGACCTAACAGTGTTTGGTGAACTGGAGGGTTGTCCTAACAGTGTCTGTTAAACTGTAGGGCTGGCCTAACAGTGTCTGGTGAACTGGAGGGCTGAGCCTGACCTAACAATGTCTGGTCAACTGGAAGAATGACCTAACAGTGTTTGGTGAACTGGAGGGCTGACCTAACAGTGGTTGGTAACAGTGTCTGCTGAACTGGATGGCTGAGCCTGGCCTCACAGTGTCTGCTGAATTGAAGGGCTGTACTTACTATGTCTGATAAACTGGAGGGCTGGAAGGTTCAGCAGCCATTTTTAGACCAGCCCTCAAATTCACCAGCCAGTGTCAAGTCAGCCCTTCAGTTCACCATACACTGTTAGTTAGCTCACCACACCCACCTCCACAAGTCACACCCACCCCCACAGGACATGCCCATCTTTTTGTGTGGGAATATGTAGTGGCAACTGGTAAAGTTTGCCTCAAGTTTGCCAAAAGGTCTAAAAGCGCCCCTGACTAAAGTAGCCAAAAGAAATGGTTTAGGTCAAATTACATTTATGGCTGACTTAATGTGAATGAAACAATGAGTCATTTGTCTTTTCTAGGTGATTTCTTTACAAATATACAGGATTATAATGACATTACAATCTTTCACTAAAGTAAACAGCCCAACCAGCACAGAGGGATGAAACATAGCTGCTCTCTCTCTCTTGGGATAAAGCACATTGAGCATGTCCATATCTATCTATCTATCTATCTATCTATCTATCTATCTATCTATATATATATACATATATATATACATATATATATATATATGTACAAGTGACTGGTACATAAAAGTGTGCCCACAGTGTGACTGGTACGTAACAAGTAAGCCCACAGTGTGACTGGTACATAAAAAGTGTGCCCACAGTGTGACTGGTACATAACAAGTGTGCCCACAGTGTTACTGGTACATAACAAGTGTGTCCACCACATTGTGACTGTTACATAACAAGTTTGCCCTCAGTGTGACTGGTACATAAAAGTGTTCCCACGGTGTGACTGGTACATACAAATGTGCCCACAGTGTGACTGGTACATAACAAGTGTGCCCACAGTGTGACTGGTCATAAAGGTGTGCCCACATTGTGACTGGTACATAACAAGTGTGCCCACAGTGTGACTGGTACATAATATGTGTGTCCACAGTATGTCTGGTAATACATGTGTGCCCACAGTGTGACTGGTACATAAAAGTGTTCCCACAGTGTGAATGGTACATACAAGTGTGCCCACTGTGTGACTGGTACATACAAGTGTACCAACCATGTGAATGGTACATAACAAGTGTGCCCATTGTGTGACTGGTACATAACAAGTCTGCCCACAGTGTGACTGGTACATAATATGTGTGTCCACAGTATGTCTGGTGCATACATATGTGCCCACAGTGTGACTAGTACATAAAAATGTTCCCACAGTGTGAATGGTACATACAAGTGTGTCCACCGTGTGACTGGTACATACAAGTGTGCCCACCGTTGGAATGGTACATAACAAGTGTGCCCATTGTGTTACTGGTACATAACAAGTGTGCCAACAGTGTCACTGGTACATAATATGTGTGTCCACAGTGTGACTGGTACATAAAAGTGTTCCCACAGTGTGACTGGCACATATAACAAGTGTGCCCACAGTGTGACTGGCACATATAACAAGTGTGCCCACAGTGTGACTGGTACATAACAAGTGTGCCCACAGTGTGACTGGTACATAACAAGTGTGCCCACAGTGTGACTGGTAAATAACAAGTGTGCCCACATTGTGACTGATGCAGAACAAGTGCGCACACAGCGTGACTGGTACATACAATGGCAGCTTACTGCTTGTTTCTGGTATACAATTATACTCGCTACTACAATGAAACGTGACTGGTGATGAAGAAACATGCTCAAGAACAGCTAAAATATTTCAGACCTGACTACTGAAGGACACTTTGGGGGTTATTCAATAAAAGTTCTTATCGTTTAAAATGGTGCTAATTTTGCCCCAACCAATCAGATGTTAGTTTACAAATGTTAAATAAGATCTGATTGGTTGGGGCAAAATTAGCACCATTTTAAACGATAAGAACTTTTATTGAATCTCCCTGTTTATAGAATAATGCTGGAACTTGTAGTTTTTTACACATCTGGGGAGATCTACTGTACTTGGTTGCCCCTTCCTGCCCTAACAGTTGCACAATAGGAACTACATTCAAATCTGCAATTTAGATACTATTTATAAGGTAATTGGTGATCATCTGTCTCTGACTGAATTGCAGAATTTAGGTGATATTAAGGCCTGCAATTGCCATGTTACTTAGGTTAAGCCTCGTATACATGTCAGAACATTTTTGTACGATGTGCCCGACGAACATTCAGCGACCGTCTCGTTATACACTAGTTCTGCCAACGAAGCCTGTACATACATCAACATTAGTGAATAGATCATGTTCGTTGGTAAAGGTGTTACATGACATACGTATTAAATGACGTTCAGAATATCGAATGATCTCAAAATGTTGCACATGTGTATTTCATTCAATCTTACACTCTACCGATAATCTGCCGGCTATGTACAAACAAACGACAATCGGCAGAACGAATCCACCAGGCTGATCGTCGGAAAAGGCCGAGAATAGTCATGGATCGTTGGTCTTAGAAGATCGTAAAAGCTTCATTTTCGCACGAATGTCACACAATGGGTCGTTCATCGGGCACATCATGCGAAAATTATTTGACGTGGGTACGAGGCTTTAAACATCATGCCCTCCGTGATAGGTGCTAGTTAGAGGGCAGACACTCCCAGCCAATGGAACAAGGTGACAACAGCTCAGTAATCTCATCAACTCAGCAGGTCCTAAAATATACTTACAGACAATAATCCAAGGTGCTGCCTTATCTTCGGTTGAATTGCAGTTTTTCTTTAAATTTGTTAACAAAATCAA